>JAJPUD010004228.1:147569-168409 GCA_023553655.1 Myrmecobius fasciatus | reverse complement strand
GAAAGAAAGAAAAAAAAGAAAGAAAGAAAAAGATGTAACTAAAAGTCACTTACTATTTGGCTATATAGTATGTCAAGTGCTTTCTATTCATAATAACATTTGGGAAGACTATCCAATCCAATAAACATTTATTAGGCACCTCTTATGGCCAGGCACTGTGTTAAATTAATAAAATGAAAAATAGTTCCTGTCCTCAAGAAGTTACAGGCTAAGGGGAGGAAGAAAAGTGAGGGGGAGCAAAACAAAAGACAATGGTATCCAGCTGGAAAGTATTTTGTTCCATGGAATTGACACCAGAGAGGGCAGCAAATGCAAAATGAAGTAAGTGGAGTTCAGTTTCTGCCTTCTACAAAGTGAAATTTGGGGAGGAGTTTGATATTCCATGCTCCAGTCCTCCAATTAGAAGGGAGACAAGGCTTTGAGGGATGGGACTGGACAGTCTGGACTTCTGGTTTTACTAGTGTAGGGAACTTCAGTGAGGAATTCCCTCTACCAGTGCAAATCTATACTATTCATCAATTTATAGCCTGAGGGACTGAGAGGTTAAGTGACTTGCCCAGAGTTACAGAGCCAGTATGTATGTATCAGAGCAAAACATGAATCCTGGTCTTCCTACCTGCCTCCAAGGCAGCCTCTGTGTCCTCTACATTTTCAATGTGGTAGGAAGATGCAGTAAGAAGAAACTAATCCATTAAAAGATTATAATCTATTTCTAGACCCCAAATATACTGTCTCACATGGCTGCATCCAGGGAGATTTCATCAAGGATATATTTGGGGCTTCAAGAAAACAGGCATTGAAATATAATAGTGTCCTTCACATGCTGTCTTCCCCATGTGTAAATACAGTTATGTGTGTGCCCTTGTAAGTGAGCAGCAGTACAACTGGCCAACCTGTTACATGAACAGGTCATGGAGCATGATGGGGAATCCTAAAATGAATGGTGCTTGGCTCTTTGGGCACATGAGGATCTCTGACTCTGTGGTGTTCCTCTGGCTCTGCACTTCACTGAAAGGCTCCTCACAAAGTCCAACATACCCACAGCTGCACAAAGGAGAATAACAGCATGCATCTTTTACTGCGCTCTCTTCCCTAGCACAAGTGAAAAAATAAATTGCTGAGAGCCATTCTGCTTTCCTCCTCTGCAGCCAAAGAGCACAAGAAATAAAAAGAACTGCATTAAACATAGTTGCAGCATCACAAATTAATCACAGTTTGACAGGCTAGTTTTCCTCTACAGTGTGTACCTTAGGCCATGGCATCAGTATGTTAATGGAGCTGAGTCATAACAACATACTGTAATGCTGCAGACATTATAATGTAATAGGAGGATATTCCACCATTCCTCATTTCAGGGGCAGGGGGGTTACTAGCTATTCAGGTGTACATAGCTACTGAGGTATATGGATGACAATCACAAAGTAATCAGCAGATGCACACTTCTACATATCTCATGTTAAACCAAAGACACTAGTATTTTCTAGATGAACAAACTTTAAAACATCAAGCTACACAAATGTAAACAAATGTAGGCACATAGACACAAGAGGACTAAATTATGGCACTGTATTAATATTACTGAGTGACAATATTGTTCTATTTGAAAAGAGTTTACATTTCCCCTAAACCTGTCTCCTACAAAATTTGAATTCAATCATTAATGACCATAGGTGATGACCTCGGAATTAAGTGGAACTTCAGTATACTGCCATAGTTTTCATAAAACAATTACTCTTCTCTACATGCTGATCACTCTGTGAATTATTCATTATTCATTTAAAGCTTGCATGTGTTTTTTTACATTGTAAAAATGGGTGACTATATTGAAAAATAGATATCTATCATTCAGAAGTTGAAAAGCAATTATAATGGCCATTTTAAGAAGACTATGATGAAACTATAAATAATAGGGAAGCATATAAGAAATAAGTATAGATATATCAATTGTAGAAAGATTGAGAAAAGAAAAGTCAAAGAAGTTATGAAATCAAAGAGAGCCAAAATTAATTTTGGAAACCCTTTATCAGAACTGGAAATTTAAGTTTTCACAGAAAACATGTTTAATAGAATATTTCTGTTTAATCCTTTTTGACTGGTACTTTTTTCTTTCAAAGAAGATCACATTTTAAGGATCTACACTATATTTGGACCAATATAAAATCAGTCTAAATATTACAATGTGGGGGCTCAGTGGCCAAAGCAAAGAACTAAGAAATTAGGACCATGATTGCTTCACATCCTCTATCTATAAAATGCAATAAACAAGCCTCAGAATCATTGTTAAAAAACTGAAGATAATTGTGAAAATTAAAAGAAATGCAATAATAAATTTCAAGGCATAATGTATTAAAGACAATTATAAGACAATAAAATACAATAGAAATGACATATCTTCTATTTTTTCTTCTCTGAAGAAAGTAAAAGATAAATCTGCACTTATATATTCTACCCTGTGAAACTTGCATCCAATCTTTTGCCCTTCAATATCTACTTAACCCAGAGTCTTTTGAAACTTGAAAATTTGAACTTAAGCTATGATAGGATTACAAGGTTTATTTTAATGACAATGAACCTGAAAGCCTGGTCCAAAACTTTAAAATAATTTTTGCCTCTCCCTCCCCAATTTAAGTTTTTATTAAATTTACTATAATTGTACTATAACAGAGAAGTACAACTTTTGTATTTTTGTACTTTACATTGGGTTAGATTTAGCAACTATTTATTTAGATCTACTGTGGTTATAACACAGTGCTATGCCCACTACCACTCCTGACTCCCAGATTTTTCCTCCTTATTCCAGTGGCGTACTAATCTTCAGCCCACTTTCTCACATCTCTAGTTCTTTGACTCTCTCCTCCTATTGGTGAGCTCTTCCCAGAACATTCAACTTGGAAAAAGTACTCGGGACAGCTATGCTTATTTTGTCACTCCATTCTTGATTCTCCAAACTTTTCTACCATGACTCTGCTTTTAAGTCCTTTTTGCTTTCCGCATTAGTGTGTAAAAATTGAGCACAGGGACAGTTTTTATTTTTGTTTGGATATATCTAATACTTAGCATAGTGTGGTTCTTAGAATGATTCATCCTAAAAGAGTTTATAGTCTTGGATAAACAAGACATAGGGAGAGGAATGCTTAGATAACAATATAAAATTAAATGCCAGAATGAGTAGTACTGATTTCAAACAAACCAAAAAATCATTTAAGGAATAGATGGATCTAGGTTTTATTTTTTTTCTACATTGAGCAACCTTTTCAACCACTAAAATACTCCTTGACATTTCTGAAGATTTTAACAGCCAAATGCAAAGTCTGACAACATCTGGACCAAGTTTGTATTTCTGCTGAGGGACAGCTTAGCTAAACTCAGAGATCTTCATCATCACCAAGATAGAAAACAGATAATGATTTTGAACAGATCAATTCAAAAGACTATCTTCTAAAGCACTGGAGAATTAGTGGGTTGGGGGAAGGAAGAAATTTCAATACGTTTTAGTGGAAGGAGTATCCAGATAGATTAGTAGAAGGATCTATGATTCTTGGAATATTGATGTGAACAAAATGTTTAGAAATCAGTAAAGGTTTCTTTTGTAATATGAATGAAATTTGTGAGTATTTAAAGAATTAAAATTATGAAAGGTCATGCAATAAATATATCTTGACAAACTTTGCGCTACATTCATTCATTCATTCAGTAAACAGCTAATGTTTTAATTATGAATTGTAAACAGAAAAAAATACAGAAATGGGAGCCAAGCATCTTGGGTTTTAGTTTTTCACTAACCAGCTAAGTTTGCTAGGGCAAGTCCCTTTTCCTCTCTTTTGGAAGAAAACTGAACTATATGAGCTAGGGTCTACCTAGAGCTAATATTCCATTATGTTATATAACTGAGTTTCTTAAAGTGAAATACATCCATACTGGCAAAAGATCCAAAGATCTTTTGTTTTTCTTTAACATGTTATAATTTTTATTAGGCAATCTGGGTAGGAAACATGGCACATTAAGAATTTATTGCTTCCAAAAAAGTCTTAAAACTGGAAGCTGGTATGATAGAAATGTGGATAGACTCAATTGAGAAGACCAAGACTGAGAAAAGATAGGCTAAAAATTAACAGAATCATGAACTATTAGTGAACTTACATTTGGCCAACTAGGAAAATCTTTATTTTCTTCTCAATTACATTATCAGTGCCTCCTCCTCACTCATAAGACCGACTTTCTCTAGAGAACATTTGGAGGCCAAAAAGAAAACAACAACAAAAAAAAACTTTCAAAAAAAAAAAAGGAATAAGGATGAAAGACCATCTTCTCATTTTGCATATGGGGAAAGCAAAAACCAAGAAGTTCGATGATTTTCCAAAGGTCTGTTTCAGGGAAACAGAAAATGTTTCAGAAACAGAATTGTAAATCAGGTCTTCAGACTCTATAGGTGAGGGGACATACGGAAAGTAGGAAGGAGGAGGAGGAAGAGAAATAAGTATTAATTAAACACAAACTATGTGCCAGGAACTATGCCAAATAATATAATTTTTTACAAATATTATCTCATTTGATCTTCACAACAATTCTGCAAACTGGGTGATGTTATTATCCTCATTTTATAGTTTGGGAAACCAAGGACAACAGAGGTTAAATGACTTGCTCAGACTCTTAGATGATAAGTGCTATAGTCAATGGTCTTCCAGTCATACCAAGTTACTGGAATGGATAGTTCCAGGAACACATAGGATGCAAGTAATCATCTCCTAAAGCTAGCATTTGTCAGATCTATTCACCAGAGTTGAGATAATGCAAATAAAAGGAAGAACCATTTTATATAGTAAATAATTAACTTCCAGAATTCATTACTTCCAAAGTACTGTAAGCTAAACATAGAGTTTTTTTAAAGGGAGACAAATTTATAAATAATAGATTCATAATGGATTATTTCAGAAAAGCAGAATTTTTTGATGAATGGATCCTTTCTAAGAAGTTGAGTAGGACAATCACTCTCTCTTAAACTATTTCTTGTGCAAGTGTAGCAGAGTACCAGCATGAAGGAAGCTTGCCTGCTGGATGCTTTGCCATACTTTTCAATAACTTCATTCTACAAACTTTTATTTTCTATGCATAGAACCCAGGTACTAGAATTTAGGTGAACTGCATCTTAGCCCTCAAGAAAATTTTAAACCAATAAGAATGCACATTAATTGATACAGATAATGCAAAATAAGTAGAGAAATAAGATATAAACACACACACATATATGCCTGTAGGTAGGACAAGGTGGGAGAGTTGGTTTGTTTTGTTTTGTTTTGGTTTTTTTGGGGGGAGTAAATTGAAGTGCCAACAGAACAACAATGTGAATATATCCCACAAATAGAAATATAACACTGGCGTTACAAAGGAGTAGGAAGAGATTGAGAATTAAGATAGTGATTTGGAAACTATCTGTCTTGGTATAACATTTGAAGTCAAGATCCCCTAGATAAGATAAGATTCCCTAGCTCCCTAGGCAACCATTGTAGAGAAAGAAGAGGTTAAGACTAAGTATCAAACCCATTTTGTACTATAGCCTTTCTTAAATAAGTTATTTTACAATTTAGCAGACCTAGGGTACCTGCCCAAAGGTCAAGTGAAATAAGTAGCTACTATATTACTTTCATCACAAATAAAAGCAATTATCAGGAAAAGTTTGTGTATTTGTTTTTTTTCTTTTTCAGGTAGATGAGTTTCCAAGAGAAGCAGCACAAATATGCCAGTGTATTTGAATATGGCTTTTTTCACTACTTTCTTTAAGGTCAAAGAGTTTTATAGGTTCTGTTGACCAAACAATAAACCTCTCAGTAAGTTAAATTCTTTCAATTTAATATTTTCCTAGCTGCAGTACCCTCCTATACAGAAAAGCTGACATCTTACTCTAAGTGACAAAATACCCTCAGGTTACTCCCAAGAAATACCTTTATACTAGAAAATTTCAGTTTTCTGTAAGGGGTGTGTGTGTGTGTGTGTGTGCGTGTGTGTGTATAACATTTTACTTATGAATTGTACATTTTTATTTGGCAATCTGGGTGCCATAACAACCAATTTTTTTAAATCAAAATATTCCAAGACACAGCAGAATGTTTGAGTCATACCAAATAATTTAATCACTGCTAAAGTGAGATTTGAAAATTATTGAAAGAAGTTTTTAATGATTTGCCTTTGGAAATCACACAAACTTGCTGTAGTTTCACTTAAAAACATTTGGATTAAATGTCCCTCTTTTTGGTTCCTTTTTAAAAAAAATCTGTTTTATAATAATAGAGTAACAAAGTTGAAAAATAGTTTTGATACATTAATGGATAAAAGAATAGCTCATAATTTAATGTTTGCATTACTTCATAACAACCAAAGAGGTTGTCCTTCTATCATCATTCCCATTTTTGCAGATAAGAAAACTATAGCAATGAGATTAAGTGACCTACCTAATAATTCCTATTAAGCCATTGTCTAAAAGTCAATAAATACAAAATAATAAAATCAAATAATTTAATTTGGGCATTTATGCTATTCCGGGTTATAATACTGAACTAGGCTCTTCCAGCTAAATGATTCTTTCTCCATTTAAATTCATCAAGCCCTTCATTCAAGCCTAATTAATGGAATGCATTAGTTCACTGTTATAACCAAATAACTAAAAAAAGGTAATATGTAAAAATGAGTTACTTAACTAATAGATATAAAGTTCTTTGCAAACCTTCAAGCACTCTATAAATGTCAACTATCATTATCTGTCTCCACTAAATCTACTCCAAGGCTTTCATGTTAAGGAAGTGACCTGACTTCCTAAAGGCAATGGTCACAAAGCATAGGCTGTAAAAAACAGGTTGGTATATTACATAGATTGAGTTGGTGTCAAGATCTGCCTCGGATATTTACTAACTGTGAAATCTTAGCTAAGTGATTTTATATCTCTGGGCCTTGGTTTCTTAATGTGTAAAATGAGGAGGCTGAACTCAAAAGCCTCTGAAGTAACTTCCATTTCTAAATCTATGATACTTGAAGTCTTGGGAAGCCAGGCAACTATTCTTTAATTAGTTTCAATTTGAAGAGACTTAATCAGTAGGTTAGCCCTGATTTTTGTTTTTTGTTTTGTTTCTTGACAAAACAATTCATGAAGATTTCCAACAGAAGTTTAGAGGGCCTTGGGATCTGGGCTGATAAGAGTATCACATAAATGAAATAAAGAATCCATGAAGTTAACTTGCACTATGGAATGGCTGCAACAAGCCAACTGCTATATTAATATGGTATCTGTCATATTCCTGTCCTGATAGTAATGAGAGAATATATGTTTGGAGAGAGCATGAACTATAAGAGAACTGGGCCACAGTCATTGATGTGGAGTAGTTCTGCAATGAAATTAGAGCACAGTAAAGCAACATGCAAAAGGTCATCCTGGAGTAACCTAAAAAGGGACCATTGGAATCTCTGGGAGATTTTAGACCAAAAGGTGGGAAAAATGAGGCGATGTTGCCTGAATGGATTAGAGTAGATGTTCTATGTTCTAGGCCTAAAAATTATAGAATTACATTATATTAAATTACATTCTATTTTATTATATTTATTATATTAATGTATTATATATTGACCTGTTAGGTACTATGCCCTGAAAGAATTAAGCTAACTTTAGATTCCCCACAAAGGGACCACACTATCCTGATTGATCAGTATGTGAGTTTAAGTTGATACACCATACTCTAATCTAGCCAGCCCCAAACCCCTGAAAATAAACCTTTCTGCTGTGCTGTCTGCGATTCCCCTTTTCATCAACCATCCTTACATATACACATATACACACAGTTTTTTACCTGTTATTCTGGAACAGAAACTGAAAAAATGAGAAATCCTTTGCTTTTGGAAAGGTTGTGTTAATGTATCTACTATTCTAGTGCTTCATTCATCATTGTTGTGATTTCCCAGCCAAAACACCCTTTCCTAGCACCACTCCCCTACATGTATTATCTGGTCTTTGGGGAGGGGGGGTAAACTTCTTAAGAGCAGGGACTATCTGGTTTTTATAATTGTATCTTCAGTATGTTGCACTGTGTGTTGCACATTGTAGTGTGTGTTTTTTAAATGCCTTACTTTCATGCATTTGTCTCTAGCTGTAAAAAAAAAAACAGCAAAAGGAAAGGCACAGGAGTCAGGAAAAAACAGAGTATGTATTAGAGATGGCAAGTATTCTACTACACTGGGTAGAGAAGTGTGAGCTAAATCTGAAGAGAAAGAAAAATGCTCCAGATTGTAGAGGATTTTAATGCAAGCCTAAAAATTTTTACCTTTATGCCACAGACAACAGGGAGGATTGAAAACTTTTGATAAGTCACTTAACAAACATTTATTAAACATTTAATACATTCCAAACTAAACACTATACTAAAGCACAGAGTATACAAAGAAAGATTAAAAAAAATTTCTGCCCTCAAGGAGCATATATTCAAATGGGAGATAGAACCCATAAATGATACTTATAAAATAATATATAGAAAGAAAGTAGACAGAAAATTATATCAAAGATAAAAGCACTAGTATCTAGAGGGATCAGGTGATCTCTGATATACATAAAAGAAGCTATTTTATTAAGGATGAATATAAGAAATAATAAGTAAAAAGTAATATAACAATAGTCCAGGTCAATAGTAATGAGGTTCTATTGAAAATATCCTTAACATTTTTTTTGTTTCATGGATCACTTTGGCAATTTGGGAAAATCTATGGATGTCTTCTTAGGTACGTAAAAGAAACTATATAAGATTATGAAGTAAATTGATTGTATTGAAATATATATATATTTTTTTCAGTTTTTGGACTCCAGGTTAAGAACCCTTAGTCTGTGTTATAGATCCTATACTGGCACCAGTGGAAATAGAAAGAAGAGGAGGGATATGAAAGATGCTACACAGGCAGAATCACTGCCAAAACACTATGGAATAGAAAAAGAGAATTCAGAAGGAGAAGCAGGTTGGAGAGGGATTCTGAACATACAAGTGCAAGATGGAGCTATTCCACAGTCTGTTAAAAATATAAATTTTTAACCTGAAAGATAATTCAAGGCCAAAGATGGAGATTTTGGAATAATTTGATTAGAGAAGTTTTGAAATCAAATGAGCTTGTTAAATGGAAAGGTATAATAGAGAAGAAAGATAAGGATAGGTGACAAGAGGAAGAAGAATAAGCAATAGGAGAACCAGGAGAATATATTATCTCAAAAACAAAAGAGAGAGCACCCAGGGGCAGCTAGGTGGTGCAGTAGATAGAGCATTAGCCATGAACTCAGGAGGACCTGAGTTCAAATTTGGCCTCAGACACTTAACACTTCCTTTTGATCCTGGGCAAGTCACTTAACCCCAATTGCCTTAGCAAAGAGAGAGAGACAGAGAGACAGAGAGACAGAGAGAGAGAGAGAGAGAGAGAGAGAGAGAGAGAGAGAGAGAGAGAGAGAGAGAGAGCTCTCAGAAGTATTAAATACCGTGAGGAAGAAAACTAAGAAAAGATCTTTGGATATGATGAGGACTTTTGAAAGATAGTTTCAACTGAGTCATATTCCAAGGGATCATGGAAAAGGTGATAAAGTAAAATGGTTATAAATTCATTTTTCAAGGAACTCAGCAGTGAAACAGCTATGAAACCTGTGAATACTTGTATGAATTGATACAAAGTAAAATAGGCAGAAAAGGAGAATAATTTATGTAGTAACAACAGAATTGTAAAAAGAAACAACTTTAAGAGACCTAAAAATATTCCAGAGGATCACTAATGAAGCATGCTACTAATTTCCTGACAGAGAAGTGATGGATTTGGGACATATAATGAGATATTTTTTGAACATGATCAATATGAAAATTTGCTTTTTACCTGCCTATGAATATTATTACAAGAAGTTTTTCCCCCTTTTTATTTCCCTCAATAGTTGGAGGAAGGAGAAGGGAGGGAGAGAAAATTAATTTTTAATTGGAAAAAAAACAATGAATTTTTTTAATTCAAAGCACATGGAAAAGAGAATAGCTTTAGTTAAGAAATAAGAACATCTTTTCCTCTGAGAGGAAAAGAGAATAGGAGATGACAAAGAAAAGTTGAGAAGACTATATCTTTAGGATAGTCTCAGTCTTCCTAGTCAAATGAAAAGCTAGATAATCTTGTCCAAGGTGGAGGGAATATGCAATTGTCTATGGATTTTTATATAGATATGTCATAGTCACTCCGAGGAATTAACAAGTATAGTTTAGAAAGCCTGCCAGAAGCAAAGAAAGCTACCATTAACTAATCATGGATAAAATCAGCAGGATTTTATTTAGTAAAATTCAGGAGCAAGGCCAAAGAAAAGACAGCACAGTTTTCTCAAGGATGAAAATTAGCAGGATAGGGATAACAAGAAAAGAAAAGGATGGATTCTATGGGGGTAGTTAGTAATTATTTTTAAGGTGACAAACTTTGGGCTGGTTTTATATAAGGAGGCAGATAAAGCAGGTATAGTAAAAGAAGCAATGAATTTAAGATTATAAAAACCTGACTTCAAATCCCAATTCTGCTACTTGTGTTACTTGGGGCAATTTAATTTACTTACCTGGGTTACCTTCTCAAGTTAAATTAGGTGATTGGATCAACTGACTTCTGCTTTTACCACAGTAAATTGGGAAAGATAAACTGGGAGAGTAGAGAACAAAGGTCATGATGTGCCCCTCCCCCCAAAAAAAAATTAAATTGGGTAATGCATTTCCTGACTCTGAAATAGTGAGATATGAGCAGAAGGTAGATGGAGATTGGAAGGTCATTGGAATTGAGGAAGTCAAGGATTTTTGTTTTGAAGTTGTATAATTATCAACCTGCATATTCAAATCCTTAAGGATTATAACTGAGGAAGTGGCATAGAAGATGGAAAAAAAGGTCATGGAGTCATTGAAAAAGTTGAGAAAGTGATAATAGAATTTGATTATTGAAGTTGCCCACACTATGGCTCAGAAAATCACAATCTTGCCCAATCATTTATATCCAGTTTCATTACAAATGTTAAGTAGAAAGATTAGGCACATTAGAGATCAACAAAAGATATATGTTGCATGCCTAAAAATTGCTTGTCTTATTTGATTTTGTGTTTACATACCTTAATTTTTGTCATGTTAAATAGGGAGCAGGAGAAAATGACATTCTCTATCCAGTCTTTGCTAGAACTTATCCAGGATCATTTCATGTCTATCCAAAGCATAATGATTTAGAGTGAACTCGAATAGGACAGAAAGGGAGTTCAATTATCTAGGGATCTTAAAGCAGTCGGTAATTCTAGATGACACTATTACATCAGTACAATGTTAGGCATAAAGTAAACAAAATCATTTTTATTTGACTTTTTAACATTTTGAAAATTGACCATCTATATCATTCCATGGTCCTTCCTTGTTTGGCTATCTAAACCAGGTTTCTCCCTTCATATGTTTTTTACAGTGACATTTCTAAGCAAATTGGAGAGGTATAATGTTACAATTTACTGACCATGTGATTCTCTAAAAATCATAAGTAATTAGTATGACTCAAGCCAAATGACCTTAAGTCAATAGCTGAAAGCAAAAATATTCCTTGAATTAAAATCATAGACTCTTAAGAGTAGAAATGGAACTTAGAAGTCATCTACTTCAGCCTTCCAACCAAATTACCAATTTCTCCTCTATGGCAGAACTTTCCTCACAAGGCCTATGGAATCTAATCTGCAAGCTAAAGCTAAGTAGGCATCATCTCTAGCTTTTTTTTAATTTAAAAAGAAATGAATGATAGAATTAAAAACAATCAGGTACAAATGAAGAAAGAGGGTTGCAATTTGCATGAATAATAAAAATTGACAAGGCAGCTATTCAGAGTGTACAGGTGTGAGCACAATTTCCAATAGCAAAACCAGGATTTAAATAGACAAAAGATGGGTGGGTGGGGGCAATAAAAACAAGCATAGGGAGAAAGAGCAAAAAAATTAAAGGAAGATTAAAAGAAATGAAACTATGAGATGAATGGTCTCTATCTGAATATTATAAGTCTATTTGCTTAAAAGAACCACATTCAAATAAAGACTTTATAAGAAAACAGCATTCAACTTGATAATGATTTTTTTCATTGAGTGAAATGCATTGTTTGAAATCAGTGTCAAATCTACCTCTCAAAATTAAGGTAACTTCGCACTGGACTGTTAGTAGTTAAATATAATGTTAAAAATCAAGTTAAACTATAGATGTTATAACATTAGCAATACTTTTAGATAGTTGTTTGATTTATATTTTTAAACTAGCAAATACTAATAAGCTTTCTATTCTAAAATCTGTTATTTTAAAGAACTGTATGAATAAATCAGTTCTATAAAAGACATAGGAAAGGTGTATGTGATACATAATAAAGGTGCTCCAAATTTGTACAAGATTTTACTATCACACAAGACATGAAACTTTGATAAATTTTTTTCAAAAAGATTAACTGCCACATTTCAATCAAAACTGCCTTGTTTCATTTTTTTCATCCTAGCCTTAACTACTGAATGGGCGCAGCCTCAGTCAAACTGAGACCTATTGAAGGCTTTAATTTAAAAAGGCCAGTCTCCTGTTTCATCCAGAGCCATCTCCAGACATCTTGATCTATAATTTCCATTGGACCCAAATGGCTCTGGAAGGGAAAGTGAGGCAGGTGACCTTACCCAGCCCTCCCTCACTTAAATCCAAATCACTTGCATGTCATAGCATCTCCTCCTTGATGTTATGGCATTCTTCAAGAACGAAGAACAAACAATAATAACAACCATTCACACTCTGAGTAATAGAACATATGAATGTTTCTTTAAAGCATTAAAAACAGGCTTACAACCCTCAGTGTTAAATCCTCCCTGTATTCCTTACATATCTAATTTGTTGCCAAATCTTGCAGTTTCTTTTATAGTCCCCTTTCTATTCACTCACATACCTACCATCCTACTACAGACTATTTCAATAGCCTTTTAATTGGTCTCTTTACCTCATCACTTCCTACTCCAATTCATTCCCTACTCAGTTTTTAAAGTAATTTTCCTAAGGTCAGTCTAAATTCTATTTTCCTTCAACACAATCTCCAGTAGCTCCCTATTACCTCCATGATGAGGTCCTTCTCAAGTTAGCCCCTTCCTATTATCCAAATTTTATATTTTATTATCATCTCTATAATCTATAATGTGTATATATTTATACATATGTATATGTATGTATATGCATATTATATATGTGCTTGCATATATATAATATATGGAAAAGTAAGTCTAAGAAAATGAACACCAATGATTAGAAAAAGCAATAAAATAATTCAAATGTGAAATGTGAAATAACTATGCTACAAATAATATAAACATTAAAATAAGGAATATGTAGCATCTTAAAACAAGAGCTATTCTAAGAGTATATTACATAAGTCATCTAAAGAAGTCTCACTTTTGCCTAGAATTCTAATTGAACCTCAGTCTAATTTTGCATTTTCCCTTGTGATCTGGGAAAGCACCAAAAAAATTGAAGGAGTTATGATCTCCCTGATGTATATGGATATGAATATTTTTATATATTTTGATTTATGACATGATATTATACCTCTGATTCTAATTTATCGACCAAAGTATTTTGACTGGTAGCAGAACACAACACAATACAATTTACTTTCTTAAGCAATGAAAGCAACGTGTGTTTTAAATGTCTTCTTCATTGTCTTTTACATGGAATATTAGATTATTTAAGCAGTAGATTGGGGGCAGCTAGGTGGTACAGTGGATAGACCACCAGCCCTGAAGTTAGGAGGACCTGAGTTCAAATCTGGTCTCAAAAATAATGACCATTACCACACTGCCTAACTTAAAAAAAAAAAAAGAATTCAAAGGAAATGTAAATATGTTATCTTTCAACATCCTAATAAAATATCTCTGCTTTGAAAATAGAGAAAAGAATCAAAGCAATGCCTGACTCAGAAATAACTAGATAAAAATGGCTCACTTAAAATAACATGAAGACTTATCATGATTATTCAACTCCCCACCTCCAGCTATTTTCACAAGGGTATTAATCTTTTATAACAAAAGTATTAATAAAATAAGTTATATATATGGTATACTTAGAAATATAATGCTAATAAAAGTTACAAAATATGTTATTGCTATGATTTCGTCCTATGTGTAACATAATGATTATGATGTAATTTCATTCTTAAAAATGGTATAACATTTATAAATTACTCCAATGTAAAACAAAATTAAGGGATTGCACATTTTCCCCAATGGGGGGAATTACAAAATGAAACTCATAACTTAAAATCCAGAATTAAGAGAATGGAGATACAAATTTGTTATAATAATTACTACCAACTGCAATTGATTACTTCTTAGAAAACTTTTTTTTGAATCTTCATGTGAATCAACAGACATAGAAATAAACCTTACTGTTATTTATGAAGGCAGATTTCAAAGAACACAAAAATATGCAAAGCAATCCCAAAGGTGTTGTTTCTGCTTCTCAAGCAATAAACATGGCTTCTAGTCACAACTTTTTTTCATGGTTACTACAAAAATTTATGTTCACTGTACTGGAACAAAAAAGTGTGAAAAGGAGACTTACTCAATATAGTTGAGTACTCCTTATATGCATTCATCTTTCACTGAAACCAAGTTCTAATATTTGATATAACATTCCCGAATTACATGATCTCTAAGGTGTCTTTCAGCCTTAGAACCTGTGACATCTTCATTACTATGTAAGGATTAAAATTAATACATGTACTAACTATAAGAATCCCACTAATTCTCATGCTACCATCTGTATTTATGAAGATATGTTCTCAAAGATTCTAAGGGAATCAATAGAAGTTTAAAACAGGACTTCAGAAATCAAGCAGACCAATTTAGTCATTTTATAAAAGAAATAGAGATCCAGAAAATTTAAGTCAAAACACTTGAGTAAAATTCTAACTTTGTCCTATTCACAGTATTATTTTGCTGTAACGTGATTCCAACGAGAGATATGGATATATGAGAAATACTGAACTGAATTCAAGAAGTTTTCCTCTCTCATTCCTGTGGAAGTTAATGCTAACAGAGAAACAGAATACATGAAGCATAAATAAGTTTTATGCCTGGCTTGAAAGATTCAAGTAGAATTAGTATGGTAGAAAAGAAGTCCAGAGACATACTTCTATCCATTGGACAATATGATCTTACTACTAGAAAAGAACAACATATGATATAAATCTTCTTTTCTTCCAATTCTTATCCCTTCAGTCATGTGTCCTTGGGGAATGGGATGTGAAAGGTAGAATCTTCTCCAAACTATGATGATAACGCATCCTAAATCTATCAAACTACACAAAATAATGATTATTTTCACACCCATTGTATTTTTGATACTTCAGCACAGAACATCCTGAATTATAGCAACAAAGATTTTAGAATAATCCTCTTTAGAAATATCTAAATCTCTGTAGTGAAAGCCCACAATCTAGTTCACATATTTGAATTATATATAAATCACTTGTGACAAATTACTTTCAATGTTTATATAATATGTCCAAGATCTCATCAATGTAGACATTCTCTCCATCAGCATAGTTAGCAACCTGTTCATGGCCTATCGTTTTGTATATTTGTGTCTAAATTATCCTATGAAGCCTAAAAAGAGTACCCAGCATATTATATAGGCCTTCCTTTAGATCCTTTAGTATTTTGTCACCTACATAGGATGCTAAGATGGCCACTATTTTTCTCGCTACATTATCTTCTTTTCTACTCATACATTTACAAATGATTCAGGAAATTACATATATGTGTGTGTGTGTGTGTATTCATTTTAAAATAACCTATCCATTTGAAAAGAAATATAATATTAATCTAATCATTCATCACAGGCTTTTTAAGAAAAATCTTTAACTTAAATTTATTACATAACAATTTAAGTCCATTGATTCCATATTCACAGTAAAATGTTCCAAACTTTCTAAAATTACTACCTTATTTTTCCAGCTCACAATAAATTCATTGAAAGAAAAATAATTCATCTGTAAGCTAGAATCAAGAGACAACTTCTAAGTATGTCAAAAGGATATTTACAACATATTCTAAACATACTTAAGTAGTTTTTTGTGTCTTTTATAGTTTAATTCTTCCTTTAAAAAAATTTACAATTTAATTTTAATTCAGAAGTGTTAAACTCAAAGAGGTACTGAGAACATTCTTAGAAGATGAAAACACTTTAACTTCAAATATCTTTACTCCTTTGCCAACTATTGACTCAAATTTCCTATGTAGCATATCACATACACAGAGAGAGAGAAATCAAAGTATTACATAATATAGACCTATAAGTATGAATTGGAAAGATTAATTTAATGAGTTCTAGAATACCTATACACACACATATATATACACACACATCTATTACACCTACATATTAACCAATGTGTCGATATAAAAGCCAAATATAGATTTAGTGGTGGCAGAAATTCCCATATCAAATACTATCAAAACAAATCACAATCAATCTATATATCACAGTCTTTGAGGTTTGCCCATGATTGTACAACTATTAAATGCCAGAGATGGAATAACAGGAACTATGCCATGCTTCCTTCAAATATTTTTTATACTCCAGATATTCTGATACAGAACACATTCACCTAGAATAAAGGTATCCTTGAAATTGTTTTAATAATATTTTGATAACTATTTCAATATGATTGGTTTATTTTATAATCCTACATATTATATGTTTAAAAATACTGTTCTAAGAAAGGGTCCAAAAGCTTTACCAGACTACCAAAAGAATCCACAGCACACACATGAAAAGATTTTAAAACCCCTGATCTAGAAGCACCAATGAATTTCACTGCAAGTATTGACTAACATAAAGATTACAAAGAAGCATGTGGCTATAAAGCTCTACCAGTGGGTGAAGATTATTTTCTGAGAGATTTTAGGCTCTCAAAACCCTCAAACATATCAAAACTATATATACTAGGACCAGTCTTAAAATAAAAAAAAAATTGCTCTTAAGTTCAGAAGAAAATGAAGAATTTTCCACTGTGGAACTAGAAACAAGCCAACAAAATTACAAAAGTCCAACTGTAAAAACTTTTTCATATGTTCACAATCTGTGTAATGTATATGACTGCGAAAGCTAAGTCATCCTAAACTGTTTGAAGAAGTTGTTCTCCAAGTAGTATCTTGACAAATTTTTCTATCTTGGGGGAGAATTTAAGCTTTTATAAAATAGGACTATTGGACTAAAAGTTAAAAACTAAACAGGCTACATACTGAACAGCGAATGTGTTGCTAGCAACTATTATATATTTAAATAGTCAAATGGATCTGTGCTCTAATCAATGTGGTGCTCTTTGTTCAAGTCTTCTCATAAGTCTGCCAAAGAGTCTTCCTAATATACTGGGGCCTCCCTTCAATTTATCATGACATCTTAATTAAGGACCTCAGGGGAACAGTTTATCCACCAGTTATCTCTTGTTCTCACACATTTCTTTAAGACATTCTTTTCTCTAGTTCGTTTTCTTAATTTCTTATGTGCTGCTAGCTCTGTAGAGATTTATAATAAAACACTTCAAACTTCCTAAAATGGATACCTTATTTATCTAGCTTATACCCACCACACCTCTCTCCATTACCTTTTGAGTGATGCTCAAATTCGTTGAAGAGACATGTTACATGACTTGTGATACAAAACTGATAAACTTTAACACACCAGTGCAAATAACTCATATTACTATATAATGTGAAATTTACCAACTAAATAGGTAGATAAATATACAATTTTAAAATACCATTATACTTGTTTTAGAATGTTTGCCAATATACTATAATGTCAGTTTATAAGTGTTTAAAAAAATAAAATATCAGTCAGTGGGCAGTGAATAAAGAAACAAGGTGAATATATTAAGATGAACTAGAGCATATGATAAAGTGACAAAATTGGAATCAGGAAGAGTCAAATTCTATCTGTGACACTTTACAATTATCATGACAAGCCTCAAGACACTATGTGAACTTACCTACAGGAAGCTATAGTCAGGATGTAACCACACTGACAAATCACAGATCTTTTTTTTTCCATTTCAGGGAGGAAATATAATGAACTATAGAGTGGTTTCTTTTGTGCCAGGAACTGTGCTAAGCATTTTTTAAAATCTCATTTAAACTTCATAACAATCCTGAAAGGTAGTTGCTATTATTATTCACATTTTACAGTTGAGAAAACTGAATAAAACAGAGGTTACATGACTTGCCCAGTGTCATACTGCTAGTATCTGAGATTGGATTTGAATTCAGGTTTTCCTGACTCCAGGCCCACTGTACAATCAACTCCCTCATGGATATCATATCTCAACAGTGCTTTCAAAGTGGGAATCAAAATCCTAAGGAAAATTTAAGAGAATTTCAAAGATGTCATTGAGATCTTAACTATTCATGAATATAAAAGAAACTTTTTTTAAGAAAGTATTTTAATGTCCTTCTTTAATAGTGTAGTTCTACTATTGATATTATTCCTAGGAATGAATGGGAGGACTTGAGAATATGCATAAATTGCATAGCAAAGTATACATCATTTGCTTTTTTATTGCATTACTAAGAAATGTATGACATAAAATATATTTTAAAACTGTCTAGAAAAATGAATAAAAGCAATAAACTGAAGTGAAATCCTTAGATAAGCCTGCCTCTACCTCTTGAACATTTCATTTTCTATGCTTCCTCACTTTAAACCTACTGAATAGGTAGTACTGAAATACTGAAAAAAAAAGTTCTGAATAGCTCTTTTGTAGCAGAAGCATATGTAAGGAAAAACTGGTGCTGCTTTTCTATAGAAAAATGAAAAAGAGAGTATAAGAAATACTGGAGAACCATCCTAACAGACATACTCAAAGTTATCATTCCTGGTTATAAATGACCATGCAGAAGCTTTCAGGTGGCTGCTTCTTACCACATGTGATTCATTGCTAAAGGATCATAATTTGAGAAGAACTTTCTTATTGGCTATGATATTGGGAAAGTTGACAACTCAATGGGTACAAAAAAATAGTTGCCCACCCCCTCACTTCTCTCCTTTCTAGCTGTGAATTGTACAAGACTGTTTTGAGCTAATTCCCAAGAATTGGTCAGTGAGGGTTAATTGGTTCTGTTCCACCTCCCCTCTCTTGACTTCCATGCTGAGCTTTTCGAACCGAGTGTTTTAGGAATTGTGTGATTCGAAAAATCCTGGAGACTGCCCCATTCCAGATGTTCATAGGAACCATTTCTGCCCAGCCTGTGAGGGAACGTTCCCAGCCCATAGTGGTCTAACCAGCCAGTCAGTTAGAAGCACCATCATTTTGGTTCTCTTCAAAAAGGAAGGAGACCAACCCACCAACCACCTAACCTGGGACAAGCCCATCCAGGACTGGAGGTCCCTTTCTGAGTTCAAGAGTGGAGATAGATCACTTGGCTAGAGCTGACATTATCCAGGGCCACAGATGAGTCACCATAATTCCTCTAGTGGTCTTAGAAAACAGAGGCCCCAGCCTGGCTGGTTTACCAGCAGACCTATATTGGGAGCTGTTTAGACATAAAGGGAAATATAAAAAAACCTCCTTAACAATCCTTCAAACAGACATATTCTGATGAGGTTTAAGTATCAACCTTCCAACAGGTTTCTAACACTAATTATAAGTTAATTCACTGAATTCTATTTTGTTAATGCATTTTTGCAAGTCTTTTAGATGCAGCAGTGTACGTATGTGTGTTTGTGTGTGTAGAAATAAATCTCCTGTCCCATATATGAATCATATTATATAATGAGTACCTTATATTTCTCCCTTTAAGGGGAAAATAAGGAAAATATCTATAGGTTACTGGGATAAAGCCTTTAAGGAGCCAGAATATGAAAACAGGGAGCCCAGATCCTTTTCATTAGAGACCAACTTTCCTAGAACTGAATCCAGCAAAATTAGGTCCAGGATAGGAAAAATCTTCCAAGTCCAGCAATAATTCTTCAGGGTTAGAAAGGTTTTGTTTCTTTTTTTCTTTTTTTTTTTTTAGTTGCTGCTTCAGAAAGATATAACCAGAAAGATATACTATATATAGAATATTTTCCAACACTTTTCAAGCAACAAATGATGGAATCAAAAACTAGAAAAGATTTTAACCTATATGAGGGTAAAGAGAGTTGTGTATTGAATTATTAAAGAGGAATACAGAACACAGAAAGAAACACTATGGTAAGTGTCAGGGGATCGAAGTCAGTGATTAAGTATTTATCAAGTACTTAATTTTGATAATCTAGTTCTCCACTGGGATGCTGATGCACCACTGGTGGAACTGTGAACGGATCCAACCATTCTGGAGAGCAATCTGGAACTATGCTCAAAAAGTTATCAAACTGTGCATACCATTTGACCCAGCAGTGTTTCTACTGGGCCTATACCCCAAAGAGATTTTAAAGGAGGGAAAGGGACCCACATGTGCAAAAATGTTTGTGGCAGCCCTTTTCGTAGTGGCAAGAAACTGGAAACTGAATGGATGCCCATCAATTGGAGAGTGGCTGAATAAATTATGGTATATGAATGTCATGGAATATTATTGTTCTATAAGAAACAACCAGCAGGATGATTTCAGAGAGGCCTGGAGAGACTTGCATGAATTGATGCTGAGTGAAATCAGTAGAACCAGGAGAACATTATACACAGCAACAAGACTATATGATGATCAATTCTGATGGACGTGGTTCTCTTCAGCAATGATGTGATTCAAACCAGTTCCTATTATTCAGCAAAGATAGTCATATACATCCAGAGAGAGGCCTGAG
>JAJPUD010004228.1:100328-134366 GCA_023553655.1 Myrmecobius fasciatus | reverse complement strand
AGAGAGAGAGAGAGAGAGAGAGAGAGAGAGAGAGAGAGAGAGAGAGAAACAGAATGTGGGGAGAGAGAGAAGCAACTGATGTTAAATCCAGACAATGAAGAGGGCCTAGTTTGGACTCTTCCTCAAATGGAGGTTCTGGAAGGAAATCAATGAAACAAAGGAGTTCAGGAGAAGGCAGCTGAGGTATCTTCTAACCTCTCCTCCACATAACTGTTCTTCAGATACCAAAAAACAGAAATCATGTTTCCAGAGACTTTACTCTCCAAGCTAAACATGCATACTTCCTTCAATTGATCCTCCTGACACTGAGTCAAGATCCAACCTGGTCGTGCTTCTCTGAAATGTCTCTAGCTTATTAATGTCCCTCTTAAACTTTAGCACAATACTCTAGATTAGGTCCAACAAGGGCAGAATACAGGAACACTAGGACTTCCCTCTTCCTAGAAGCTATGCCCCTTTATGCAGCCAAAATATCACATTAACTTTGACTGCCAATTCACACTGCTGACTCATACTGAGCCTGTAAATTTCTTAAAACACCCAATCATTTTTTCAGAAATATTGCTATCCAACCATGTTCCCTCTTTGTTGTATTTGTGAAGTTGATTTTTTGTACCTAAGTGTAAAACTTTACATTTTCCCTCTTGATCTGGATCTTTTACTGTTCACTCAATGTTCTGATACATTAAAACTATTTTGGAACCTGACACTCATCCAGGGATTAGATTCCTTTCAGCACCTGTTCAAATTACTAATAAAAATATTAAGCAGTAGGAGGTCAAAATGGAGGTCACTTAGGCACTATACTAGAAACTTATCAAATTAAATTATTAAAATTTTTTCTTTGAGTAGAGACATACAACCAGTTCTGAACCATACATTTAACCCTTTCATTTTTTTATCTAAAATAACTTAAACAACTTTCCTTAGATAGTATAACACATAATGGAAAAGTCTGGTCTTCAGACTTTGTATGCCTTTTTCCTTCTATACCATATTTTCAATACCTACAAGACTCCATTTTACAAAAGAGGGGAAAATAAATTCCAACTTCCATTTCTGCATATCGAGTTATTCAGTGTATTTTTGCTAGGGTCATAATAACTTTAAAAAATACTAACACAAATATACCTTCACTTTAGGTATAATCATTTGGAGTGTTTCCTCTGTGCTAATGTAAAATCATAGGAAGATAGATTTAGAAGTGGAAAAAACCTTAGAGGTCTTTTAGTCCAGGGCTTCTCCGACTTTTTCCACTCATGACACATTTTCACCCAAGAAATTTTTGGTGACTCCAAGTACACAAGTAAATAAAATAAGTATGCAAATTAAATATTTATTGATAATAAGTCACAATTTTGTGACCCTCACATTCAGTCATGATACTTTATAGGGGTAGTGAAGCACAGTTTAAGAAACTGGGAATTGGTCCAAACTATTTTACAGATGAGAAAGCTAATATTAAATATTTTGCTCAAGGTCAACTAGGTAATTAAGATTTGAACCCAAAGCTTTTAACTCTCAATCCAATTCTCTTTTCACTATAACTATTCTGGCTTCTGTTTTGAAGAATTTAAAATATTTTAAAGAGGAATATGTTATGCCACAAAATGCTTTATTAAATGGAATTCATAGTGTTTATGCAAAATTATGTTCATATATAATTATAAACAATATGGTGTCATCCAATCCATTCCTTCTGAAATAGCAGTTAAACCTCCACTTCTCACCAGGTTGTAATCAAATTCCTCCATAATGTCCCACAAAACTCTTCCTCTGGGAATATCACTTAAGTCTTGGAATTCAAACCTTAGAAGTACTCTCAGTCTCTGAAGCCCCTATATCTGATTAGATGACTCTTCCCTTAACTTTCTTTTAAGAATAGTGCCATCTCGCTGGACCCACACCTAAACACCACACACCAAGATAAGATCTAAATGGGTTCATGATCTAGATATAAAGAGTGATACTATAAGTAAATTAGAGGAACGTAGGATAGTTTACCTCTCAGACCTGTGAAGATGGAATAAATTTATGTCCAAAGAAGACCTGAAACTCTTAATTGAACACCAGATAGATAATTTTGACCATATTAAGTTAAAAAGTTTCTGTACTAACAAAACTAATGCAGACAAGATTAGGAGGAAAGCATCAAATTGGGAAATCATCTTTCCATTTAAGGGTTCTGATAAAGGTCTCATCTCTAAGATATATAGAGAATTGTCTCACATTTATAAGAATTCAAGCCATTCTCCAATTGATAAATGGTCAAAGGATATGAACAGACAATTTTTCAGATGATGAAATTAAAACCATTTCTAGTCATATGAAAAGGTGCTCCAAATCACTATTGATCAGAGAAATGCAAATTAAGGCAACTCTGAGGTACCACTACACACCTGTCAGATTGGCTAAAATGACAGGAAAAGATAACGATGAATGTTGGAGGAGATGTGGAAAGACTGGGACACTGATGCATTGTTGGTGGAACTGTGAACGGATCCAACCATTCTGGAGAGCAATTTGGAGCTATGCTCAAAAAGTTATCAAACTGTGCATACCCTTTGACCCAGCAGTGTTTCTACTGGGCCTATATCCCAAAGAGATTTTAAAGGAGGGAAAGGGACCCACATGTGTAAAAATGTTTGTGGCAGCCCTTTTTGTAGTGGCAAGAAACTGGAAATTGAAAAGATGCCCATCAATTGGAGAATGGTTGAATAAATTATGGTATATGAATGTTATGGAATATTATTGTTCTGTAAGAAATGACCAACAGGAGGATTTCAGAGAGGATTGGAGAGACTTGCATGAACTGATGCTGAGTGAAATCAGCAGAACCAGGAGATCATTATACACAGCAACAAGACTATACAATGATCAATTTTGATGGACATGGTTCTCTTCAACAATGATGTGATTCAAACCAGTTGTTCAGTGATGAAGATAGTCATATACATCCAGAGAGAGTCCTGTGGGAACTGAGAGTGAACCACAACACAGCATTTTAACGCTTTCTGTGAATATTTCCATGCATTTTGTTTTCCTTCTTAGGTTGTTTTTTTCTTCTTCTCTTTCTAGATCTGATGTTTCTTGTGCAGTAAGATAACTGTATAGATATGTACACATGTATTGTATTTGTCATATAATTTATCCTATTTAGCATGTATTAGATTACCTGTCATCTAGGGGTGGGGGGAAGGAGGGGAAAAGCTTGGGAAAAAAAAGTTTTTGCAAAGGTCAATGTTGAAAGGTCACTCATATGTTTTGTAAATAAAAAGCTTTATATAAAAAAAAAGAAAAGAAAAGAAAAGAAAAGAAACAACCAGCAGGACGATTTCAGAGAGGCCTGGAGAGACTTGCATGAACTGATGCTGAGTGAGATAAGCAGAACCAGGAGATCGTTGTACACAGCAACAACAGTACCATATGAGGATCAGTTCTAAGGGACATGACTCTCTTCAACAATGAAATGCTTCAAACCAATTCCAATTGTTCAGTGAAGAAGGCCATATACACCCAGAGAGAGGGATGTGAAATGTGGACCACAACATAACATTTTCATGTTCTCTATTGATGTTTGCTTGCATTGTATTTCCTTTATCGGATTATTCTTTCTTATAGATACGATTTCTCCTGAACAAAAAAATGATGTATGGCAATATATTCGATTTAAGTATTCTAACATAATTATCATGTAGTGGATATTCTGCTATCTAGGGGAGGGGTGGGGAGTAGGGGGGAAAAATTTGTAACAGAAAGCTTTGTAAGGGTTAATGTTTAGGAATTACCCATACATATGTTTTGCAAATAAAAAGTATTAATAAAAAATAAATTAAAAAAAAGAATAGTGCCATCTCTTCATTTCTCACCAGGCTAAAATCTGTACTCCTCCATTATGCCCCATATTAACCTTCTCCCACCCCCTTTTTATCTTCCTTTTATGTGTAATCTTTTCTCCTTTAACTTGTAAGCTTTTTTGAGGATAGGATCCTTCTTTTTATTCATAACTGTAGTCCCAGTACTTAGCATAAGATTGGCATATAGTGAATAATTAGTAAATGTTCGTAAATTGATCTCCTTGGTCAATTTTATTTTAAATAACACAATGTAAAACAGAAAAGAAGCAGAGGTCCCAAACTAAAATAAATGATACTTTGGCATGTCCCATCTTCCTCCAAGATAAAAGATATATCCATTTCTAATCCTAAATTGTTCTGAGTATATCTTAATCATAGTTTCAAGCTACTTTTTTATCTACCACTCTCCTCAACTTAATACACTAAAAAGCTCAAAACTTCTGAGAACTTCAAACTCCAATGGTAATTATTTATAAGTAACTTTTTAACAGGGGATCAGCAAAGTAAATGTTTTGACTCTTTGGCATGTATAAGAAGGTAGAGCATCTAAACAAATCTCCAAAAAGAAGAAAGCATAATATAATAGAAAGGCGATTTTATTTAAAGAACCAAGGTTCAGATTTCAAGTCTTCATGAACTTGAGCAAGTTACTTAACTAAATTACTGGGTCAAAGTTTCTTCATTTGTAAAATGAGAGTGCTGGGGTCAAAGTTTCTTCATTTGTAAAATGAGAGTGCTGGACCAGATAATTTCCAGCATCCCTCAGCATAAAATTCTAAGATCTTTGAGATTATTAATGGTCCTAAAAGAAGGTAAAGGTACTTTGATTAAGGGTTTCAGTAGAATGTGGAGTGGTAATAATAGACAACCATTGGGAAAAGTAGAGAATCATTTAAGTTTGTACATATGGCTTCCACTTTCTCATTCCTTATTCCCTTTCTCAGTCCTTTGCACTCTGGCTTTCAATCTTATCCACTGATTAAAATGTTTTTTTTCCAAAGTTTCAACTGACTTTTAACTGCCAAATCTGATTTTCTTTTCAACTTGCAGCCTTCTTAACCTCTCTGCTTCAATGGACATTGCTGGATACATGATCTGCTTTTGGACAGTGCTCTCTTGGGTCTGGATCATCAGACATGTCATGCCCACTGTAGATATCAAATGACGATGTCTTGGCCACTCAGTGACTTATGTTTAATTACCACCTCAATGCGGCTGACTTTCAGATCTCTACATCTATTCCAAGTCCCTCAACTGAGCTTCTGATCTACATGTCTGTCTGTGGGACATTTTACCCTTGATGGCACAGAAACATCTCAGAGTTAATATCTGACAAACTCACTGTCTTTATTTCCCGATCCCTTTCCATTTCCAAACTTCCCTATTTCTGCTCAAGTATCACCAATGAGCCAACCTTAACCTTAAATCCTCATTCTCCTTCACTCCATATCTCCCAATCACTAAATCCTGTGATTTTTACCTCCATCACCTCTCCTGCCTCTGACCTGTTAGACTCATACAACCATTGCCTTAGTTTAGGCCCTTGCCATCTCTCAGTTCAGTTATTACAATGACATCCCAATTTATCTCCCTATGTCAAATGCCTCCCTATTCTGATCTTTCCTCCACATCACTACCAAAATTATTTTTAAGGATAAATCTGACCATGTTATTTCCTTACTCAATAAACTTCAGTGGTTTTCAATTGTCTCTAAGGTTGAATATAAAATTCTCTGTTTAACTTTTAAAGTCCTTCAAAATATAGCTTCTATGTATCTTTCCTAACTCACTGTATATTATTCCCTTCTCAAATCTTGTGATCCAATCAAATTTGCTCTTTCTGCTTCTCTGACAAAACTCCAATTCCCATTTCTGTGCCTTTGTTAGCCATTCTCCATCCCTGAAACACACTTCCTTCTAAATTCCACTTTATTGGATTCCTCTGTCCTTCAAAATGTAATTCAAACACCACAGGATATTCCAGAAGTCTTGGTACAGTTTTATTCTTTATTTGCTTAACTAGACACTACATTTCTTTTGTATCTATGTATATTTATATTTGTTTCTCCCCTATTAAAATATAAGCTTGAAAGCAGATTGTTTTGATTCTTTTTATTTGCTTCTCCACAGCCCAGTATAGTCCTTGGCACACAGAAGACAATTAATAAATACTTGTTGATTGATAAAGGCAATTTAAAAAAACCAGACTACACTCCATCTTTGCCATTTGTAGCATTGTTTGACAACCCCATTTCCAATTCAAAGAAACAATGTTATTGGAAAATCCCTTAAAACTGCATCTCGTAATGTTTTAGCTTGTATTTTTAAGGAAGATGCAATTTAGACATTGAAAAGTAGGTACATTGTGAGTATTGTTCATAATCTACATCAACAATAAAATGTTAGTAAGGCTTTGATGTCAGTTACTGAGAGCCTGAGAAGAAAAGGGACTCATATCTCCTGAAACAGTACTTTTTCTCTGCTTCAGAATTGGAACACCTGGTGCACAAAAGGAAGATAGCTGAAGGAGAGAAGTTTTAGGCTTTGAGACAAATGGCTGTGTTTAAACACCTACAATTAGAGGATATTATTTTTGTTTTAGGACTTAGCTTTCTTTTCTCATTTTTTTTAAATAACACAGCATACCATGTGCTATCACCGGAACTAAGAAGAATAGAGACTACAATCTCTCCCAAACTGTACTTTATCTGGGAGGCAACATAATAGAATAAGTTACCACACAGTTCAATGATCCACTATAATTGTGGAGACAACAAAATGTTATAGAGGAGGAGAAAGACATTTTAATTATTACTAAATTGATTCTCTCTAAACAGGTGCACACTTAAAAATGTAAGTTCAATAAAGTTCACTCTTCCTTCTCTTTTCTTACCACATCTGAATAGTTCATCTGAAAATATGCCTCTTAATTTTACCACTTGACACCTCAAAATGTACAAGAATTGAGTACAAAAGCATCCTTTTTGACTTAGAACCATACATAATCACAAAAACATTTTATTAATTTACTTGTATTTGGCTTATAGCATTTTCATTCACCCTTATGTTTTTTAAGGCTTGAAATAAAGTTAACTTTTCCTGATAAAGATATTGAAAGGAGGGCTCACATTATGAAGAATATATGTAATTTTAAAATTTAGAACAAGTCCTCACTTGCTATAATAGCTACTTTAGCTATTCATATTCAGCAAAGATAGCAGAGACATTTATTTGGGGGTGCAGTGTAGGGAGGAGAAGAGGAAGATTTTTGCAGACAAGCAAAGAACATGGGGTCAAAGTAAAGATTAAATCTAAAAAAGATAGTGCAAGTAAAGAATAGAAAGAGACAAAGCAAAAAGATTCTCAGTTTTATTTGCTAATATACCAACAAAGACAATAAGGACACAGTAAATGGATATTTACTTATAGATAGCCTTGAGACATGCTAAATAGAAAGTAACATCAGCAGCATAGAAAAAGAAGCTTTCTGTTACAGCACCAGATAGCAATGTAAGACACTGCTTGGTTATAGAGCCAGTAAAACATTTTTTTCTTAAAACTATCAAACTTTCTCCCTTGACCACAATTTGCAAATATGTCACCAAGAAATAAAAAGTGTACCAAGGGTTCATTTCACTTATTCCAAAATAAGGCTATTGGGCAGCTAGGTGGCACAGTGGATAGAGTACCAGCCCTGAAGTCAGGAGGACCTGAGTTCAAATCTGGTCTCAGACACTTAACATTTCCTAGCTGTGTGACCCTGGGCAAGTCACTTAACCTCAATTGCCTCAGCAAAAAGCAAAAAACCAAAATAAGGCTAGTTAAACTGCTTTCAAAACTGAGTAAGTATAAATAAATGTAGTTTTTTTTTTTTTTTTTTTACAGCACCTTTCTTTGGTTTCCCCACCTCAATTCAAACATATTTTCCAAACTACACTAAATTCTATGCCTTTCTCCTCCATACTCTTTAAGGATCACAGAGACTAGTTAAAATGCAATATATATAATCCACTGGGTAGATCTCTTTGGAGAACTACCCCTGAGTTCCTATAATTTCTAATCTTAGAAATCACAATTCAGTCATAATGATGATGCATGGGCATCTCTGAGGGGCAACATTGGTGGTAGAACAATGATTCAAAATTCTCTGGGCTTAAAGTCGATTTTTATTTTCTGTAGATTTCTATCAAAAATTTAAATGACCTGGTTAAATACAATACAGAGAAGGAGACTGTTGGGCCACACAATCCTTTTTATTCAGTCATGGGTGGTAAATTATGGAACTAATCAGTGGGTACATCATGCTTTGGAGGGAGAAATATTAAAGTATTCCAGCGTATTTGCCAAGAAAATTCCAAATGGGGTCAAAAGAGTCGGACACAAGTCACAACACGCCTAGTCCCAAAATGTTTTCAACAGACTTAATGCAGTTCTGCTATCACAATAGGGGTCTAGGTAAGGCTGTTTGTGAAAGAATTTGAGGGGTAGGAGTGAGTGGAGAATGGCAATGGTGTTTTATAGCATGTGTGTAACCATCCACAGTTCTAGAACAACAAATAATAACTATAGGGATTAAAAAATAATCCCTGGGTTTCTTGCCCTAAATCCCAACACCAGGGCACTAATTAAATCTTAAGATTTTTTGTTTTGTTTTTCTTTTCATTCATTCTAAATAAATGTATTTTTAATTTATAATTTTAATTACAAAGTATTATATAAATTAAATATAAATTATTATAAATATAATTATAAATATAAATATTTATAATAGGCACTTTAAGTGATTCTTTTTAAAGCAACCAAAAACAAAAACATACAAGTCACACAAGATCCTTGATACTAGACAGAAGGAAGAGAGCGTTTGCTAATGGATTACCTTAAACTACCTGGGAGCTGTATAGAAGTTCAGGGCACCTAAACCAAAGCAGCCAAGTCAACTACTAGGAGCCAGGCGCTGGGCTAAATGCCGGAATACAAAGAAGGCAAATTAGCACCTGGCCTCAAGTGAGCTCACCATCTAACGGGTGAAGATAAGTGCACGCGACAAAGTACACGCAAGATATAGGTACGGGATAAATCGATGACACTCACTGAAAGAAGGCATTAGCTAAAAGGAGGACCCGAAATGGTCTCCGAATTCTCGAACACTTCCTGACAGGCTAACAGAGGTCCAAGTCTTCCTAAAAACCTGAACTCTTTTACAGTTTCTCTCGACTCCCTCCTCCTCTCTCCATGCCCCTCGAATTCCTACCCCCTCCTTTTAAAGTCTAGCTCTGTAGGAAGTGAGATCACATTTGTCCTGCTTGCCCCAAGAGAGTGGATCCCGACTCCCAGGAGGCTGGAAGTCTAGTTAAGCAAAACCAGCTCAGGTAAGAGCAGTCTCAGAATTGGGCAGGCGGACCGGAGGGCGGGGCTTGAGGGTTGATCCGGGCGAGGTGATTGCGGGATCTCAGCCGCCTCTTCCTACCCTCCCAACAATCCCGAGCCTCCAGCCCCATCAACCTAAAAGGACCACGTGCCTCACAACTCTCCCCTCTAGGAGACCTAGGTGAGGACCTTGGCTGAGTCTCCTCAGGCGCTTCCGGCAGGCGTTGTTTCCATAGCAGCAGAAGCGCCCCAGCCCGCGAGGTCCTAGGAGGGAAGCCCCGCTCGGCTTTTCCATAGGGTCAAGGGTCATCTCTGTAGCAACGAAAACTTCTTGCGCTACGGCGGCTCCAACAGGCCGCTTCCGCCGCATTGCGTAGCGGGTCCCCTTCCTCAATTGAGGTCCCGGGGCTTCTGCTTCTTTTAGGTTACGGGTCCCCAGCCTCTTTCCCGTCTCCGGCATGGTGGGAGGGGTCTGTGGTTGTTACATCCGCTTGCTGCTCCTTCCCCCGGGACCACCAGGCTTTACTCTGAGCAAAGTTAATTGAGGTTCCGTCTCCACTGCTCTTGGGATCCAGGCGCAAAGAGGGTCTCTCCCAACATCACCCATATCCCAGAGGGGGACACTGAGGGCCTACGAAGGGCAGTTATTTGCCCAAGGTCACACAGGTGTTTTGGGACACAGAAGTGGAATTTGCACCCCGGTCTTCTAACCCCAAATCCTGTGCTTTGTAGCGTGACACATCTCACTTCTCTGAGCTACCGGAGAAACACTAAGTCCTAAACCCCAGGCCGGAGCAATTTGTGGCTAACAAAACAGCACGATCCCCACCTGCACCTAACCTACTCCTCCGAAGTCAGACCCTTCAGATGTGGGATATGATCAAAATAAATAATCATTGCAATCATTGCTTGAAATTTCAATGGCGCTTTGAAATAATGCATTTTTTGCCCTAGCAACAATCCTGGCAGAGAGAGATGTTATTTCCCTCATTATGCAGATGCGAAAATTTAAACCAAAACCAGGATTGACACAGTAAGCACTTGCTCCAGTCCAACAAGCTCCACAACCCTCATCCACAACCCTAGAAATTAGGTAGTTACTGTCAACTTTACACCCCCACCTCCAAACCGTCCTTTTCCACTTTTAAGTCAAGCCCTTGTTTCTTCTTGCCTCCAATCTCGCCATAGCTTCCTGAATGGCCTCCCTGCCTCCAGCCCAGTGCCTATCCCATGAATAGTTTCCAGTGATGCCCAAGAAATATTCCTAATAAACTAAACTAGTTCTGTTATTCCCATTTCTAGCCTTCTCTCCTCTTCTCCCCATCCTCTTCTTTCTCCTCTTCCTCTACCCTACTTCCTACTTAGTGACAGAATGAAATATAAACTACCATTCTTTAAAATCTAGTCCCATCGTTCTTTTTCCAACTTCATCCCATGTTATTGACATTCAGGAACACTACCTTTTAATCCAGTCCAGGGAGAATCTGTCAAATGCCAATTTGGGGCTCAGGGCACATAATTGGCAATATGAAAATAGACAAAATGAAAAACCCCAGAGCCTCAAGAAGCTTACATTCTATTGAGGAATAAAAACTAACTCATACAAATATATCCTTTCAAGAAGATAGAAGTCTTTACATAGAAGGGGGCACACAATCATCTTAGCCTGGAAGGCAGCTATGAATTACAAGCAGAAAAGATGAGAAGGGAGAGTGCCCTTAGTCGTATTTGTGTATTTTTGCATATATTTTCTACTACCTGGAAAAAAGTGGTCCCTTCCTCATCAGCAACTTGTGAAGATTTTTTGTCCCTTCAAGGCCCAAAAAAAGTGTTACTACCTCCATGAATCTTTCTCTGACCAATGATTATTACCTTCCAAATTAAAGTGATCTTCTCAAATAGCTCATAACATTTTTCTTACCTTTTTATTTTTATTATATTCTCTCTTGCATGTGTGGGGGATAGGAATTCCCTCCATGTCTTTCCTTTTTTATTAGATTATAAGCTCCTTTACAGCAGAGTCCCTTTTATTACCTCCAAATAACCAGATCACCACAGACCCTCAAATTAAGGGTTTAATAAGTGTTTCTTAATTGAATTGGAACTCTGACAAGAAAACTGGTACTGAATTTAAGATTCTCTAATGAGATTAGGACAGCCAACTTGCCCCTCCCTTTAAAGTCACTCTAGAAAAAGATAACGCAGAAAAGAAAGAGAAAAGAGAAAGACACAAAGAAGAAGGAAGGAAGGAAGGAAGGAAGGAAGGAAGGAAGGAAGGAAGGAAGGAAGGAAGGAAGGAAGGAAGGAAGGAAGGAAGGAAGGAAGGAAGGAAGGGAAAAAAGGGAGAAAGAACAAAAAGAACAAAAAAGAACAAAAAAAAAAGAACAAAAGGAAGAAAAAGAAAAAGGAAGGAAATAAGAACCAGTAATAGCATACGAGTGCAGAAAGTCATATGGTTTAAAGTTTTGCCTTAAAAAAAAAATGGAAAGACTGAAAAAGAGTTCATTTCAAATCACAGTGGGCCCTCAAGGAGAACAACAGGGAATAAAGGTTAGAAATAATGATAAATGCTATCATTGTCCATGTCTTTACTGAGAGGGATTCTATAAAAAAGAGAGAAAATGCTCATTCCAGTATCTCAGAAATACTTATGGAAAGAAAATTAAGGAATAGAGCAGGTGGTTCAATTTTCTCCAGTACCTACAAGTATACTAAATGTTAACCTAGCAATTTATAAAGTTCATAAATTTCTCTTAGTGCTATTATAAAATGAAATAAGAGAGGGAAAAAATTAATCCAGTATATAAGGTGGATCTGTATTTTTTAAGATAGCTTGGAAGAATGAGGGGCACTATAGTGGAGTTGATAGAAAGGTAGCTCAAGATGGGGGAAACCTGGGTTTCTATGTGTCCTTAAACAAGTTATTTACTCTCTCAGTAATGTGTATAATTGTTTGACTATGAGCTGCAGAAAAGCTACTGTACCTGTATTGGTAGAGGGAGCTTTCTCATCAGGAATCCTCTATCACTGAAGTCAAGGTATAGTCCCTATATCTGCCCTTGCTAGGGCATAGTGGGGGGGAGGGGGGAAAAGGGGGGAAGAAAAAAGGAGAGGATATATATATATATGTATGTATATATGTATATATGTTTATATATATACACACACTTATCTTTTTTTAATGCTTCTTACGTAAATAATTGCCAGATACTTTTGATTCTGTCTCTGTAGGAACTTCCTCACCTTTTTACTGCCCCCTTTTCATTGCCACTATCTCATTACCTCTCATCTAAACTATGGATTAACTTTCTAAATTTAATTGCCTTTGGGCCTTAGCAATTTTTATAACAGATCACTCTGATCACATTATACCCTCTCAAAAGCCATCAATATTATCCCATTACCCATAAAATTCTTTAGTATGACCTCCAAGTTTCTCCACAGTCAGCTTCCACTATCCTTTTCCAGCACTGTCACATATTACTTCTCCTATATTCCAGCCAAAGGCATTTACTCTTCCCTAGTGGGTCCTTTTCCCATCATCATGCCTTTGTTCATACTATTCTCCTATTATCTAAAACAGTCTCCCCCTCCCCTTACAATTTTCTTGTTAAAATCTTTGACTTTGTAAACTCAGTTCAAGTATCCCCTCCTCCATCATGGTTTCCCTAATCTCTGAGTTTGATATATTCTCTCCTTTCTCAAATCTCTCATGCTACTCTCTTTGCTCTGTTCGTATTTATACCTAGCAGTTTGCATGGCTCCTCCATCCCTACCCCATAACGGTGAGCTCTTTGAGAACAGGGGTTCCTCTGTCTTTATTTATATCTCTAGCACTTAGGACAATGCCTGGTATGTTGTAGGTAGTTAACAATGAGCTCTTCTATACACTTATCATATTCTAAGTTATATTTTCATTCTGAGTTATTTCTCAGTCATCTCCCTCCCAGATACAAGAAAATGTTCATCTGTTTTGTAAGATGAAAATAATAGCTACCATTTAAATAATGCATGGAAGGTTTGGGGTTACTTGAGAGCAAAGACTGTATTACCATCATCATTAAGAAGCATTAATTAAGTGCTTTCTATATTCCAGGCACTATGTATGAGGAACCAAAGATACAAAGGCAAAAACAATCCCTATCACAAAAAATAATAGTCTAATGAGGGAGAATAGATGCAAATAATTATCTACATACAAGATGTATGTAAATAGCAGGTGGTCTCACAGGAAGGCACTAGTAGTGAGGGGAGATTGAAAAAATTGTTTTGAAAAATGAGATTTGAACTAAGTCTTAAAGGAAGCCTGGGAAGAAAGGCCTTGTTTCATCCATGTATCTCCAGAACCTAGTACAGATCATTGTTCATAATAGATACTTATAAATATTTATTGAATTTAATTCAATCAAATAAAATGAAAGATGCAATGTAACATCAGCTATTAAAAAGCTCGATAGCTGATATTAGAATCAGAAATTTCAGTAATCAGAATGATTTTTACAAACTGTTCTATTGGACAATTGAACATTTCCTTGTATTTGGGAGGGTCTTAGAAATAAGTTCAACATCCCAGATATAGAAAATTGAGGTAAAGATCTTCCTTTGTCTTCTTGCCAAAGAAGGGGATCGCTCTCCTACTGCTAGAGTTAGTCATAAACATCAGAACTTTGTTGTTCCCTTTAAAAAGCAAGGCACACACAAGAGCATATGTAATAGAACCTGTAAATGTCATAGGAAGATATACTTCACCAGGTGCCTAGACATATGCCTTGGCTACAATATTTTGTACAATCATGCTCAAGATCTCAAATAAAACTGAACCCTTGACCAACATCATAGAGCCTCTTTAGTGAATTGGCTGTATCAGGAGGGATTTTTCCTAATCCATTCTCTGTCCAGAATGTGGGAAATTAAGTTGGGTGTGTTTGCTAAAGAAGAGAATATAATGAAACAACTTAGAAGATTTAATTATGGAATTTCTGTTATTCATATCATATGATGTGAATATTCATATTCACGTGGAACTTTAATGTTTACGGAAGGAACAAAGTCTTCATAACAACCCTATGAGGTAAGCAGTACAGGTATTACCAGACCCATTTTGCAGATGAGGAAACAAACTTAATAGAGGGATTTAATAATACTTGTCACAACAGGGACTTAAACCTTTCTCTCCAATTTCCAAGTCCACTGTTCTTTCCATAACCCACTGCCTTTCACATATAACTGTTCAAACACTAGAATAGTTTACCCTTTAACTGTAAAGTATTACTCCAGTTTTAAAATATTAAAGAGGGGAGACTGTTTATGATTCTATTCAAGTAAAATATAGTATCAATAGAAGTGCATGAAACAGTGCTGTCCTTCTTACTGAATGTACAAAGAAACTTCCTGAAAATATTCACCTTGTAAATAAATTGCTAAAACGGAAGACTTTATTTGAAAATTTGTGAGAGAATGATTTAATGTGAAAAGGCATGAAACATAGCAGTTAGCTCCAGCATGTTGTGACAGCAATACAACAAACTCTCAGTTATAAATATGTTCTAAGATGAATCAGGCAAGATATTGATATGGTCAAAATCATCTTCATTGTTAAAACTAATTATTATTCCTTGCATTTCATACTTGTTCATTTGTATATTAGAAGAAATTCACTTTTCTGCAAAAGTGATTTTAATACTAACCTTTGATTATATATTTAAGGGTTCCTTTGGAACTGACGTTAAGACAATTAGTATTTGTTATTCAACCCCCAGGATAAAGTTTTTGACCTGCCCTCAAATCTACAACATGAAGATTTTCACATAGACAATCTGGGTTATATCAATCTAAATTCTCTATAGTTAGAAAAGGTTTTGTTTTGTTTTGTTTTGTTTTTTACTTTCAGTCTGATTCTATAAGAAGCCATGGTTTGTGAGAATGCAGGGGAATAAGAGGGACTAAAAAACTTCTATGCACCTTCTTGTTTGCCTATTGGTATTTTAATTCAAAATGTAATAACCCTGGATGAAACATCAGTAGATTTTACAGAGAACTTCAAAATGAGCTGAAGAACAAGTGCTTCTTTTACCCAAGGTAGGATTTTACCCAGTTTTAGGATTGAAGAGTGAGGCAAGTGCTAAAGTCAGGATATTACCACTTTCTATTGATAGCAAAGGAAACAGGCAGAAAGTGATAGGTGCACATGGCCACCTTGGTTGAATTAATGTGACAGAGAAAAAAGACAAACAGACCAAGAGAAATTCTGAAGGTCTACCTGTACTTATCTGAGTTGCAATTAGGACAAGTACTTCCTACTTCTCTCCCAAGAGATATCTTTTCTTGGTACTTTGTAAATAGTGTCTTTGTTTATCTTTTTCACTCAGAATCAACTTCAAATATTAGTTTTATTGCTTCAAAAGCTTATTGAACCTCCCAACTGTCCCCTTATTTGGGGTTGTGTGGGGATTTGTTTTTTATATGCAATTTCAATGTGAATGTCAATGAATAAAATACTTATCTTTTCAGTCTAATCTTTTTTTTTTTTGACTCTATTCATTTTCTCAGAGTGCTTTACTCAGAGTTATTACTAGATAATGAGTTTAGTCAATCTACCATATTAGGACAAAATGTGATTTAAGAAACAAGGCCCACTGGACAAAAAGAAAAATCTAAAAAAAAAAAAAAAAAAGTCTAAACCCTCATACTTCCCTTTTGAGGATTTGCTAAAAACTCAGTGACTCTGTAAAACTTATCTTGTGAAACCTAAAGCTAAGTTTATTCTTAAACAGAGAATTATTTGCTGGAAAAAGGGGGAACATTTAAAATGTGTACTTCATTTCTTAGATAATTGTGATTTTCAGAAGTTCATATAGATACTAAATGATCTCTTCAGACATAGTTTCCTTTTGAGCCACTACAAAAAGTGAATCAGGATTTAAATATTCATAACCCTATGGTAAATATGTATTATGAAATGTAATCAAATTCTGATATTTATTCCACGTGAAAATAAAAAGATATTTCAATTAAAACTGTCATTTATGCTGATTCCTACAATAAAACAATAGCTACAAATTTTAGGGCCATCAGATAATGACTCCTTCTTTTCCTAACTATGTGGAAATAATATTGCAGCATTGGTTTCAAGAACTCAGATCCTAAACTTCTTAAAAGTTTTAACAAAGTCAAGAATCAGGGAGTTTAAATGACAAAAAGTACACTAAGCAAACTCAAAGGTCAGGAAAGCAAGATTTTATTTAATGTTATCTCTCCAATATATCATAAGAACTTTATATCAAATTTCCTGATGCAGTAATATTATTTGGCAGTATTCTGCTTAGCTTCATTAAAATCTTAATGTAGTTGTTCTCTTTTATTAAAAAAAAAAAAAAAAAAAAAAAAAAAAAAAATGATAGTTTCCAGTCTGTTTCTTTTGGCATTACCTGCTAAAGGGATTTAGGTCTCTGTTTCATTTTAATCAATCAATTAACTTGTTAGCTGAAGTACTTTCTTGGGGTCAGAAACCTACAACTTATTTTAGACTCACTAGCAAATGGATAATGAAATTTATCTTGTAGTAACTGAAAAAACTGAAGAGCAAGAACTTTTAGAGGGTGAAATGGCATGTCATAGAAATGAACAACAAAAACCATTGCAAATCCCTAACTTAGAGACTAGTCATATTGTTACTTATCATATTAGAATACTTGACGATGACCATAGTTTGAATTAAACAGCCCATCACTTCACACATAACTGTTTTAACATTTATTAGCTGCAAAATAAAGTACTCCAAAAGTAATTTATCATTTGTCTGACACCTTCCAAATAACAACGGTAAAATATCTACTTTATTCAAAAGATAGAGGTGGGTGGGATGGAGAGAAATGTGAAGGAAAAAAATTTTTGAATTATGTCTATGGGAAAGTGTTTCCAGCAAAATTGTTTATAATAATAATACTATTTTTAAACAGCAAAGAAACTTACTGTTCTACTTTGAAATGAATGTTTATTCTCTTCTTCTATCAGTCAATCTGGCTTCAAGGACCCTAATTGAGAAACAACTTTTACAACACTTCTTTCTTTAAAAGGGACCTAAATTAGATAAAAATCAAACGTCCTGGCTGAATAAAACACTTCTTTTCATCAGTAGCCTTTGGCTTTTTCTTAATCAGATAAAAAAAAATAAAATTTTCAGTCAACTTAGGAGATGTTTTTGTGGATTCGTGTTTGGTTTATGCAACGAATGCATTTGACTTTGTTTTACTTGCTTCTGTGGGTGGGGTGTACTTTATAGCTGATTCAGACATGCAGTTGGGGGAGCTGACAATTGTCTTTCCACCTTGAATCTCTCTGGGTGGTGCATAATTTCAAAGTTCCAAATCTTAGGGGAGTTGAGAGAAAAAGTGGGGATGGGTGGATCAGGAAACAGGAAAGTGGAAACAAAAAAAAGTACAAGAGAGATAGAAGGATGGATAGACAGAAGGGAAAGGGAGCAATGGGGTGCTGGGGGGCGGGGAGGAGAGGGAAAGATAGAGAGTGGAGGAGAAAGACTTCCTCACTGCAGAAAAGAAATTAAGAGTAATCAGGAGCTCCTTCCCAAAACCTCAACACTAATCTTAAGCACTGTCCTTTTCTTTCCAGACCATGATGATGTGTTCCCTTCTTGAGCACGGAATGATCTGCCCTTTCGGCGAGTCTAAAAACTCTGCTCTCTTTTTGGTGCAGAAGTGGTGGCCGCAAAGGGAGAAGAGTAGGTGGAGAGTTAGTCCCTCCGCCCACCACACCTCCGCCTCCTTCCCTCCCCCTTCAACCAGAAAGCAGCAGCATCCCCCTTGGAGCCCAGTCCATCTTCATTCCGTTACCAATTCCCTGGGGGCTGGGAAACAGCAGCCACTTGCTGCCTGAGCAGATGGGGGTTCTGTCTGCTAGTGCAGCCTCTTGTTGATGGTGGGGTGTCAGAAAGGCAGCCGAGAGCTTATGATCTACTACACTGCAGTGCCAGCGTCAAGAGCCTCCAGCTCCGGAGCTGCCACTGCAGGACAGCGAGCCCACACTCACACTGGTGAGCACACACACACACACACACACACACACACCACACACAGCCTCACGCTCCCCTCAGTACACGCACATTCTCCAAGGTTTCCTTTCAACGCAGGATGCTTGCGGCAAACCAAGCGGTGGGAACTTGGAGGCACAAAGCTGCTTTGGGATGTGTGGTGCTATTTCCCTGAAAGGCAGCTGTGAGGTACAGTGCCCAGACTCCTGGCTGCTGCTGTCGCCGCCACCGCCACCACCCAGTCCTTCTCCTCCTTCTCCTTCTCCTTTTCCCTCCCTCCCGCCCGCCCTCCCCCTTGTTGCTTGCCCACAACTACGCGGCCGCCCCAGAGCGCCCCAAACTGATCTAGAGAGAAAGTGAACCCGTGGGATCTGACACCCCGAAACACCTGCATTTGCATTTCTTATGTAATGTACTGCAAGTTCCCTCGTTGGAGCCCATTTGAACTGAGGCGCATGATCACCAACCATCACGCTACAGCCCAGACCCACATTCTAGCCCAGCCAGGCAGCAAAGCACCCAGGCAGGTTTCAAGCAAAACAATAACAACCCTGTCCTCCCCAGCCCTCCTCGTGCAGTAACAAAATGCTGCTGGGCACAATGTGGCCACTTGGACTCGATTTCCCTCCAGGCATCAGTCCTGGAAAAGTCTCCTTGTGACATGATGTGTCACTGGCAGACGGGGGAATGAGTTAATCCACGGGCACTGTGAGCTAGTGAGAGAGAGGGAGGCGGGGGCTGGTGGTGGTGGGAGGTAAAATGTGAGAGAGGGAGGGATGGGGCCTGATTTTACTTTGGTAAAGGTGATCCGTGTGACGATATTCTGCAAGCTAATCAGAAAGTATCATACCGGATCTCAGCTCCTGAGCCCCATGTCACTGAACCCACAGGGAGGGCAGTCTGATAAGTAATAGAGAGCACCCCCACACACACACCTCCAGATCCTTCTTCCTCCTCATAACTACCGAAGCTTTAGCTGCCTAAGGGGAAACCGCTAAGCCACCGCACTTCAATATTTCACCTAAACCCGAATAAAATAAAAAAGGTTTAAAGTTTTCACCCCTCTGATGCTGGGATATGTCACAGCCAAGAGATGCTGATGATGATAATCCAGCTGTTTATTCATATAACACCTTTACATGCCACGGCCGGTCCTGGCTCTTTATCTTTTCCCTTCCTTCCCTCTTAGTAGAATTGCAGAGCTATCTCTACAAGCAACAGACAGGTTATTATGAGGGAAAACATAATATTATACATGTTTTGCTTACCAGTTGGGTTCTTGTTTTTCTTAAGACTCTTGCCACAAAGACACTGCAGCATATGCGTTCCTTTGCTGAAAATGTTCCAAAGAAACCACATTGATTTGGGCGAAAAGCAATCCAGCAGCTTAGACACCCTGAGAAAGAAGAGATCCTTGTGGTTGCATAATAATAATTTGAGATCAGTTCTCCTGAAGAGGGGCACCAGTTTTACCATAGGAAAAACGATAATATTCCGATCTTCTCCCAGTTTTTTCCCCTCACGTGGTATATTTCTTTGAGACTTCTCAATGAATGTTTTTTCGTCCAGGATGAATGATTTATCCCCCTAGATCAACACTGGATTATTACCAAAAGGGTGGGGGGAGAAAAATCCTTTTCAGTATGAAGCCAAACGAAAAGGCAAAGAAATCCCAACTGAGGCCAAAAACTAATCAGGGAGAACAGTAATGCACAAAAGATCCCCAAAGAGAAAACCATAGCCTTTTACTTGATCGCTATGAGGATGGGAGGATCTGCAGAAGCCAAAGCAGGAATCATCTTACTGAAAGAAGACTGCCATTGTGTAGCCCCTAGGAGAAAGAAAAAAGGGGGAAAAAAAGAAAAAGAAAAAAAAAAAAAAACAACCACACACACACACACACACACACCAATACCACCTCCGGAATCAAGTCTGACAGTTGAAGATAAAGATTTCCCTCTGAAAGTGTCGGGTTTTTTACAATAAATTTCCAGTGATCTGAATAATCTGACTGAACCTTCAGTTCTCAATCACCTCGCAGAAAAGATGGAAATTTAAGTCCCCCTCCCTTTAGCAATCTTGTAGTAGGTGGAGAGAAAGGCAGATCCTCTTCCTCCTTCTTCTCACTCTCCCTGCTTCCAGCAACCGTGTGCATGAGGAAAATCTCCCCTCTGGATTTCTCTCCCAGCCTTGGATGTGAGTTACAGGCATTAGAGGGAGGAGGAGGAGGAGTTGAAGTTTGCATTGAAAAGACTGGCTTTCCATGACGTAGCCACGTGCTTTCAGACCCGTCACCAGTGAGATGCTTCAACCAGCCCGGGGAGGGCAGTGTCACTGCGTCTCTTTCCCAGTCTCCCCCTCCTCACACTGCCAGCCAACCCCCGTCACAACACTCTAACCTCTGCTCCCTCGCCCTCACGTCACCCTAAATCTCAGCTGCTGCTGGCTTGCTCTTTACTGCAACAAAAAAACATTAAAGATATCTCATACTTTTAAAAGTGTCTTATGGAAAAGAATATAATAATAGTAACATTGAAAATAAGTAAGTCATGGCCAAGAAATAGCACAATAAAGGCAAAAGGAAACCTTTCATCTTTCTATGCTGTTGAAATTTTATCTTTTCTTGTTATTTTTATTTCTTTAAACATCAAAGAAATGTCATTCAAATGCCTTTTTTTGTGATGAACTCTTATGAAGGTTTTCATTGCAGAAAATACTATATTAGAATGGAGTTCTTTTTAAAAATCTATGGCTATATATGTGTGTGTTTTATATATGTATGTGTATATGTGCATATACATATCTATTTATAAAAGTATGTATGTTTTCCAGAAACGGCCCCATTTTGGCACCTGCCAAAATCTATCTAATATAAGGCTGGGACAAAAGCACAGAACAGAATTGCATTTACCTCTGGCATTATATTTTCTTTAAATAATATTTTATGCAGAAACTTATAATAAACTATTCCAATTTAGCTCTTCTTGAACTAAATTACTATCCGTTAATTGAATCATCATAAACTGTCCCTCTCATCTTCTTGATTCTCCTCCTTGTTTAATATGCAACCTAATTATTACCCCGTGCTGAATTTCTTCCAAATAAACCCTGGCAAAACTTCTTTCAGGACAGATTCCTAACTCCAATTACTCACCTAAAGGGTAAAGTAATAATCTTTTTCAACAGTGAAAAAACACTGTTTACAATCCTATGTGTAGTTAAAATATAGTTCACAGATCTGTGTAAAATTTTATACTTGTCTATTGCTATTCATGTATTGTTTCATTTAATTCTCAAAAAGACCCTGTGTTGGAGACAGTATTATCACCCCATTTTACAGGTAAGAAAACCAAGGCTCAGAGAATTTGTGTGGTTTGTTCAAAGTCAGAGAGATAATAGATGGCAAAGGCAGGACTTACATAGAAATATTCTGATCTCAAATCTTTCTATCATCTCTCTTCTTCCTTTCCCAGCCAACTTCTTGAAAAAGTAGTCTTACTGCCTCTACTCCCTCTCACTCCTCAAAATTTTACAGTAGAGCTTCCAATCTTCTCTCAACTGAAACTGCTATCTTCAAAGTTATCAATGATCTCTGATGTGGGTTGTATTTGTTTTGTTTTGCTTAATCTATCCTAATCTTTCTTGATCTATCCACAGCACTTTTGACCAGCCATCATTTCCCATCTGGATTTCCATAGTACCAGTTTCTCTTGGTTCATCTGCAATCTGTCTGATTACTTCTCAGTTATCATCTATATTATAAACCTTAATCACTATAGATGTTCCCCAAAGATTCTGTGATAACTCCATTTCTCTTCACTCTGTAGAATGTTCTCTTAGTAATCTCATCTGATTTCATGGATTTAATTATCATCTCTATGTACAAGACTCCCAGATCAATAAATCCAGTCTATTTCTCCCCTAAGCTTCAATTCTGCATTACTTAGTGCCAATTGGACATTTCAAAATGTACATTCTGGATGCACCTTAAACTTAATACATCTAAAACTGAACTCACTGTTTCTTCCTCCTCTTATCCCTTCTTTCAAACTTCCTTTTTCTGTTCCTAACACCACCATCCTTCCCATCTCACAGGTTTATAATCTGAGTATTATTTCTCACTTTTCTTACTTCACAAATGCAACCAGTTGTCAAATCTCATCACTTCTATCTTCACAACCTCTCTCCTATTCAACCCCTTGTCTGCAACTCATAAATTGACCACCTTAGTTTAGGCTCTCATAATTACTTCTTCACTAAATTATTACAACAGTTTCCTAATTGGTCTCCCATCATCATCTTTCTCCATCATAAACACTGCTATCAAAGTAATTTTCCTTAAACACAGATCTTCCCAAGTAACTTTTACAATCAAACCAACTGCACTGATTTCCCATTGCTCTAGACTAAAACATAGCTCTATACCACCGGTCCCAACTTATCTTTCAAGAATTATTGGGCATTACTCCCCCTACTATTCTCTTCCTTCTTGCCAAACTCTCTGTTCCCCATACACTTCATCTATCATTTTTTCTGCTTATGTACTGGTTATTCTTCATTCCTAGAATTCACTTCCTCCTCATTCCTCTCTTCTACCTCATAGAATTTCTTTAAAATACAACTCAAGCATCTTCTCCATGAAGCCTTTCCTGATTCCTTCAACAGTTAATGCATTTTCTCCCAAATTGCCAATATTTACTACATTGTATATATTTTTATGTTTATTAACATTATATTTTTGCTGTATATTTTATGTGTACTTATTGTCTCCTTCCCCCATTAGAATATGAGTAGGAATTGTTTCATCCTTAAATATTTAGCATTTAGCCAGCACCTTATGCATAGTAGATGTTTAATAAATACTTGATATATTGATATGCCAGGATGCCTCCAGAATAAGTGGTGAAGTGGAAAAAATACTATCTGAATCAGGAGATAATTTTTGAAACCTGACTCTGCCATTTACAACCTATTGACCTGAACAGATCCCTAAACCAATCTCAGGCTCACTTTCCTTATCTACTAAATAAGGAGTTTGATTAACTATCCCCAGACTCATGATTCTATAATTTAAAAAAAAAATTAAGTACCATTGGAAGCTGTAATAGATAGCTATTGGGTAATAGAAATAAGATAAACCAATTCCCTACCAACTGTTCAGTATTACAACAATGAAGTCCTGAATTTGTACTCAGCATCTAATGCTCCATTAGAAGAAATGGGGTAAAATGAGAAAAAATTGACAACTAACAATTTTGGAGAAGAAAAGCTAAAAGAATACCAACCTAAAAAGTTTCAAAATTAACTGTACTTCTGCTCTTTCAAGGGCCATCTCTATCTTTCACCTGGCTTTAGGAGCAGAGACACATTAAAAAGATTAATTGCATTTTGAATAAGCAGGTGATTTGAGAGGGAAAGGATGTATATTTAAAGTATAGATGTTTCATTTTTAAATGTTAGCTTGGGAGGCAAAATTGAAGACACTCGAAGAGATTAGTTCTCCCATTTCTATGATTTTTATGGCTAAATTACTAGACTGGTAGATCAGGAAAATGCTATAAACACCAAATGCCTAAATTTCACCAAGGTATTTGACAATTCAATTAATGAGCATTTATTGATCACTTAGTATATGCCAAACACTGGAATAGGCACTGGGAATATGGGGCCAAAACCAAAATAGTCTCTGCCCTTAAGCAACAGGAAAGAAAACTATATATACAAATAAGTAAATATGAAATAGAAAATAATTTCAAGGGTCAAGGCATCAATTAGTCATTAACAGTAATTTATCATCTACTGTATGCCAGGTACTATGTTAAGTGCTGAAGGTACAAAAAGAGATAAAAGACAATCCCTACTTCCAAGAAGCTCATGGTTCAATGGAGGAGACAACAACAAGCAAATAGATAATGTAGAAATAAAGCTATATGGAATAAACATTGTTCAGTCATGTCCAACTCTTCGTGATCCCATTTTGGAGTTTCCTGGCAAAGATACTGAAGTGGCTTGTCATTTCTTTCTCCAACAGGATAAATAAGAAATAATTAAAATAAGTAAAGAACTAGAATTAAGAAAGATTGGGAAAAGTTTCCTGTTGAAAATGGGGTTTTAGTTGTTCCTTAAAGGAAGCCAAGGAAACCAGAGACAGAGAAAACACCAGAAACTGAATGATGGAGTATTCTTGTAACGACCTTGTGAGATAAAGAGGGCAGATGTTCTCATTTTCTCCATTTTACAAAAGAAGAGCACAAAATACTGGGGGAATCAGAAAGATCCTTCTATAGGAAATGGTACCCTACTTGTCCCACAAGGTAGAATCAAAGTGCATGAATATTCTAGGAAACTGCAAAGTGAGCTGGAATGTTACATGCAAAAAACACAAATAGACCACTATATCTGTATCACAGAGTGCTTGAGGAAGAATGCTGAGCAATTGGTCCAGAGCAATTCTTGAAGTGTGGCCTGGGAACCCCTGAGGGTCCCCAAGACATTTTTCAGGTGTGGAGGTCTGTGAGGTCAAAACTAATTCCATAAAAATATTAAGACATTTTCATTTCTAATATAGAATATATCAATGGATATAATCTACATTAAAAGTGTTCTTTGGAGAAGGGTCCTAAAATAATTTTTAAGAGAGTAAAGGCGTCCTGAGACTCAAGAGTTCAAAATCTATCACTCTAGAGAAATAAATTGGAATCAGATTGTGTGTGATGAGCTTTAAATGCCAAATAGGGTGGGAAGGGAATAAGTATGCATATAGTGCCTACTATGTAACAGGTGCTGTGCTAAGCACTTTTTATAAAAATCTCTTGGTCTTCACAATTCTGAGGTAGATACTATTATTATACCCATTTAAAAAGGAGAAATAAACCTGAGGTGCCAATTTGTTAAGTGACTTGGTCAAGGTTACACAGTTAGTTCAACTCAGTTGAACTGGGGTCTTCCAGATTCTAGGCCCAAATAGCCTTCCACTGTATCACCAGCTGCCAATTAACAAAGAAGTTTCTATCTGGTGCTCAGGAACTTATGGAACTTCTTAAACATGGATAAGTGACATGAGCTTTACAAATATCAACTTGTCAGCAGATGGATTGAAGAATGGAAGAACTGAAGGCAGGGAGATTAATTAAAAGGCTATTGAATGGTCCAGGTTAAAAGGGATAAAGACTTGAACTAGAGTGGTAGGGCTGTGTGTAGAGTTCAGTGGAGGGGTGAGATGGGAAAAATGTGTGAATAAAATCAGCAGATTTTGACATATGATTGAATCCAGAAGAGATGAGTAAGAGTGAGAGACAAAGATGACTGAGGTTGGTATACCAGGAAATTAGGAAAAGAGAGGAGTTTTTTGGGGAAGGCAATGAAGTTCATTTTGGATGTGCTAACTTGGAGATGCCCAAATAGACATTTCCAACATATTCAGGGAAAGGGATCTGGCAAACTGTTGGTGGAAGCAGCATAGTTCAGTGGAAAGAGTGCTGGATTGGGAGACAGATTTTAGGTTCAGATACTAGCTCTGTCAGTGAGTACTTAGGACTCTGCTCAAGATATTTAACTTCTCTATTTTTTCACCTATAAAATAAGGAGATTGGACTAACTGGTCTCTGGGTCCCTTCCAGGTTTACATATATAATTATATGGTTTTACAATCCTAATTGTGATTTATGAATGGATATAAATCTAGAAGCAGATCTTTACCCTATTTTGTTCAGCTTATTTATTAATGACTTGAATGAAGACATAGATGGCATGCTTAACATACTTGAAGATTACACAAAGATGGAATAGAAAGCTTATACACTGTATTATAGAATCAGGACCTAAAAGCATCCAACTATTTGAAATACTGAGTTGGAGTTTACAAAATGAAATTTAACTAAATGGATCTGTGATTCTATCACTGTGGGTAACTTTTCCAACAATGCAGACAAAATTCCAACCATGCTGCCCATCTTGAGACTCTTATCTATGTTTTCTTATAAAGTTACCACAGAGTCCCCTCAGTGTGCAGGAGAGTCCTGAGATGTACACTGTTATCCTTCAGTCTTTCTGATGACCCCAGTTTTCCCCCTACCCAGATGTTAATTTCTTTGATGACTTTTTTAATGCTTCTTCAATTCTTCACACATGTGATGACTTTCACTATGACTTGCCCAGGCAGCTAGAAGGCACAGTAGATAGAGCTCTAGGCCTGGAGGCAGGAAAACTAGAGATTTCTGAGTTCAGATCCAATCTCAGACACTTACTAGTTGTGATCCTGGACAAGTCATTTAGCCCTTTTTGCCTGAGTTTTCTCATCTGTAAAAATAGCTGGAGAAGCTAATATCAAACTACTCTAGTATCTTTGCCAAGAAAATTCCCGATAGGGTCATGAAGAGTCAAATACAACTGAAATGACTGAATGATAAATAACATCCCTGACTTGGCATATGACCTCTGGTCCTGCCTTAAAACTTGGGGGAATCTTGGGTTGCCTCATCCCAATAGTACCTCAAAAATGGAAACAAATTCTTTCCTGGTTCTGAACAGCCAGGTAAGGCAGAGGAATAACTAAGGGATATAGGAGTTTTCCAGAATATTCTCAATTTGAATGTGACAAAACTCTTACTTCTCCAGTCCCTGATGGCCCAAATTAATTTTATTAAAATACTACAAGCTGACATCTAATCAATCTCATGATTCAAAAACCATACTCAGAGTTGGCTCTACAAGGAAGAATACAATCACCTTCTCCTTCTCTAAAAGGACCCCAGGAATTATCCCCATGGGACACATTGTGTACATTTCCACTTGTTCCCAGACAGCTGCTTGAGCTGTCCCAATCTCACTTCAAACTTCACTAAAGTGATATGTCCAGGTTTTCCTGATAATCTGTCAGAGAAGAGTACATAAAATGTTGTTCTTACTACAATTGTGGTCTTTTTGCAAATATTTATGTCATATATAGAATTTCGAGGTTTGGGCTACTCAAACCTGGTTTGATTCAAAGTCTGATTTCAAGTCAGGAAAGGATCTCATTACAATCAAAGTAAAATGGTCAAAAGGTAAAAGGAAAACACAACTCCAAACTATCATACTGCCCTCCATTAGGCAACTAGGTTACAAAAGTACTTCATTTTTCGGGAATCAAATATGTGGAATTTCCCATTTTAGCCACCTAAAAAAGGGACAAAAAATCTAGAGTCTCAGATTAGTTTAGATGATTTTGCAAAAGCAACTACTCTGCAACTTCTCCAAGTCATGGAACTCTGCCACTGACAAAAATGTTATGTCATCTTCATTAGACCACCCACTGATCTTTCCATTATCTAATTGTTCATTAACTTGTCATTTAAATTTCTTTCTCAACTCTCCAAGTCCTTGGTCATGAAAGCCAACTCACCCTCTGACACCCCTAGGAAAGAAGTCATTTCCTGAAATTGAAAGAAAAGTGGAAAGAAGAGGGAAGGGCACTAGTAATGAGATGGGACCTTTCTTCTCACCCAATCCTCATCTTCTCTTTTGCTTCTATTTTCTTTCATTGTAGTTCTAATTTTTAAAAGATTAAGTATTCTCCAATAAAACCTCTGGGTGACAAATCATGCATTGCATCTGTTCCATCAGCCCATATCCCAATTTTTTTTTGTACAGTAACTAAATCCATAAACTACTCTTCTCTCTACTAAGAATAATCCTTAAAAATAAAAAGCTCATTCCCATTTGCCTCTAATTATACAAAAAGGTAATTTATTTTTATCTTCCATATGTTAACAATCCAGCTTTTCTAAAACCAATAAGAGGCAAGGGATACTTAATCTTGCTATACTTCTACTATCTCTGTCAAGTTATTTAAGCACTCAACCTTTATTACAAGGGCAATCATCCCCCTGAAATTATACCCCTTATATCGAAGAAACACAACCGCCACAAAACATGTCTTATATTTGATTGTTAAATCACCCAAAGCTCACTTCTTCCATACTTTGCTTCTCCCACTTTAGCAACTAATTTAAATGCAAAGTAAATATAATCAGCCAATCTTTTGCTGACAAATGCTAGCTAGTTTAGATCAAGGTTTCTTAAACTTTTTCTACTCACTATCCCTTTTCACCAGTGAAATTTTTACATTATCCTGGATATATATAGGTATATAAAATAGGTATACAAATGAAACATTTATTGATAATAAATCATGATTTCATCACCCCCACATTCAATTACAAGACCCTTTATGGGGTTGCAAACCATAGTTTAAGAAGCTGGGATTTAGACCAGCTAGACTAGTGGTTCTGGCTCTTTGAAAAGGAAGGAGGAACAACAACAAAATTCAGTGAAATATTTGTGGATCATAAAAATGGATTAAAAGCAATTTTACTTGAGATTTTAAAAAATACAATTAAAAAAAACCTTTATTTTCTCTTCTTCTGCATTTACTAAATTCTACTCTTTGGGAAATGGGAATCAGACTGAAAGCTTAATACCAACTCCCCAAAGATAGCAAGCAAGGTAAACCAACAATGTTATCTCTAGCTAAGATATGAAAATCCACCCAGGTCATACTCCATAGTGCTGCCTAAACCAGATTAAAATGTAATTGGGAAATACTTAACAAACTAAACAAAATTGCAATAAAACCTTGATAACATTACATTTTAAAATCAAGTCATTATGCAAGCTACAAACATCCTTATGTTCAGTTAAGTGACCTCATTTCTTTCTGAGTTTGTCACCACTGATCTAGAAAATAAATTCCCTATTCTTTTAAAGAGACACCAATTCTACCTACATAAAACAAGTACTTGTCCTACCACTATGAAAGATTTTCAAAATCTTTTTGAAAATATTTATGTAACCCATAGCTCAACACTTTTAACTCTGAACTGCACATACCATGTTTGATCTACAATGCTGCCTATTTTGCAATTGCTATCTTTGACTTGATGAACCCCAAAATTTACTCTGGGAGAATCTCAGGATAAAATTTATATTTAGGCTTCCAATTATATTAGTCAAAAAAATTCACCAGTTCTAATATAAGTACTCAAGATTATAATCCTTCTACTGGGATACAGAAAACTCAAAAATAATCTTAGTAAACTATAAGCAATATGATTCTCTCTTTTTCTTTTTCTCTCTCTCTTTCAATTTGCTCCCTAAAGCTAAACAAACTTGATAGTAACTTAGAAGTGCAGACCTCTCCCAAATCCTACTTAATCCAGATAAGCATGTAGCCCTCTAGATGCATATTGCCATTCAGTGGATTAGACTCTCCTCAGATGGAAGATCATTTCTGTGCTTTCACGCTTTCCTATATAATCAGAATAATGCAGCAATAATATAATTAGAAGTCCAGGTCATTTGTTCTTTTATATTCTGGATTTTAGTTTCTGGATGTGCTTTCATCTCAACAGGCCAAGAACATGGTTCTCATCTCTTTCTTTAAGAAGTTAGTTCTGACTTTGAACTCCTATGGTTAGAAGGCTAGATTCCAGAATTGACTTCTGCCCAGGAGTCCCTTCTTCTTTGAGAGGGTAGGTTCTGAAATTTATCCAATTTGGTATTACTAAAATTAGTAATTAAAATTTTGTATTACAGCCTTCAAGGAGAAAATCTGAATTCTCTTGCCTATATGAAACTCAAGAATTCTCATCCCTCAGCTACATGAATATGTACAGATCTACCATTCCCTCCAAGGCTTATTTGAAGAAATCATGATTATCCACAGTGCCAGAGTGACTGCCATCTTTGGGATAGCTGGGACACTTGATGGAACTGATTCCACAGTCTCCAAGAAGCACATAGCTTGCCCCAAGGTAGTTATTAATGGAACCTGGTGATGTGGGACTGGGGAAAGGAGACTTGGAACCTGGCTTGAGCCCAGCTCTGCTGAAAGGGAAAATAATAAAAAGGCCAGTTGTTTTGTCTTCATGGGCCATCACATAGGCTGTCTTTTCTCAGAAGAGCCCATACTATGAGAATTACTGATCATGAACTGCTTGTTATTCAATCATTTCAGTCACTTCTAACTCTTCATGACCTCATTTTCTTTCTTAGCAAAGACACTAAATTGGTTTACCATTTCCTTCTACAACTCACTTTACAGATGAGGAAACTGAGGCAAACAAAGTTAAATTTTTTGTTCAGGGTCACACAGCATCTGAGACCAGATTTGAACCTAGAGAGATGAATCTTCCTGACTCCAGGTTTTATATTTTATCCACAGTACCACCTAGCCATCCATGAACACTTCCATATAAATTAATCAAGTGACCCAAGAAATGATGTTTTTTTACTGCTTTGGACAATATCAAATCAATATCAATTTTGGACAAATAATCAAACCAAGTCCTTTGTTCTCTTCCCCAAGGAAAACCTATAAGCATCTTTTCCATTTATACAATTTTTCTTGGTCTTATTTTTATTTATAGTAAAAATATTAAGAATGATACAATTCAATTCCTCCATAGATTTTTTATATATAAAAATCTCACTTTTAGAATGTAATAATTATGTTACTATTTAGAGACTAAAACTGTATCCTTAGTAACTTTTGCCTTTTTTTTGTCACTTTGCCCATCAGTGCAAAAGGGAAAGGAGGACATACAAGTGTAAGACTCATTTTGTATTTTCTTTGTTTCATGGGTTGCCATGACCAAATTATTCATTTGTAAGACACCAAATTATTTGTGATGAGCCTCTCCATACTTGAGTAGAATAGTCCTTGGAGACCAAATATAATCTGTTGCTTGAGCCATTTTTGAAGCCTTTCTGATGTGATAGGATTCACTGGAGTTTACACTCCACTGAAATAACCCTTGAGTACCCAAGGTCACCTTCAAATCACAATGAAGTATTGGAGAAAGTCTCCATGGAGACAAACTTGGATCTTAAGAAATCATCTAGGCAAGTCAGGATGGGAGAAACATAATTCAAAAGCAGTTCTTAGGGGGGAAGAAACCTAATGCTTTTCTGGTAGACAAATGGCTAATTATATGCCAGCAGTGGGAGGAGACAGCCAAAAACATATTGTGATTTTAGGCTGCTTTAACAGAAGTAGAGTTTCCAAAGCATGGGTGGTGATAGTTTTGGTGTAATGTGGCCTTCTCAGAACTCACCTTATGTAATGTATACAATCTTGAGTATCATTTTAGAAGGGATGCTCCCAAGATTTCTTAGAATAACTAGAATTGCAAAGGGACTGGAAACCATCCCTTACAAGGATTATATTCAACCTAGCTAACAAAAACTTGAGAGGAGTGAGAGAGGTGGAAGGATGGTAGGAATCTTCAAATATTTGGAGCATTATATATATATATATGTACATATATATGTGTATGTATGTACATATATTTGTTAATTTTATTCTATTTATTATATAAAATTTTTGTTATCAAATGATAATAAAACATTAATTATTCTAAGCTAAGAAAATTATTTTTGTAAAAAGGTCAAGGTCTCTCACTGCATCGGGGGTTATCTCCAGTCATCCTGATTTATGTCTTGCCACTGAATTCAGATGTACCTGCAGGAGAGAAAGAGGATGATGACTTTGCACAGCTCTCTCTCACTTAAATCCACTTTCAAGTCGAAACACCACCCTTCTGATGTTATTGGTCCTCTTTGAAAATGAAAGACAAACAACAACAATTTGAGTGGATTATTTTATGAAAAGTTGAGTGACATGACAATTTTTATTTAAAATTTTATTTAACTGAACAAAAATTAGTTATATATAATAATAATAATAGCTATATAAGCTAATAGATTTGAATTTAGGTCTTCTTGATTATAGGACACTGTGTCACAAACCTGACAGATAGTATATTTGGTAGTAACAGTTGTATTACTTTCATGAGCCAGAGAATTCTTTATTCTTCTGTAGTCATAATTTAAGATTTTCAAATCCCAACCCTTACTTCAGCATCCTATCACAAAACAAGTCAGTTTAAACATCCTTATTAAGATAAAAAGAGTTTGAACAAATTGATCATGTTTGACAATTGTAAACAGGTTCCTTAACTATTCAAATTTAGAACTATGTAGGTCTTTAAAATAAAATAATTATTTTTATAACAGCCAAAAAAAGGTAAGTCTTCATGTTCTCTTTCGTTTGCAAGCTGTTTTTTTTTTTTTTTTTTTTAAATTGAGAAATACATCAAATTGCTATTTGGCAAATTTATTATTGGTAGATCTATTTTTTCTATAAATGTAGCTACTTTCTTTTTCTGGATCAGAATATGAATTTGAAGACCTTATATCAGTTCATTTTAAGTGCAGTTTTTCAAAAAGTATTCACCAAATACATGTTTCAAAAGAATTATTTGTTATAAAATCCATTCCATTTTTATTGTCTCTTAAGAAATTTGTTCTTTTAGCTCAAACAATTCAAAAAAGTACTTTGAAATGAGAAAGTCAGAATATTTCACAATAATATTGAAATGTTTGTGTTTTGTGTTCTATCTTTTCATTGCTCTGACTTGACAAACTGTAGTTTCTTACTCTTTGATCTCAATACAAGTGATTGTTTGTGAAATAGAAACTATATATAAATCACATGAGATATACTACATATTAAAATAACTACTTTTAGACCTTTGTTTCATTCTGATATGGAATAACCTTGATCAGAGTAGATTTCAATGTAATTCTCCCATAGAATATCTTTTTCATTATGTATTCATCCAATTCATTATATATGCATTCAATATACAATATATTAAGAATTTCTCTGTGGCAAATCTTCCCTAATAGTTTTTCAACAACAAAATATATGGATAAATAGATGTAACCAAGAAGATCTTCAACTAAATGCACTATTTCTTCCACTTACAATGCAAATTAGATTTTAATTTCCCAATCAATTTATCATAGATTTTTAAAGGATAATTCTCTTTACTACTTGTAAGTGGAACCAGACAAGGTTACTTTGTTTATGATTGACCCATCATTGTTTCAGCCACATCAGTAGCTGCAAGTAGCACCAGTATTTCTCCTAAAAATGAGATTTTTTACACTTAGCTATGCCATAACCTATTTTATATCACATAAACCATCCTTTTGATGTCACAGATATGAATTTTGAAAATTTTTGTGAGAGCTTATTATCTTGCTTTCTTGTATTGCAGAACTATTTCACCTTCTGCTTTCTCTTTATTGTATTGCTGTCAAAAAACTTCTAAGGCAAATAGTGCTCTCTTAGTTTGATATGAGGCTACATAGTATCATAACTAAAAGAATCTGCTAAGAGATGCAGGTAGGTAAATTCCTCTGAAATCTTAAGAAGACTGACTTGTCTATGTCTACTACTACTATTTATTAATTACTACTACCACTATTATTATTACCACCACCACCACTACTACTACTATTTAACTACTACTATTTCTACCACTATTACTACAATCACCACCACCACTATTACTACTACTTGTTAACTACTACTACTACTATTACTACTACTACTATTACCACCACCACCACCACTAGTACTAGTACTACTACTACTACTACTACTACCACTTACTTATTAACTACTACTTATTACTACAATCACCACCACCATTATTACTACTATTTACTTGTTAACTATTACTACTACCACCACCACCACTATTACTATTACTACTACTACTACCACTTACTTATTAACTGCTACTATTACTACAATCACCACCACCATTATTACTACTACTTACTTGTTAACTACTACTACTACTACCACCACCACCACTATTACTATTACTACTACTACCACTTACTTATTAACTACTACTATTACTACCACACCAC
>JAJPUD010004228.1:43700-100318 GCA_023553655.1 Myrmecobius fasciatus | reverse complement strand
TACTACTATTACTACCACACCACCACCACCACCACCAGTACTACTACTACTTACTTGTTAACTACTACTACTACTGTTACTACTACTACTACCACCACCACCACTATTACTACTACTACTACCACTTATTAACTACTACTATTACTACCACACCACCACCACCACCACCACCATCAGTACTACTACTTACTTGTTAACTACTATTACTATTACTGCTTACTACTACTATCACTATCACTACCACTACCACCACCACTATTACTACTAGTACTACTACTTACTTATTAACTACTATTACTACCACCACCACTACTATTACTAATACTACTACTACTTACTTATTAACTACTACTATTCCTACCACTATTACTACCACCACTACTACTATTTACATTTTAACTACTACTACTACTACTCACCTTTATGAGTATTATAGAGTATTCCTGGGGGCAATCCCCAATTCATTGTTTTTCCTTGCCTCTATTCTATCCCAAAAGAGCTTGCTCAGGGTCCATTTTTTCCCTACAGAGATGATAACAAGTATACCTTATACACATGGAATCTGTCCTAGATAGTTAAAGGAGAGACAAGTTTGAGTCATGATATATTTGTATGCAATAGAATCTATTCAACAGTGAACATTCATTTTTACATAGTAGATCCCAGCGAATAAGGATTCAGAGAAAATGTTTTATAATCTAAGCTTTGTGATGACTTTAGGGTGATATGGCCAAAGTTATTCTATCTTTAAGCATTTTTATTTCTACTCCTTTTAAAAGTAGGCTACACATCAAACTGGGAAATCATCTTTACATTTAATGGTTCTGATAAAGGCCTCATTTCTAAAATATATAGAGAATTGTCTCATATATATAAGAATTCAAGCCACTCTTCAATAGATAAGTGGTCAAGGGATATGAACAGACAATTTTCAGATGATGAAATTAAAACCATCTCTAGTCATATGAAAAGTTGCTCCAAATCACTATTGATCAGAGAAATGCAAATTAAGACAACTCTGAGGTACCACTACACACCTGTCAGATTGGCTAAAATGACAGGAAAAGATAACTATGAATGTTGGAGGGCATGTGGGAAAACTGGGACATTAATACATTGTTGGTGGAACTGTGAACGGATCCAACCATTCTGGAGAGCAATTTGGAGCTATGCTCAAAAAGTTATCAAACTGTGCATACCCTTTGACCCAGCAGTGTTTCTACTGGGCCTATATCCCAAAGAGATCTTAGAGGAGGGAAAGGGCCCCACATGTGCAAGAATGTTTGTAGCAGCCCTTTTTGTAGTGGCTAGAAACTGGAAACTGAAGGGATGCCCATCAATTGGAGAGTGGCTGAATAAATTATGGTATATGAATATTATGGGATATTATTGCTCTGTAAGAAACGACCAGCAGGACGATTTCAGAGAGGCCTGGAGAGACTTGCATGAACTGATGCTGAGTGAAACGAGCAGAACCAGGAGATCATCATACACAGCAACAACAGTATTACATGATGATCAATTCTGATGGACATGGCTCTCTGCAACAAAGAATTGTCTCAAGCCAGTTCCAATTGTTCACTGAAGAAAACCATATACACCCAGAGAGAAGGAAATGAAATATGGTCCACAACATAACATTTTCATGATCTCTATTGACATTTGCTTGCATTGTGTTGCCTTTCTCTGATTCTTTTTTTTTTTCTTGTAGATAGAATGTTTCTTGCATAACTTCTCAAGCATTTCAACATTATTAACATGTAGTGGACTTCCTGCCATCTAGGGGAGGAGAGGGAACTGGGGGTAAAATATGTAATGGAAAGCTTTGTAAAGATCATTGTTGGGGAACTACCCATACATATGTTATACAAATGAAAAGCTTTAATAAAAAAATAAATAAAATAAAAGTAGGCTACACTGATGTGTCATTAAAATTTGTAGAAGAAATTTGCAGATCTTTTTCAATTTAGGAATAGATTTATATTCTCCAAAGTTAGAAATGTATTTTCCTTAGAAAATAGTTCTCATTATAAATATGGAAGCATTGTTGCTAATAAAAGGATTCACTGTACAAGAATAACATGAGCTGCACAGCTGCTGAGAGAGGAATGAAAGTTATATCCACTTTGATTTGAATTACATAGCACAGATACATGTCACATTAGCTATATCTATATAATCTCTGGATTAAAAGGGAATAAGCTACTCTACAATCCAAATATGCTATCTATACAAAGCCATCTGTAGAATATATTATTTCCTCCGTATTACTTTGTATTGGTATATATTTCTGACAGGATTATTCTATTCACATTAAGGATAGAATCATATTAAATCAATAAAATTTGAATTTTATTATATTTTTCCTGAGAGAATATTACAGTATTGAGCTTAAATTTCACATTGCCTTCATAAGAACTCTTGTAAAGATCCAATCCAATTCTTAAATTACTATAAACTAACATTATTACAAACAACAAAATTCTAACATTAAATGTAAAAGAGTAATTGTCACTAAATCCATCTATCAGTTATCCTACTCTCTTAAAGTACTATTCTCTGATTACCTTTGTTAGATAAGAACATTTCTAATTGAACCAATTAATCATAATTAAGTGTGAAGAAAGTCTGGAAATCTCCTGAAATAATCAAGACATTCCATGTAGGTTTGATAGAAAATTTATTCAAATTGAGTAAAGAACTTGGCAATATCTAGGGCCTCCCTCTTAAAACCAGGCAGCTAATTCAGAACCCAAAAGATTCAAATAGGAAATTGCCCCTGAGAAGGAATCACTTGCAGGGAAGGATGTTTTGGACTCAGTTTAGATCTCCTCCTCCCTAACCTTGATTAGATAAGGGCTTTGTGAGCTCCAAAGAGTCTGTAAGATTTGGGGTTTAATCATCTTTCCATAGCATTCTTTAAACAACCCCAGAAAAGTTGATAGTATCTGCATCAAAAGTCAATCTATGTCTAGTTATTCTGGGCTTTTGATGCAGATATTATCTATCTTCTCCACTATTAATCTTTTGTCTCATCTCCTTTTCTAAATAGCAACTTTTCAAATACATGTCTCTAAAAAAGTCAATAAATAATATATATATAGTTGCTCTATTCTACAACCTTGTTCAGTTATTCTCTTAAACTTGGAGAATATACCATTTTCTTCCAAAGGTTTCTAATTTCAGAAGACAAAGGTTAAGTGTTCATCTTTTTTGAAGGGTCTTTGACCTCCAAATCAAAAAGAGGGAGCTGAGATGTCAGCAAGTACTTAGCAAGTGAGCAAATCAGTAAGCAAGTATTTAAGAAGCATTAACAATTTGTCAACAAACTTTTCTAGAATAAGTCATAATGTACAGAATAAAATGCATCAGCCTAAAAGAATTGCTTCTACCCTCAGTGGTAACTTGACTGAACAGTACTCTGGCTCATTATTTTTTAACATTTCTTAAACACCCACGATTTACTGGGTGTTGGTCACAGTGAATCAGAAATGGAGCCGAGAACAAACCCAGGCCGCTGGATGCCCAGACTAATATATACCATCTCTAGCACATGAAGACCATTTCTCATATAAAACATAAGAATATCAGCATTGAATGGCTTTCAAGCAAAGGCAGAGTAAGACCAGTGGTCTGTAACTCATGTGTTTAAGGATTAATAGCTCTATTTATCTAAAAATATTTGCAAATCCACACCATGTATGCCTGCACATTTTATCTCTGGCATTTAGTCTGCCAATTCATCGGAAATTTGGCCAGCCTCTTAGGAGTATGAAAAATCTGTTCCTGAGTTTTCCAGAAACTTACGCTTTGTCACCATGAGACACAGTTGAATGCAGGTATTTGATACTAATGGGGTCTCAGAAATATGTAAGATGGATGCAAAATTATATGAAACTGAGAGGGGAGGGCCTTCTAGCTGGACCCAATTGGGACAGTGCCACAAAATACACCATTGACCAATATGGTCAATGATCAAAATAAAGAGTTTGTTGAATTGAATGGCCTTGATACAAGTTGAATGAACCAGTTGAATGTTGAAAATTTTAGCTATTTTATTTATACCACTCCTCCTTCCTCAAAACTGGTTTGGCAATTTTTTTTACTTGATTGTTTTTAATTAAAGCTTTTGGAGATTATGCAGATATAAACAAAGAAACTGATTTTTATCTTTTGCAAAAAAAAAAGTTGAATCATTACATTTCTTTAATATGATTAAATCATCTTTTTTCCTCATAGAGTAATTTCATTACAATTGTAATAAGCAACTGAATTCTGAAAAGAATGCAAAGTAAGGAAAAGATCAAGTTCAAATGTAAATCTCATCTTTCTATTACATTGTATTAAAATCCTGAACTTCAGAAGACTAAACTCCATAATAATAAATACAAATAGATAAAAGAAGGCATAAATAAGAATATAGCCAGGAAAATTTCTTGAAAGAAGTTGAATTAAAAAGAAAACTAATTATGGGAAGGTGCTTAACCTATACATCTTTTGCTATTTTCTAGGCTTGTAGTAAATGCAATTTAGGACAAAGGATTAAAAGCTTTTGCTTACTCCAAACTAGTCTTATAGTCATTAATAATTAGTGAGAAAATTTTAGATAACAAGTAGACATGAGCTAATAGCCTATAAATTTTCTACTCAAATGCATATATTTGTCAAGAAAAGTTATTCTTCATCCACTTCATTTTCCTGTAAAGATAATAGCACTTATTTTTCTAATAATCTTGATATAATGTAGTATGAGATGTCCATTTGCTCCCATGAAATGATGTTTTCTATTGTTTTTGGAGGTCCAGTAAAACCAAGGATGATCACTTCATTATTTGCTTCTGCAAGGAGAATCTGTAAGCAGTTTTTTCAGTTAGGTGGATTTTTTTTTTTGTCTTCTGGTTTTACTTCTGAGGAAAATTTTTCAAGATTGATCTAATTCAGATCTTCAGATCTATTCAATTTTTATTTAGCAGCAAGAATTAATTTAATGGTTATAAATGGTCTAAAACTTGCATAGTCCTAGCATTTTCTCTCTTCTTTTTAAAAAATTTATTTTGTGGAAGAAGGGTTCTGCACAGGACTAAGGATCATTTTTTTTATAGATTGTCTACATTTCATGAGTTACCATAGTCAGGCAATTCATCAGCAAGTAACTCCATGCTGCAAGTCATAGGAGAAGGACTTTGTGGAGGAAATTAAGCTTGTTAATCACCAAAATCCTATAGTCCCAAAATTGTTAGGTCTTTCTCATATACATGTATATAGTTGATTCTTTTGATCCTAAATATAGAACCATATCTTTTTTCCCCTATTACACTTCACTTTGTTAGTTTCAGCTCCAGTACAATCTATGAATTATTAAAATAGGGTAGGAAAGAGCACTGGATTTTAAATTAGAAAGTCTATGTACCAGTACACTACCTGTATGATCTTTGATCAGTCACCTTCCCATTTCAGGTCTCAATTTTATTAGCTGTAAAATTAAAAAGACTGGACTCTATCAGGGGTTCATAACCTAGGTCCATGAATTTTCTTTGTTAAAAAACTTAACAAATGTATTTTAGAGTTCTGGGCCTGAAATTAAGAAGAATTCCTGAGTTCAAATCTGGCCTCAGACACTTACTAGCTGTGAGACTTGGATAAGTCACTTAACCCTGTTTGCCTCAGTTACTTCATCTGGAAAATGATCTGGAAAAAGAAGTGGCAAATCACTCCAGTATCTTTGCCAAGAAAATTTTAAATGAGGTCACAAAGAGTTGGACACAACTGAACACCAACAAGTGTGACACATGCAAAAACTAAGAATCTCTGGGCTGAAAGATCCTTAATTTTCCTTTCAGTTTTAAAATCCTAACATCTTTATGGATGTCAGTTCCATCATCCAATGTATTTGTTATTCAAAGCAACAGAGATGTCAGCCATACCTCTCTAGTAATTCTGCTACCTTGGAAGCCATTTGCCAAAATATGTGTCTGTCTCTCAGTCAAAAAGCATTTCTGAAGAGCTCACTATTTTCCAGGTACTGTACTAAGCACTGAAGAAACAGACAAAAACACAGTGTCTGTTTTCTAATGCAGAGGTTGTTAAATTGCTTTTTGAGTCATGGACCCCTTTGGCAGTCTGGAAAAGTCTATATGGTAGTGTTTATAAATGCATCAAACAAAATATGTAAGATTACACAGGAAAATAATTATATTAAATTACAGCTATCAAAATAGTTTATTTAAATTCTCAGACTTCTGGTTAAGAACTCCTGTTCTGGGGCAGCTAGATGGCACAGTGGATAGAGCACCAGCCCTGAAATCAGGAGGACCTGAGTTCAAATATAATCTCAGACACTTAACACTTCCTAGGTGTGTGACTCTGGGTAAGTCACTTAACCCCAATTGCCTCAGCAAAAAAAAAAAAAAACAAAAAAAAAAAACTCCTGTTCTAATAAAATAAAATATACACATATAAATATGCATACATATGTATATTATGCACATATATTTATTACATATACATATTATATGCATGCTTTGTGTATTTATGTGTTCATATTAATATGTATGCACAAATAAATGTTTATGTTGCATGTATCATGTATGTTTATGTATATGTGTGTGCATGTATATTATATGTAATATGCATGGTGTGTATATGTATACATTTGTTTGTTTGTTTGTTTGTTTGTTTATGAAAAAGAGACCAATGCTTCCACTTTCCTATCAATGCCACAGTTTGATTTAAGGCCACTACAGTAATGATCTTCTCTTCAGCTTGACAGATGCTTGGTCCTCCTGAGCTTGAAGTGGAGAATTGGGTTTAATGTGTCTATCAGAAAACAATAGGCAGTAGGAAAATCTAGCCCTTCTATCAGCTGTCCAACAGCTTACTCCACATTCCCCAAGAATTCACAGTTTAAAATCAGGTTGGCCCTTCCAAGTGCCTATTGAAAATTAGCCAAATTAAAGTGAATTACAGAGTGCTCTGTTGGAACACTAAGATGCTGATTACATCATCTTGATCACTTCCTAGAAATAAAAAGAGTAAACTTTTTTTTTCTTTTGGCAAAGAGTTATAAACTTGTAGGGCTTTGATGTATAGACAAAGGATTGTATAGAAATGTCTACTAAAGACATGCTATCCATTCAAGCTATTACTAACCATTAAATTTCAGTAGGCAGAGAGTTAGGAGAAAGGAAGTTTCAGACATAGGGACATGTAACAGTACTGACTTTCCAATATGATCAATGACTCTTACTTAGATATAGAGGACTGAACTTTAATTAGATATGGACATATTAATGATCAAGTATTAGATATGGAATCAAAAACACTTGAGTTCTAATTCTCTCGTATACTTATTTCCTGTGTAACCCTAGGCAAGTCACATACCTTTTCTCACCCTCAGTTTCCTCATATGTTAAAAAAAAATATCTACCTCATAGGGTTCTTGTGAGGATCAAATGAATTATCTTCTATAAAGCTCTTGGAAAAATTGAAGTAACTATGTAGTTGCAAATATAAATTTAATTTAACATTTTAATTTTTAATTAATCAAAGGAGATGAAGCATTCAATAAATCAAACTTAAAATTAAAGTAAAATTTAAAATGTATAATAAATACTTTGAGGTCTAAAGGGCAAGATAAATGAAAAAGCATTAATCTTTGAATCTAGGCAACTACTGTAAAATAGTTTGACTCAAGTTGTCTATATGTTAACAATGATTTTGGATTTACTTGATTTAATTTCAGATATGTTTTATTGATAGGAAGACTGACTACTGAGAATTTGGTAGATCTGAAAGGAAAAAACTATTTTGAGGGAAAACTTGTAAAAATAATGAAATTATGCCAATCAAAGACAAAAAGAATATTTCAAATGTTCATAGAGCTTTGCACTGCCCCATATATTTTAAATTTTGATGCTTGTGTTTATATTTGTTTAAATCCCAACTTAAAAAACTATTAGTATTCTTGAAAAACAAGAGAAAATAAAAATAAAAAATTTCAATTTGACTTATTAGAATTAAAAATAATTTTAAATAGCATTATAGATAGGAAAAAAGACTACCATACCTTCAATATGATGACTGTAATCACAATTATTCTATAAAATATTTTATATAGCACAAAATAAATACACAAAAATATACTAATCTTATCATCAGGTTGACTTTATGGTGATGAATTCTGGATCACAGCAACACTCAAAACTTCATTCTGACAGAACATTAGATTATGAGCTCCTTGAAGATGAGCTGGGGTTTTTTTTTGCCTTTCTTTGTATCCCCAATACTTAGCACAAGGCTAAGGATTTATTTTTGACTGACAAATTAACATATCTTTTAAAGACTGAGGTCTATAAAGTGTATAGGCAGTCCTTTTACCTACACATCTTATACAAACACCCCCTTATGTAATTTATTTATTTATTTTTATTGCTAAGGCAATAGGGTTTAAGTGACTTGCCCAGGGTCACACAGCTAAGACGTGTTAAGTGTCTGAGGCCAAATTTGAACTCATCCTCCTGACTTCAAGGCTGGTGCTCTATCCACTGCACCACCTAGCTGCCACCTAGCTGCCCCCTCCCTTTATGCAATGTAATGCACAGCCCATCTTTCATATGTAACTGACAAAACTTTCTTAATTACTAACAGAAACACCTGATCCTTTATCCCCTGCCCTCTACACCTACACCTGTCCAGGATCCTTTCTCTCCTCCCATCTTTATCAGAGCTAGGAGTTTATCCCTGTCTTTTTCTGTCATTCTCTAGTTTCACCTGACATTTTCTCTTCCCCCAGATCAGAGCATGGGATCCTTATACCAAAACTCTTCCTTTCTCCTTAGCCCTTAATCTTACTCTCTGTCAACATCTCCTTTAGCCTTCTCATATTAATTCTTTCCTTCTTTATGAAATTCTTCCCCTCTTTATGAAATTCTTCCCTCTTTCTATAAATGTATCTCCCCTGTTCTAATGCAAATAAACTTTTCCTTCACTTTGCCTTACCATTGACTTAATTTTTATTGCCAAGGGACTTTTTTTAAAAGATCATCTATATTTATATCCACCATTGAAAAAATTTTCATCACTTTGCAACCTAGCTTCCATTCCCACCATTAAAGTAGAGATTTTAATAGTCACTAAATAACTCCCGCATGCTTTAAATTTAATTTTTTTTAATTTTTAAAAGTACTTTTATGAGTATTCCTTTACCTCTCTGATGCATTTGTCATATCTTTTTTCTATATACCTTCTTTCCTTGGGTTTGGAAACATTAAACTCTCAAAAATCCTTTACCTCTCCAACCAATTCTTTCTTATCTTTACCAAATGTACTTGTGCCTTTAACCTTCTAAATGGGGGCATAAGAAGATCATAGTTTTAGAGTTGTGGGAATCTCAGAGGTCATGTAGTCTAATCACCTCATTTTACCATTGAGAAATCTTTTTTTTATTATTAAAGCTTTTTATTTGCAAAACATATGTATGGGTAATCCTTCAACATTGACCCTTACAAAGCTTTCCGTTACAAATTTTCCCCCCCTACTCTCCACCCCTCCCCTAGATGCAGGAAGTCCTCTACATGTTAATTATGTTAAAATACTTGACAAATTGAATATATGTATACACATTTCCACACTTATCTTGTGCAAGAAAAATCGTATCTACAAAAAAAAAATCTGAAAAGGGAAAAATAATGCAAGCAAACATCAATAGAGAGAATGAAACTATTATGTTGTGGTCCACATTTCATATCCCTCTCTGGGTGTATATGGCTTTCTTCACTGAACAATTGGAACTGGTTTGAAATATTTCATTGTTGAAGAGAGCCATGTCCATCAGAATTGATCCTCATATAGTATTGTTGTTGCCATGTATAATGATCTCCTGGTTCTGGTCATTTCACTCAGCATCAGTTCATGCAAGTCTCTCCAGGCCTCTCTGAAATCATCCTGCTACCATCGAGAAATCTTGAAAGTAAGTGAAGTTAAATAATTTTCCCAAGTTCATACAGATAGTAAACCTATATACTAGGTCATCTTATCTCTACAAACTTTTTTTTTTTGGCTGAGAAGCTACTCCCATGGATTTTATTATTACTTCTTAGGTAATGACCCTCTAAACTAATTGAGACAATAAGCAGTTTCATCAGTGGAAATAAGAAAATTAAGAAGGCAGGGGAAAGAGGGGAAAGATAAGTTGAGTTTTAGATATATATATCCAACAAGTCCCCAATTAAGTAAATTGGACATAGATTATATCTGGAAAAGGATAAAGAGAAAGTATGGTGGAAAACATGGAAGTGAATGAGATTTTTGAGAAAAAAAAGATAAAAGAAAAAAAGACCAAAAAAAAAAAAGAGAGACATAAGAACAGGCTTTTAAATAATAATGACTTTTAGGTGCTGGAAAGAAGTAGTGAGGACTAGAGAGAAAAAAAAGGTAATCAGAGAGGGAGAAAGTTCCAAAAGTAAAGAAATGATTAATAGCCTGAACACTGCAAAAAGGTCAAGAAAATAAATCCTAATTTATTTTAGGTAATAAATTAAATAATTTACTTTATTAGGGTGACTCAAAGGTCACCCTATGACCTTTGAGAGAGCAGTTCTTTAGAGGGGTTTAAAAAAGAAATCAGATTTAAGGTTAAGTTTAAGAAACCAGATGTTAAGGAATGAGTAGGTGGTAAAGATGTCTAAGTAGACCAAAGGTGTCAATTATTCTGAGGCCCACATTACTCCTCAATACAGCCAAAATCAGGTTAAAATTGTAATTGGAAAATATTAAATAATAAATCATGAAATTAACAAATAAAATAATAAAACATAAATAATATTAATATGTGGTTTTCTAAGTCAATATATAGTCTATAGGAATCCTTATGCATCTAATAGCCCCTATTTGACATCTCTGATTCTAGACAATTCCTTCAAAAAGTTTGAAAGTAAAAGAGAACTCCCTAATGAATATTAATGCAAAAATTTTAAATAAGATAGTAGCAATGAGATTACAGAAAGTCATCCCCAGGATAGTACACTATGACCAAGTAGGATTTATACCAGGAATGCAGGGCTAGTTCAATATTAGGAAAACTATCAGCATAATTAATTATATTAATAACCAAACTAACAAAAACCATATGATTATCTCAATAGATGCAGAAAAAGCATTTGATAAAATCCAACACTCATTCCTATTAAAAACACTAGAGAGTATAGGAATAAATGGGCTTTTCCTTAAAATGATTAGTAGCATCTACTTAAAACCATCAGCAAGCATCATATGTAATGGAGACAAACTAGAACCATTCCCAATAAGATCAGGAGTGAAACAAGGCTGCCCACTGTCACCATTACTATTTAATATTGTATTAGAAATATTAGCTTTGGCAATAAGAGAAGAAAAAGAGATAAAAGGAATTAGAGTAGGTAATGAAGAAACCAAATTATCACTCTTTGCAGATGACATGATGGTATACTTAGAGAACCCTAGAGACTCAACTAAAAAATTACTAGAAACAATTTATAACTTTAGTAAAGTTGCAGGATTCAAAATAAATCCACATAAATCATCAGCATTTTTATATATTACCAACAAAGTTCAGCAGCAAGAGATAAAAAAAAAGAAATTCCATTCCAAATAACGGATGATAGTATAAAATATTTGGAAATCTATCTGCCAAGGAAAAGTCAGGAACTATATGAACTAAATTACAAAACACTTTCCACACAAATAAGATCTGACCTAATCAATTGGAAAAAACATTAAGTGCTCATGGGTAGGGTTTTATAATAAAAATGACAATACTACCCAAACTAATTTACTTATTTAGTGCCATACCAATCAAACTCCCAAGAAATTATTTTACAGATCTAGAAAAAATAGTAGCAAAATTCATTTGGAAGAACAAAAGCTCAAGAATTTCAAGGGGATTAATGAAAAAAAAGGCGGATGAAGGTGGCCTTGCTGTACCAGATCTAAAACTATATTGTAAAGCAGCGGTCATCAAAAACGTTTGGTACTGGCTAAGAAATAGAGCAGTCAATCAGTGGCATAGGATAGGATATCAGGACAATCTAGGCAATAACCTTAGTAATTTAGTGTTTGATAAACCCAAAGACCCCAGCTTTTGGGATAAGTACTCACTATTCGGCAAAAACTGCTGGGAAAATTGGAAACTAGTGTGGAAGAAATTAGGGCTTGACCCACATCTAACACCACATACCAAGATAAGATCTAAATGGGTTCATGATCTAGATATAAAGAGTTATATTGTAGCAAATTAGAGGAACATAGTATAGTTTACCTCTCAGACCTGTGGAGATGGAATAAATTTATGTCCAAAGAAGATCTGGAACTCTTAATTGAACACCAGATAGATAACTTTGATTATATTAAATTAAAAAGTTTCTGTACAAATAAAACAAATGCAGACAAGATTAGGAGGGAAGCATCAAATTGGGAAATCATCTTTACATTTAATGGTTCTGATAAAGGTCTCATCTCTAAAATATATAGAGAATTGTCTCATATTTATAAGAATTCAAGCCACTCTTCAATAGATAAGTGGTCAAGGGATATGAACAGACAATTTTCAGATAATGAAATTAAAACCATCTCTAGTCACATGAAAAGTTGCTCCAAATCACTATTGATCAGAGAAATGCAAATTAAGACAACTCTGAGGTACCACTACACACCTGTCAGATTGGCTAAAATGACAGGAAAAGATAATGATGAATGTTGGAGGGCATGTGGGAAAACTGGGACACTGATGCATTGTTGGTGGAACTGTGAACGGATCCAACCATCCTGGAGAGCAATTTGGAGCTATGCTCAAAAAGTTATCAAACTGTGCATACCCTTTGACCCAGCAGTGTTTCTATTGGGCCTATATCCCAAAGAGATCTTAGTGGAGGGAAAGGGCCCCACATGTGCAAGAATGTTTGTGGCAGCCCTTTTTGTAGTGGCTAGAAACTGGAAACTGAAGGGATGCCCATCAATTGGAAAGTGGCTGAATAAATTATGGTATATGAATGTTATGGAATATTATTGCTCTGTAAGAAACGACCAGCAGGATGATTTCAGAGAGACCTGGAGAGACTTGCATGAACTGATGCTGAGTGAAACAAGCAGAACCAGGAGATCAATATACACAGCAATAACAATATTACATGATGATCAATTCTGATGGACAAAGAATTGTCTCAAACCAGTTCCAATTGTTCAGTGAAGAAAACCATATACACCCAGAGAAAGTGATATGAAATATGGACCACATTTTCATGCTCTCTATTGATGTTTGCTTACATTGTGTTTCCTTTCTCTGATTTTCTTTTTTTTTTTCTTGCAGATAGGTTTTTTCTCGCACAACTTCTCAAGTATTTTAACATTATTAACATGTAGTGGACTTCCTGCCATCGAGGGGAGGTGAGGGGACTGGGGGTAAAACTTGTAACGGAAAGCTTTGTAAAGATCAATGCTGAGGAACTACCCATACATATGTTATACAAATAAAAAGCTTTAATAAAAAAAAGAAAGAAAGTAAAAGAGAACAAAGAGGAACACTGGGAAGAAGAGAAATCACTTATAGGATAGGGGAAATATTACATCAGGATGCTATGACTTGTGACTTCCAAAGTCTTAGCTGGCTCTTCAGGAATATTGTCTGTAGAAGTTTTTTTCACTTCTAAAGAGGGATATAACCTGACATAATGGGAAGAGTCTTGTAGTCAAAGGACTTGAGTTTGAATTATAACTCTGAATATCAGACTACTTGACCTTAAAGACAAGAAGTTTTAAAACAATCTAGTTTACCAGGCTATAAAATACTGGCCAAAAAAAACCTGACTTTTTTATTTGCAGTTTTATTCTATTTTTTTGTAAACAGTATTTTAAGTTTTCCAATTACATGTGAAGATAGTTTTCAACATTCATTTTTTTTTATTTTTAGCACCAAATTTTTCTCTCTCCCCTCTACCTCTCACCAAAATGGCAAGCAATCTGATACAGATTATACATGTTAAACATATTTCCACACATTAGTCTTATTGTGAAAGAAGAAACAGAACAAAGGGGAAAGAAATTCACTCATTAATTATAAGGTACCCCAATATGAAAGAGACACTGGTGCAATGTGGACCAGGAGTAAATGATCTCTCTATATATGTAAAATAAAAAGAGTGAACTAGATGACTTTTAAGTTCCCTTTCCCTAGTGGTCCTTTGAGAGATCTGTCATAAACAGGCCAAAAAAGGATAGAGAACCACTTATCTAATTGTCACTGACTTTGTGATACCTGTTCAACCCCACCAAACTTTTCACTATTCTCTATGCCCAAGAAACTCAACACTTAATTGCATGGCCAACTACTCAAGACTTCTCCAGAGATACATACAACATAAGGACAAATCCACCAAGAGAATATACCAAGGTTACTCTACTCTGCCATAGTGAAGTCCCATCTGATTTCCTATGTTTTCCAAAAACAAAAGTTTCTAAAATAATATGATTGCCAGCCTGTAAAAACCAAAAAAGGAGCTAATTTCCATTTGATGATTATAGTTAGCTGCAGTATAGCCCTTGGGAGCAATCACTCATAACTTCTCACTGGCCATCTCCATAATTCAAAGTTATGGCCTTCTTGTTGTGACAACATTATCTATTTCTAAAGATGCTTCTTTCTACTTTCATCACATTGGAGATGGAGTTTCACTGGGGCCACAGACAGCAGATAACAGGGGCAGAGTTCTGAGGACACTGGTGTATTCTACCTGAGTCTGCCCCTCAGGAGGGTGGGGACAGTATTGAGTATGCCTCAGTAAAGAGGAAGAGCCTCCTCACCCCTGTTATACTGTGAATGGGGCTCCTCCCTCATGGACCATGTGAGGAGGAGATTACCCTCCAGGATTACGTGGGGCAGGGGACTATAAAAGGGGGTAAACCAAGACTCCAAGGGGCACTGCCATGGGGAGAGGACTCTAGTTTGTAACATCATGTAATAAAGACCTGTTAGCCAGCCTTCTGTGTCACGGGTGTTCTGTGGGGAAGTTCTCTGCTTAAGAGAAGCAGAGCCAGAGACGTCGGAAGACCTGGGGAAGAGGTAAGAAGCCAGTTGACCCCCATCGAGGTGAGCAACGGGAGTTAACGGAGTTTAGAAAAGAGATATACAAAACTAGGTTTTTTACATAGATCTGGGACAATTAACCTAAATCTACAAGATCTTATATGGTCTTACAAGTGCTACATATTATTCAAAGATGAGTCTCTGCAAAGATCCATTCTTATTAAGTATAACGGACCAGAGCAAACTGGCCACTACTTTCAAAGTTGGCTCTTCAGAGAAATAAGAAACTTAGATGGCATTTCTCTTGGTTTCCTTCTACAACACTTTGGAAGCCCTTCTATCAAAGAGCTGCTGAAACCCATTTGAATGACTTTTTATCCCCTTTGTACCATCAGGATCCTGACAAAAGAAGTGGTCCATAGACTTACCATTTCATCCCCTTTCTGGGAAACTCCATGTCTATGGACTCAAAAGCATGGATTATGCTGCTTGAGACTTTCCATTCCAAACACAACCTGATTTAATTTTATGTTGACTACCCCCAAAATTAGTTGCTCTGAGTAACTACTGGCCATTTCAATGAAAAGGAGTCTTGCCACACTAACCTTCAACCTAGGGATGTCTTCTGTTATAACTTGTTTTTTTTGTTTTTTTGTTTTTTTGGGGTTTTTTTGCTGAGGCAATTGGGGTTAAGTGACTTGCCCAGGGTCACACAGCTGTTACGTGTCTGAGACCAGATTTGAACTCAGGTCCTCCTGACTTCAGGGCTGGTGCTCTATCCACTGTGCCACCTAGCTGCCCCATTCTGTTATAACTTGTTCAAATTTATCTCTAGGATAATATACATCCCATCATTTAATTAACAATGAATTCTCTGAGAATCCAGAATCTTCAGAACTTTTGTCTATAAAAGTTATCCTAGCCTTAGGCAAATATTCCCTCAAGCTCTTCTCTAAACTACAGCCTTTTTTCTTACTGGGGGACCTAATCTCTCCAATTGGTTTTCCCCTATTGAGGACACCTCATCTCTCCTATTAATTGTTGCTTTTATGTGTTACTAAAATGACCAAAGCAATCTCACCAAAAACATAGGTACTTATAAGGGCAGTACCCTGTGAGACTGTGTTCTCAATATCTTGACCAGGCTAGGGCTCTCTAGCCTTCCTAAAATTTCCTGTCTATTATTACAATCCTGGGACAACTTATATCATTTGACTACATGGTCAGTGGGGTTACAATCAGAAGCACAGACCATGGCAAACTAATCTTTAAGGAACTATAATCTTTAAATGAACTCTACATGTAGGAGTTTAAGTTCTAGTTCTGTCCCAGGGGCTATCTTTTCTATCTGACTCAATCTTAAAACATCTCACCTTCTTTTGTGATTCATATCTCTAATCTGACTGGTCCCTGATAGATTTTTACCTGTCAGATTCTATAAGCCACATCTTCCATTATAAGCCTCTTCCACTTATTTCATGAGCAGTACAATTCATATTGCGAATCCATATGAAACTCTCCTGATTCTAGTATCCTTTATTTCATTTGCTAAATTTTTTAAAAAATTCAATTTTAAAAATACTTCAATTTCCATTCAACATGTTTAAATTTCAAATAATGTCTTCTAATATCACAGTATAAGTAAATACTTATTTATAGGTTATGCTCCAGAATTCATCAGTAAGGCAATTTTATGTCTATTTTCCAAGGTCAAAGTTTTCATTGGTGGTCAAGTTATATCTACAATTTGGCATTGGACCTAGGTTACCTTCCTGATATAATAGCCTTCTTCAAGAACAAAGGATAAATATTTTAACATAATTAACATGTAGTGGATATCCTGCCATCTAGGGGAGGGGTGGGGAGTTGGGGGGAAAAATTTGTAACGGAAAGCTATGTAAGGGTTATTGTTGAAGAATTACCCACACATATGTTATGCAAATAAAATAAAATTAAAAAAAAAAGAACAAAGAATAAACAACCAACAATGATAAAGATAGATCAGTAGGTAAACGAATGTACTCATAGTATCTCTGAAGTCTATAGTAAGCAACATTTTTGTTTCATTTATTGGAAAACTTATCAATTCTACTAAATAATGGTTTGTCTGTTTGGTAAATTTATCAAATCATCCCCATCTCCACTTTTGTCACTCTCCAGTATGGAGGCCTCAGTTGGATGAGATAATTTCTTTCTAGCTCTAGATTCTATGATTCTATAATTTTTGCCTTCCTTTAAAAATCTAGATACTTCTTCACTTTAAGATTGCAAATCACTGTTCAGAACATGAATCTTGTTTGGATATTTCAAGAGTTTTTAGGATATCTAAATAATATTTCCTTTCCCCACATTCCTCAATAATTTTTTTTGGTGAAGAAATGAGGGTTAAATAACTTACTAGTCACACAGCTAATAAGTCATCAAGTGTCTGAGGCTGAATTTGAACTCAGATCCTCATGACTTCAGAGCTAGTGTACTCTCTAGCTGTCCCTTTCTCCAATAATTATGAAGGGTCAAAAACACATCTGATCCCAGATTCAATAGTGTAATATTACAAGGAATTCTTGAAAGTTTAGACATATTTATTGGAAACTGAAGTAATTTTTTTTAAATTTTAGCGAATAAAGAGACTATGGCATAATAGAATTGAAGACTAATAGCTCATTCAGACATTGTTTAAAAGTTTACAATGTGCTTCCTCAAAACAAGCCCATCAGATAGCAAATGAAGAAATTGAGACTTAGAGAATTAAAGTAATTTGCCCACCCTTAAGAAGCTACTAACTACCAGCTAAGGGACTATAACTCAAGGCCACTATACCAGGCTTTCTTAAAATCCCTTTTCGACCTAAGAAATTTTTACACAACCTCAGGTATATAGTTATAGAGAATAGGTGTACAACTCAAATATTTACTGATAATAAATCATAATTTTGCAATCCCCACATTGTTACATGACCCCAAGAAGGATCACTACTCATAATTTAAGAAGCTTTGTACTATATCTCTTGAAGCTGCCAATTGTTCTGTCATTTTCTTAAGGATCACTTGAATTGCATTTGTATTCAGATGGGTAGCACAGGGTAAATTGCCTATGAACAATCATATGGCCACCTTGACTTATTTACTTCTTGTAGACATATACCAGCTAGAGAGTGGTGAAAAGAAGTTTCATTTCTGCAAGAATTACAGCAATGGGCAAAACAGTGATCAGCTTCCTTCCTAGGTTGCAGAGTGTCCAGGTTTTTCCTCAGGCAATTAAGCAGCTGTAGCAGTTGCCTGAAATAAAGTTGTTGCAAACAAAGGTGCCACATAGAACTCATGCCAGAGTAATTACTAGCATACAACATTTTAGGAAGGGTCTCATTTAAAGAAAAAAAATTTTAAAAAAAAAGGTCAATGTGAATCTGATAACAAAACAAAGTAGGAACATGAAACCTAGGGGGAAGTACTTACTGGAGGTATTTCAGGAAATAATTTCATCTTAAAACAAATTTACTGATTTACTCTACTCCTATCTTCAGAGTAAATGGTTGTTCCAGCCAAAAGCAGAGGTAATTTAATTAATGGAACCCGAGCCAGTCCAAGTCTAGACATTAACTAAACAGATGCACAGAATGCAGAAATAGGAAAACTCCAGTTGAGTGGACGTGGACAGTGAGAATATCACTGAACATTTCAGGCTTTGAAGAAGTTCCTATTTAGAGTAGGATCTCTGATATGTCTACAATCCTAATCAGCAAGAGCTGTAATCCCGGGTCATTTTCCTGTGTAATCAGGGGAGAAGCCTGCTATTATAAATCTTAAAAGATTTGGTGCCTCTGCATAGCTGTATGCTGGAGAAAATTGTCTCTCCCTTGATATTTGGCTTGCTGCCCCAGGCAGGGGTACTCTGCTCTGGCCAAGCAGCCCGGAAAGGGGCAGGAAAACTGGGAGGAAAGCCAATGGCTGCAGGCATGCAAGAGTGTAATGATTCTTCAGCATTATGACCTGGCAGCGACAAGGTTTCCATGCTCCTGGGACAGCATAATATTAATTTCTTTATCCTGGTAAAGACAAAATTCAATTTAAGAAACATTGATGAAGTACCTACTATGTGTCAGGCTAGACACTGAAAATAGTAAGATAAAATCAAAACAGTGTCTGTCCTCAAGGAGCTTTGAAGATAAATCGGTAGGGAAAAACAAAGTATATACAGAGTAGTAGGGATTTGTTCAAGATGGAGAGAGTGCTATTAAGTAGAGGGATCAGGAAAAGCCTCTTGTTAGAAGGAAAGCCTGAGCCAAGATTTGGATAACCCCAGAGGTGGGGAGGGAATAGATTGTAGATCATAGAAATAGGCAACAAGATGTTGTGTAAAGGAAAGAGTTGTATTAGTTTGCTCTGAACAGAGAATTCATGAAAGGGACATATAAAATAAGTGCAGAAAGTAAGAGGCAGAGGAATAGAAGATACTATGAGATTCTAAACTACATAGCATCATGAAGCGTGTTTTATTTATCTTTGTTTCTCTCTCAGAGCCTACCTCATTGCCCTTAGAATATTGTTGGCCCTAGAAATAAAGGAAAACAGAATATGAATAGCTCTAAATAATCAATTCACTTTTGTACTAAGTACAGGGGATACAAAGAAAGGCAATGGATAATCTCCACTCTCAAGGAATTTACAATCTAATGATGGAGACAATATTCAAAAAATGAGGTACAAAAAAGATATATAGACGATAAAATGGAGATAATCAGCTGAGGAAACAGGGTAACATTAAGGAGAATTGAAAAAGATTTCCTGTGGAAGATGGGACTTTAGTTAAGACTTGAAGGAAACCAGTAAAGCTAGGAGACAAAGATAAGGAGTGCACTAGCCAGTGAAAATATTTGGTGTTGGGAACTGGATTATTATGGACAAAAAGCCATTGTTATTCAATTTTGGAGTACATGAGCGGATGTAAGGTATAAAAAGACTGGAAAGGTAAGAAGGGGCTAATTATGGGGGAATTACAATCTTAAACAAGATTTTATAATTAATAATGGATACATTAAGCAGTCACTGAAGCTAATTGAATAGGGAAGTGATATGTCTGGCTTGTACTTTAGGAAGATCAAATTGATAGCTAAGTGGAAAAAAGATGGATGGAGTGGGGAGAAACTTGAAACAGGGAAAGCAATCTGATAATAGTTTAATTGTGAGGTGTAAGGTGACAAAACTGCACTAGAATGGTGACAGTGTCAGACGTGTGAGGGGCATATATAAAAACTGTTACTGAGGGAAAATCAATAGGACTTGGCAACAAGTTGGATATAGGAAGTAAGAAAGAATGAGGAATTAGAGATAACACCTATGTGGATAAGAAAAAGGAATAATTTTGTTGGTTTTTTCCTTCTTTAAGTCAAACCATAATTAAACTCATATGTTCAGTTCTATGCTGTATATTTTTGATAGACCTTGACAAAGTTAGAATTTATCCAGGAAAAAAAGAGTAACCAGAATGGGAACAGTTATAGAAATTGTTACAAATAAGGAATTATTACAGAACCTGTGAATATTAAGGGGCAGGATCTTTTGCAGGACTTCTTTACTTATGGAATTCCAAAACAGTTATGAGAGACATACAAATGTAGAAAAAAAAAAAAAAAAGAAACCATTTCTTCTTTTTCACTTGTGTTGTCAATCATTATTAGGTCAGCTCTCAGTGACCTTACTGTACTATTATGCTGTACTTGCTTCCCTAATGCTCATGAATAACATATCCACATTTGTCAGAGGATGCAGAAATGCAAAGGGATATCAAATTTATCCAGCTCCTTTCTCTCTCTCCCACCCTTGTTCCATTGATTCAAGACAAGAATAAAATCCTAGGCAGCAATCAGAAAATACAAATTAGGTAATGTTTCTCTGAAAAAAAAAATGTAGTACAATATCCATTACTCTATCAGACTAATATCATCTTTATCATAAGTAAATAGGGGTGGAAGGATGGGGAATCCAAAGTGGGAGCTTGGGAATCTCCAAATAGGAAAAATGTCCCCAAATGTTCAAATGTTCTTACAATCCAGTTGATTAGGAAGATCTTCAGAGGTCTGAAGAGCTATCAAAAGAAAGATGGACTAAATTTAGTTTATATTGTTCTATAGGGCAGATGTAGAGCAATAGCTACAAAGAGACAGATTTCGATGAAAGGAAAACATAATAACAAATCATACAATGAAGGAGAGAACTACCACTCATTTGAAATATTTAAATACAGGATGAATTGCTTCAAGTAGTTTGTAGATAAGATTGGATTATATGACCTGTAACATCCCTTATACCTCTAATACCTACATTATATGGAACTAATCAACAAATATTTATCAAAGTATTTACTGTGTAAGAGGCACTATTATTAGGTATCAGATAAAGTACAGAGAAGTATTAAATAAAGCCTGATTTTTTGATAAATTTCTTTTCTTTGAGTATTGAATTATCTTTAATAACTTGTTTGGTGGAGGAAAAGAGGTTAAAAAGTCATTCTTAATAGTAACAATATTCTAATATTGTGATAAACGTTTGGGCATCACTTTATAATATCATGATTTTTTTGGATAAATTTTGACTCTAGTTATTGCCTATTTTTAATATCAAACCCACAAGAATATTGGCCCTTTGACCATAGTTTGCTGGAAGTTCCTTTCTAATTTATTCACAGTGAGTTTTGTGTCTCATTGGGAATCCATATTACTGAGCTGTTTTTGAAAAACTGTCCTGTATTCCTATGCTCAAGGAAGATGCTGTTTCTTTGGTCCAGAGTCTTTTGGTCTCTGTTTATCAGTGGTCAAAAAAGAATAACTCACAGATCTTGCTGGAGATTGCTCTGTGGAAAAGTGCTAAATCTGAAAAGAGACTTCATTAGTCAGTGTGTGTATAAGATAATGTTCAGGAAACTCCCAGTTCCCATACTTCAAAGCTGCATACATCTCTTTACAATACTTCATAGAAATTTATCTCATTATTTCGTAGCCACTCCTCTTACAGATATTAATATTTATTTAAAAGATACTTCATGATGCAGGGCACTAAAATAAATGTATCATTACTAAATAGATAATAGAGATAATAAATGCTATACCTTCAGGAATATGGGTTGCCTATATAGCATTGGTTCTTGGGTTAGGGCTTAAATAGGGGTCAAGCAACAAGCATTTATTAAACATTTAGTATATACCAAGCACTATGCTGAGGTACAAAGAGAGATAAAAAGCATTTCTTTCCTTCATAGAGCTTATATTCTAATAGGGGAAACAATATATAAACAATTAGGTGTATATAAGATATATTCAGGAAAGTACTGAAAGCTGGGAGGATCAGGAAACATCTTCTGCAGAAACTGACATTTTAGCTGAGGAAGCCAGATAAAACTAAGAACCAGAGTTGGGGCAGAGCATTACAGGTATGGGGAATAGGAGAAAGCTGCTGAAAAATCAAGGAGATAGGAAATGGAGCGTGGGATTCAAAAAACCACAATTAGGCCAGCTTATTGAATCATACTATACAAGGAAATGAGTCAAGTGTAAGATAAATACCTAGAAGATAACAAGTTCAAAGGAAGTCTAGATGCCAAACAGAGAGCTGTATCTTTGAAACTAGAGGAAAAAAGAAGCCACTTTAATTCTCTGAAGGTAATTTGGAAAGATGACATTGTCAAATCTTACTTTTGAAAAATTACCTTGACACAAGGGTAGAGAATGAATTGGCATGGAGAGGGACTTGAGGAGGGGAGACCAGTTAGAAAGCTTGTGCAAAAGTCCAGATAAGAGGTAAAAAGGGCCTAAATTTAAATTGCAATTTCATTAATAGATAGAAAGTGATATAGACTGCTAGGTAGGTAGGTAAGTAGATAGATAAATAGATAGATAGAATGGCAACATGGTAGAAATGAGAAGACGTCAATAGATTTTATATATATATATATATATATGTATATGTATATACATATATATATAAAATAGAAGCTAAGTAAAAGTTCAGAGTTGAGAATGACACTGAGGTTGAGAAGTTAAGTGTTTAGTTGGATGATAGTCTATATATAGTAATAGAAGAATTTGGAAAAGGGGAGGATTATAAGCAGAAGTAGAAGAAAGATGGCATTGCACTAAGTAAAGTCAAGAGTTAAATTAGTCTCGGAAAGAAGAATGTCTATAGGTCATGGAAACTTAAAGACATGCTACAACTTTATGATGAGTCAAAATTAGCATTTTTTCTTTAAATTTTTTAAAATTTTTGGACAAGTAGCTTATCTAATGAACTAGATAGTATCACCATTCATATTATATTTTTTTAATTTATAATTTATTAAAGCATGTTACTGGATTTGCTAAGATTACAGTTGAAGGACTAAAATTGAATACTAAATATCTTTATAGTTGAGAGAGTTCTTTTAGAATTAATTTATTGATATGTTCATTTCAACAGAAATTTCTGTTCAGAGAAATTAGATAATTGGCATTTAAAAGTGTCCCATCATGCCATATTTTTCTATGGACTTGTAATCTGGACTTGTGTGGCACAATATAATTGCTTGAGACATGGAAAATAATTTTAAGACTACAAACCAGTATGGCTCCTCTAAAGTTCTACTTCAACATCTACATGAAACTTGAAATGTCTGTAATTCCAATAGTTTATATATACAGACAAATTCATTTTGGTGAGATTTATCAGAAGTGTTGTAAATCACATATGAAGGTGTAAAAGAATTGTGTCACATCTTGATAGAATCCATATTAATAAAATCATGGTTCCTTCAAGTGTTGAAGTAAGAGTTGATAATACAACTATTATAAGGTATTGACTATAGAGCATACACAGACTATGTTCTCTCTCTACCTGAGTGATGCTTAATAACATATTGAACAACATGTTGACCAATATGTTGAACAACACTTAAATTCTCTGGACCTCAGCTAACATTTATACACGTGTTTTAGGACTTGCAAAATGTTTTATGTATTGTTTGTTCTTCATTCTCTAAAAAGACCATGACAGCAGAGAGGGGATGTCATGAAATGAGAACTGGATTTAAGTGAAAGAGGTTGTATAAAATCACCAGTATCACTTTCTCCTCTGGAGCCATTTGAGCCCTGTGGCAAGATATAGATCAGGATTCACTGGAGGTGGCCTGGATGAATTGGGAGACCTTGGCCTTTTTAAGCCAAGATCTTTAACAGGTTTCAGTAAGACTAAGGCAACGCCCAATTAGCAATTAAAACTAGGTAAAAAATGGTCCTTTTTATCTAGTAAAAAAAATAAAAAATAAAAAATAAAAAATCTGGGAGAGGAAGACCCTCCCAGATTTCTAGCCAAAATAGAAACAATTGCTATTTGCAGTCATTTTGAGCTACTCTGGGCCCAAACAATGACCTACTGTTTACAAAGTATTCTATATATACAACCTCCTTTAATTCTCACAACATCCTCTTGAGGTAGGTAGTATTATAATCCTCATTTTACTGATGAAGAACCTAAGGATCTCAAAGTTTAAATGACTTGTCAAAAATTACATAACTAAGAAGTATCAGAAACAGGATCTGAATAATGCTGGCTTTTCTGACTCCAACATCTCTCTTATTACTATACCATCTTGCCTCCTCAATATATTACAGATAAAGCACAGTAATCATGTAAGTAGACTGATATCCTAGAAATATACCAAGAACAACTTTTCAAACATTGTGCTATTATTGTAAAAAAAAATCTGAAAAGAAAACACTAAGCAAAAATCTGCTATTCCAAAGGAGGAATGATTCACCTAAAATAACCAAATAATCATCTTTATTATGTAATTTCAACACATGGTGAAATGTTGACACTCTTACAAGTCCTTATCATGAAATTTTACATCAAGAATGTGATTTCAGAAGCTTTGAGAACATATTTGTAAATTACTATTGTAATAAATAAAAAATTGTAATAATGTATTTGTTCTACATGGGTGGGCATGCAGAAGTACTGTCACTAATATAGACTATCTTTGAAAACATACTGTACTCCTAAAAACATGCAGAACTTCTTTTAAAAAATCACTCACACCACTCTTAGTGTGGTAATTACCTAATCGTTTAAGGTGAGTATAAATACTAAAAGGTTCCACCAACCTCCTCTGCCCTATGCATTTCTCTTACCCTTTTATTATTTCTGTCAAAAAAAAAAATCTATTACTTTATCACACGGCATGAGTAAAATTGTCCAACTTCCTCACCATCATCATCCTTTCCTTAAAGACATAAGTAAACGTTCTATCTAAGACTATTGTGTCTCAGGCACAAACCTGAAAAGCAGCTTTCCCATTACAAATACATTTGGTCCTGCTTAAATATAGGGTCAGAGCCCTGGCACTTCCAACTCTCATTAGCACATACAGATTAATAGGATCCTAAAGTAGAGCCCCGCCCTGTAAAAACACTAAGGACATAGAAATCCAGCCTTTGGCTAGAGAATGCCTCTAACCCAGAACTAGGAATACAACTTACTTGTCAAGTCCCAGCTTTGCCACAATGTATCCTTGGACAGATCATTTAATTTATGTGGACCTCAGTTTCCTCATCTGTAAAATAAAATTCAACTAGAGAAACCCTAAGTTCCCTTCCAGCTCTAAATCTATGAAATGACAAAGAAAATCATTACTAAAACATTTTAAAAGAAAAGGCAAGTAGTAGTCTCATGATATGTTTTGTTTGTTTTCCTTAATCGTTTATGTATAGATCTCAGATCAGGTCCTTCTTGGTCAGCAGCCTAGACATAGTACATTCAAAAGCAGATTTGAAATATAAGGACACACTTTAAAAATTCACCTTAAACTTATGTGAACTGATGCTGAGCAAAGTGAACAGAACTAGAATATTGTATATAGCAACATTGTACAGTGATTAACTATGATAGAATTATTTTAGGTCTTCCCAGCAAAGCAATAATTCAAGACAATTCTAAAAGACTCATGATAGAAAATTCTGTCCAAAGAAAAAACTCTGGATGCAGATCAAAGCATATTATTTTCATGTTTTGGTTTTGGTTTTTATGTTTTTTTCCCTTTTGTTTTTTCTTTCACAACAATACTAATGTAGAAATATGTTTAACATGATTGATTATGTATAACCTGTATCAGATTGATTGCCATCTTGGAGAGGGTGAAGGGAGGAAGGAAGGGAGGAAAATTTGGAACTCAAAATTTTATTTAAAAAAAATAAATGTTGAGAACTATATTGAAATTGTAAAAAATAAGCATTTACCAAAAAAAAAAAAGAGAGAGAAAAAAAGGTTTATCTTAACATCTTAGAACCAACTCAGCAAAACAAAGTTTAATACCCATCCCTAGGAAAGGCTGCCTAATATTAGACACTTGATGACGTATGAAAAGGAGTCAATTTACATACTGAACCAGGAGCAAATATGGCACAGGGGATAAGGCTCCATTAGAAACTTTATTCAAACAGACCAAAATAACAGCCTTCTAATATAATCATTTAATGAGAACACTAACCAGAAAAAGATGGGACATCTCTTCTGGATAATTGGTCATGAAAGCACGGATTGGTTTGGTTTTTTGTTGGGGGTTTTTTTTTGCCTCTAAATCTCTTAATACAGTGCCTGGCATGTAGTAGGCATTTAATAAATGCTCGCTGATTGGCCAGTTGACTGATGCATCATCCTGATCCACCCAACTAATAGATGAAGCCGGTTTACAGATGCCCGGTTCCTGAACTACGCTGAGTGAATGGCTGAGAGCTGCAGCTCGTGTAGGTTATGTCTGCATTCTTGCAATGCCAGATGCTTGGCAGAGCTGGGAAAGCAGTCAAAGTCCTACCAATTTGGGCACAAGCCATGCACAAGCATGTGTACATGTCAGTACATACATATCATATTTATACATCCTAAACGTGCTTTCATGTCAGTTCCTTGGCCCTAGCATTAACTGTTTCCATTTGCCAATCTCAGTTCTTCTCCTGCATGGAGAGAAGTATGAGTGAAGCATGATATCAATAGGAGCTTCTCATCAAATGGAGTGTGGAAGCAGCCCACACATATATACACACATACTTATATATTTCTTATTGGCATCAGGGCAGTCAAGGATCCCCTGGATATCTATATTCAGGGACCCACTTCATTTTGCAAGTCCAGACCTGTCCCATACCTAATAATTATAGCATTAAACACAATTTCACCAACCACTTCTCTGTAATTGGCCAGCACAAGCTTTTTTATTCCCCAAATTATTCACATACTGAATAGGGAGGCTGTCTGCCAAGAAACCTTTATGTTTTCTCTTCATTCCACCAATAGTCTATACTCCAAAAATGGGTCTGAGCACCAAAGGAAATAGTGGGCATAATATATAAGGAAAGTTAAATCAATGAGGATTATTTTCTTAACAACTCAGCATCTTTGAATCTAGTAAATGCTTCAAATTGGGCTGGATCCCAGCTTTAAATTGCATCATTCCAATTCACAGCTTGTCTGCTCAGTGGGCAGAGCTAAGAAATGCCCCTATCAGAGATGCAATGATTAAGAACTAAAAAACAATAGAGGTATAAGCAGTAGTCTTCCCACAATCAATACAACTCAAGTGAATAATAAAAACTTAATGAGTTCTTAGGAAGAAAAATGTGTTGAGAATTCATCAAGAAGGAATGAGTGACCTTGCAAAAATAACAATAAAGTAAGGTGATTTGGTGGATATTTCAAAATACATAAGTACATTAAATGAAATACTATATATTCTCAGTAAATTATTTTAAAAATTAAAAAATTAATTAAAAAAAACTTGTTGCTCCTCATTCTCTATCCCCTTGTTGAGTGGCTTGTCATACTTCTGGGCAGGGACGCTTCTGATATCTTTTGGTATCTTTATAAAGAGAGAGATAGTAAACTTCTAGCCCAGGACCTTGCTTATAACTATATTGTTGATTGATTCCACTACAAAAACAAGAGGCAGTGTGATATGATAGAGTGCTAGGCTGCATCAGGATGACCTTGGTTCAGTTGTCCTTGTTTATTCACTAGCAATGTGACTCTGACTTAATCTTCTTAACCTTTTATGAATCTTAGTTTCCCTGTCTGTTAAACAATAGTAACATCTACTTGAGAAGGTGAATGAGAGAATCAATTGCAATAATGCATTCAGTAAGGCATTTTGCAAATCTTAAACTATATAAATGTGAGCATTTCTAAATAGTGTAAGGACTGCAGGACTACATGGTCCTATTATATTTGTATGCTGACCTAGACACTGAGTATTGGAAGAAATTTTAAGGATGATCTGGCCTAGTGCCTTTATTTTACAGATAAAGAACTCCAGATTTAGAGGCTTGGTAATTTATCAAAGATCATGGTGAGTTGTAGTAGAGCTGGGATTTTCAACTTTAGTCTTTTGATTCCAAATCCAATGTTCCTTATACTATACCATGTCACTTCTGAGAAATGCCAAATAACATCTCTGTTATCAGTTATTAATACCAACTGAGATGTTCTTTGCTAGATAATTGATTACATAAACTCAAACAGTGAGGGCATACCTTAGGTCAAAAGGGATCACTGCTATTATCCTCCGGCTTTCACTAGCCTGAATTTTCACCTCTTTCTGTCTAGTTCACATGTTTTTTTTCCCTTGAGACTGGGAAAGTCTTTATCTACACTCTACCTTGCTTGGGGAGACATTCTGATCCCTCTAGCTTTTTTGGCCTAGAAGAAAAGACAATTAATTGCATGTCAGGAACTGAAAGACAAACTGCTACCCATTGTCCTAATGAGGACATGAAACTCTGACCTACTCTTGAATTTGTAGGTAAAAACAAAAAGGCAGAACTGCTGAGTTCTTATTCCGAAATCTACAGTGTGGGTGTTGAATTGATTGTCTTGATATAAATTGTGGTTCTCAAACTTTTTGATATCAGGAGCTTTTAAGATTCTTTCAATTATTGAGGACTTCTCCTCAAAGAGTTTTTGTTTATGTAGGTATTTCTATTAAAATTTGCTTTGCTAAATTAGGAGAACAAATCTATGGAGGAGGAAGAAATGTATGGCCAAAGAAGAACTAGACATCATTATGAAATGCAAAATGGATGATCTGATTATATTGAGTTTACAAAGGTTTTGTACAAATAAAACTAATGCAGCCAAGATTACAAGGGAAGCAGAAAACTGAGGGGGGAAATTTACATCCAAGGGTTGATAAACACCTCATTTCTAAAATATAGAGAATTGACTCAAATTTATTCTCCAATTGATAAAGGGGCAGAGGATATGAACAGAAATTAAAGCTATTTTAATCATATGAAAAAATGCCTAAATCACTATTGATCAGAGAAATGCAAATTAAGTTAACTCTGAGGTGTCACTTCATATCTCTCGGATTGGCTAAAATGGCAGGAAAAGATAATGATGAAATTTTGGAGGGGATGTGGGAAAACTGGAACACAATGCATTGTTGGTGGAGTTGCGAACTGATCCAATCATTCTGGAGAGCAATATGGAACTCTGCCCAAAGAGTTTTCAAACTGTGCATACCTTTTGATCCAGCAAGTGTCTCTACTGGGCCTGTTTCCCAAAGAGATCATAAAAAAGGGAAAAGGACCCACATGTGTAAAAATGTTTGTAGCAGTCCTTTTTTATTGAAGTTTTTCTTACTTTTAAAACATGTGCAAGCACAATTTTTCAACAATGAGCCCTGAAAAACCTTATGTTTCTATTTTTCCATCCTTCCCCCAACCCCTCCTCTAGATGGCAAGTAATCCAATATATGTTAAACATAGTAAAACTATATGTTAAATCCAATATAGGCATACATTTATATAATTATCTTGCTGTACAAGAAAAATCAGATCAAAAAGAAAAAAAAATTGAGAAAGAACATAAAAATTCAAGTAAACTACAACAAAAAAGAGTGAAAATACTATGTTGTAATCCATCCTCAGTTCCCATAGTCCTCTCTCTGGGTATGTAGATGGCACTCATCATTATAAGATCACTGGAACTGGTCGGAATCATCTCATTGCTGAGAAGAGCCACATCCTTCAGAATTGATCATTATATAATCTTGTTGTTGGCATGTACAATGATCTCCTGATTCTGCCCATTTCACTTAGCATCAGTTCATGTAAGTCTCTCCAGGACTCTCTGAAATCATCCAAAGCAGCCCTTTTTGTAGTGGCAAGAACTGGAAACTGAGTAGATGTCCATCAGTTTGAGAATGGCTGAATAGGTTATGGTATATAAATGTTATGGAATATTATTGTTCATAAGAAATGATGAGCAGGCTGATTTCAGAGAAGTCTGGAGACACTTACATGAACTGATGCTGAGTGAAATTAGCAGAACCAGGAGATCATTGTATACGGCAAGAAGAAGATTATATGATGATCAATTCTGATGGACTTTTCAACAATGAGGTAATTCAAGCCAGTTCCAATAGTCTTTTTTTTTTCTGAGTCAATTGGGGTCAAGTGACTTGCCCAGGGTCACACAGCTACGAAGTATTAAGTGTCTGAGACCAGATTTGAACTCAAGTCCTCCTGACTTCAAGGCTGGTGTTCTACCCACTGTGCCACCTAGCTGCCCCTTCAATAGTCTTATGATGGAGAGAGCCATATGCATCCAGAGAGAGAACTATGGGGACTGAATGTGGATCACACAAAATATTTTTACCTTTTTGTTATTGTTGTTTGCTTTTTTCTGATTTTTCTCCTTTTTGATCTATTTTTCTTGTGTATCATGATCAATGTAGAAATATGTTTAGAAGAACTGCATATGTTTAGAAGAACTGCATATGTTTAACCTATATCAAATTGCTTGCTATCTAGGGGAAAGAGAAAAATTTGAAACACAAAGTTTTGCAGAGTAAATGTTGAAAATTATCTTTGCATGTATTTGAAAAATAAAAAAAAAAAACTGGAGCAGCTAGATGGCATAGTGGATAGAGCACCAGCCCTGTAGTCAGGAGGACCTGAGTTCAAATCTGACCTCAGACACTTAATATTCCCTAGCAGTGTGACCCTGGGCAAGTTACTTAACCCCAACTGCCTCACCCATACATATACACAGAAATAAAAAGAACTATTATAAAAAAATTACCATGCTAGAAATATAAATGGTCTAGTATTGAAAACAATTTTGACCTTGTTCCAAAACCCTCAGGAGCACCCCAGGACATATTTTGAGAACTCCTGAAATAAAGATCATCAAGATAGCCAGTTAAAACCTCTTTGTGGCAAAGTAATACAATTCTGGGTATTTGATTTTCTCGATGCCTTTACATATGAGTTCCTCTCTGGGAAAGATTTATGTCAGACTGTGCTGAGATATGGGAGACATGATTCTACACCTCAAGCCCAGTGAAAACTGAAACAATAAGACCAACATGGACTACTCACCAACCCTCATTCCTATGGAGTAGGCAGGTTTGGAGTTTTTTCCTCCCCTGCCTGAAAGGTGACAGAGTTAGTCCCTGAGGCCTTTATTGTCTCAGGGGTCTAGGGCTCAAGTTCCATTTCCCTGAGCTTTCTAGAAGCCTCCCAGTCATCTAAGGACATAAAAGGCCCACCAATGTGGAGATGAAGCCCTTCAGACTTGACAAACAACCCAAAATCCCTACTTACTCACCTATCCAAGTCACCCTACCCTACTGACCCCAAGTGGGGGGGGGGGATTTTCCCACACAGGGCCATATTGCCAATAATACTTGTTTGTTCAGTCACTTCAGTCATGTCTATCTCTTCATGACCCCATTTTGGGTTTTCTTGGCAAAGGTAGTGGAGTGCTTTGCCATTTCCTTCTCCAGTTCATTTTACAGATGAGAAACTGAGGCAAAGGGGGATAAGTGACTTATCCAGGATCTTACAGCTAATAGGTATCTGAAGTCGAGATATCTCCCTGACTGCAGACCTGTTGCTCTATCAGTACGCTTACAAGAAGAAGAGGGATAATTGAGCCAATTGTCCTGATACAGTTTAGTGATCTATCACCATGCCACAGTGCCTCTTGTCTTTGAAATACCATCAGTGGTTGTTTGAAGGGGTGGGATGTTCCATCCAGCCAAACTAAGTGCTATAGTTTCCTTGTTAAATTCCTTTCTATGTTATAGCTAAGTAAATCTTTATTTGTTAACCATGACACTTGTCTCATTTTGCTTCACCATTTAAAATGAGTTAGGCTTATCCTTTACAAAGCCCTTGCCTGTTTCCTGCCTATTTCAGACATCAAGGGACTCATAATCAGTAGCTTGAAGGACCCTAACATTGAATTCCTTAGCTTTTGAATTTTTTGCAACAGAAAACTTTACTGGAAACGTTAAAGGAACATAAGCAGGACAACAAAACAACATAGATATAAACATAATGACACATCAATGTAAGTGGAAAGAACAATAAAAGGATAAAAACTGAATACTGTGACATTATAATGATCAAACTTGACCCCAAAGAAGGGAGATGAAAAGACATCTCTTTGACCTCATGCAGAAGCAGGGGACCATGAATATGGAACATTGCATAGAGCATCTGACCTATTTGCTGCTTAGTTTTGCTAAACTTTTTTTGCTTCACTTTTATTCCTTATTATAAGAGATAAGGCTGTAAGAGGAGCACAGTAGTAAATATAGGAATGTAGATGATATAAAAGCAAAATGTATCAATTTTTTAAAAGAAGAAATCTGAGATTTCTCTTCCTTCTCTATAGAATACTGCATATAGTGTCTGATTTAGTGGTTTGTTGGTTTTGCTAAATTGCCTTTTTTCTTTTTAATTCTTTGGAAGGAAAAAATATATGGAAATAAAGGTGAAAAAAATCAACAAACATAAAAACATAAACTAAAAGAATAACAAAAAAATTCTAAAGATATAGACAGTCTAGTTTATAGAGGTGAATAAAAGGTAACCAAAATTTAGCAACAGATTGACTGTACTGGCATAATTTTCAATATATCTAATCTCTGTACCTCTTCTTGGTCTCAGTCCTAAAATGAAAGACCAAACTATTCAGATATCTAGGCTGAAGTGGATTCAGGTGATCATCAATATTATATTTGCTAGGACCTTGAAGAGCCACTGTTTCTTTGAGAAATTTCTTTTTACTCTTCATACAGAGCCCCAAGTCTTCCCCTCTAGTCTTGGGGTTTGACTATATTCCTGATCTATAAGGGCTTTGATCCTTGTAGATCTTGACTTTAGGTTCTGGATATCCAAGTTGTCCCCATAGTTGGAGTCTCAAAATGTTGAATACAAATTTGATTTAAATACTTGATACTCAGTCACTTAAATTCTGCTTGCCTTAGTTTCCTCAATGAGAAAAATAGCACTTACCTATCAGGATTGCTGGGAGGGAGCAAATAAGATAATATCTGTAAAATCCACAATATAGGGTCTGGAACATTGTAGATATTTATTAAATTATTGTTTCTTCTTTTCTTTCAACAATGTTGGAAAAACTCATATGAATGCCAGACCATTTAGCAGTGTTTCCTAAAGATTTTATAGTAATTCCAGAGTTGGACTCTCAGGATTACCCCAGGTGCAAAACTAATTCCCTTCATTATCTATGTAATTTGCTCCTTCAAACAACAAAAGTTAACAGATAAAGCATAAAATAAATGTCACTAAAAGAGGGCTCTATGAAAAACACAAGGAGATAGAGAAAGGAAGTTGACAAACTAATCCTATGGGAATGGATGGGACCAGACACTTGAGACATAGATCAGCATTGAAGCAAGGGCCTAGAAGGCCTAATGATCAAGCTAGTCCCATTGGAAATACAGGTCATAGAGAACCTGGTAGAACCACCCAAGGAGAACTCTGGCAGACTCCCAATTACACTGACTTGGGGATTTTCTACCTTAATGGCTCCTTATTGTCTTCCTAGTTTTATATCTGCTCCTTCTTTCTATCTTCTAGGTAATGATTAAACTGTAAAATCATCTAAATTAAAGCTTTAGTCATAGATTAGACACACTGCTAACATTTTTATTCAAATTTCTATCAATTGTTCTTATTAGAGCTACTGACAAAAGTTGTTGCTTCTTGCCCACCAGATTTCCAGTTGTAAAACATTAGATGCTAGACTAAAACTAAAGTCATTTAACAATTACTCAATCAGAGGGTCCATATGTCCTATTAATATTGACTCTAGGCAGAAATGAGACCAGCAACAGGACTAGAAAGAGGCTAAACCCAAGAGCCCTTTATGAGGTATAGGGAAAGTATTTATTACCCAAATGCAAGGAGGCAGGAACCTAAGACATGGTGTGTATAGTCAAAAAATGTGAATTTTTTGGAGCTTTAGGATCAAATCAAATCAAAATTGCAAATAATTTAAGTGTGGAAAGAGTTAAAGAAATCAGTTATCCAAATGAGATGAATTCTTGGAGTGAGAACCATAGTATTTCAGCACTAGAAATAACCTCTAGGGTCATCTCCATCTCTTGGAATCCCCTCCCTGACAAGTAATTATCCAACCTTAACTTGAGAATAGATAGTAATTAGCATATCTGCAACATCAAATTCAACCTCTGATAGATTTAAAGAATGAGTAGAAATTCCTCAGGTAATGGAAGAAATTCTAGGCACTAACTACAGTTTGAACAAAGGCATAGAAGTAGGAAAGCAGGAGGCTGGAAGTGACATTATCCAATTTGGCTGAAGCCTGAGGTATGTGGAGGAAAATATTTTGATACAAAATTGGCAAGATAGGAAGGTGTCAGATATAAGCCACTAATGGATTTTGGGTCAGGAAATAATGGGATAACATGATAAAAGAAGAAAATATGATGTGATTTTAAAAAATAGGGACTTGCTACCTGGGTGACCTTAGAAAAAAATCATTTAACCCTTATAAGCCTCATCTATAAAATGAGAGAATTAGACAATATGAAGGCACTTGAAGGTGTCTGCTAGCCCTAGATTTGTTTTCTTTTGATTCTATGACTACATCTGTGCTTCAGTAAATTATGACTAGCAGTAGTTGAAGGATGAATTAAAAAGAGGAGAGGGTGAAGGTGGCAAGACCTGCTAAAATCTAAGTAGGTGGTAATGAGAGTCTGTCCCAGGAGAGTAGTGCAGGGAAAAAGAGACTTTCAAACACAACACCTTAATCCAAGCATACAATTTACAACATTTTTAACATTACCATAGCACTATGTCAGTATGGTAAACCTGTGGGAAAAAAATTCAACATGAATTTTTCTTAATTAGTCTATTAGTTAACACAGATTATTATTTTCCTTCCTAAATATTTGCAAAGCATTTAATTAACTATTCAAAAAATTTTCTACTTAGTGTCACAAAATTCAGATTTAAAGCTAGAAGGGCATAACATCCAACTTTCTTATTTTACAAATGATAAAACTGAGACCCAGAGAAATGAAGTAATGTTTCTAAGACTATACTTAATAATTAGCAAATCTGCATATCAAGTTCAATTTCCTAAATTACCCACTTTCTTTTTTTGAAAATTGGAACATTTCCAGTTCTGTAAAACATTAGCTAGTATACATCATTCCTTAAAAATTGCTATTCAGCAACCATGTCAGGAGATTGTGATGCTGGGAAAGTGGTCTGTATCCTGCATTTAACATAGGAATACCCTTTCTATAGCTCTTGCCACTTTGGGGGCAGCTAAGAAGTGACTGATTGCAATTCCTTGAGTGATATTTAAGACTTTCTTGATATAGGTATATTGTTATTGTCTATATGACAAGTAGTAATTGTAATGAAGCCAGTCATCTTGGTGTAGAGAGGGCATGGTGGGTATCTCAAAAGTCATTGTAAATGTGAACAATAAAGTATATGTGGGAGAAGATAGAGACTAGCAGGGAAAATAATGGTAGCAAAATCACCTTTAAGTCTCCTATTTGTTATCATAGTGGGTCAGGACACATTCAGAAATCTTGGTTGCTAGTATCATCAATATACTATTCACTATACCAATACACTATTCAACATCTATCAAGCAATGAGTTATATCAAATTTTGTTTTGTATAATGTATCTGAATTGTGATACATAGCTGATATCACTTCCAGTTCCTACTCCTGAGAATACCAAGGGGAAGGGAATCTATCAAGCTACCTTAAAATTCACAAGTATAAATTCTTGCTGAATCCTAGAGTATCCTGCATTTACTTAGAGTATCTAGGGAATATCTATAATAAATTCAGCAAAACTAAGCACTTCGACTGGGTTCTGATAATACAAAGAGAAAAACAAAATAACTGTTGCCTTCAGGGGACATATAATGTGTACACAGAAAGGTGAATGAATACAAATAATTTTAAGGAGAGAATAGGAGCAAGGAGAGGGGAGGTGGGGATTGAGAAAGGGAGGAAGCAGCCTTTAAACAGAGCACAGAAAGAAAACAAATATTCTCAGGAGTGGAGTTAGGGATGAATCACTGTTAGGAACAGTGGCTTATATGAATGTGCTAGTCATTGACCCCTAGGAAAAGAGAATATAGCCAGTGAAGGCAGTTGAAAAGGAGTACTTCACAAATACCTCAGAATACCTTAGACTTCTGAGAGGCAAATGTCTGAAGGACCTTGGGAGAGAGAAGCTAGAGAGTATATGCTACATAAGAAATATTTTGCCTTTCTTTATATCTCCAGCATTTGAGCAGAGAGCCTGGCACATAGCAGGCACATAACAATTTAATTCAATAAACATTTGGTAAGTGCCTACTAAATGCTAGGGATATAAATAAGAAAAAGGCAGTTTCTGCTCTTAAGGAGATAACAATGTAATAGGAAAAAAAATACTTAAAAAAAAAAAGCTGAAAAAGGAGGAAGGAATCCAAGAGGTAGCAAATACATGGCCATAATGCTCCATGGAGTTGAAGCCCAGCAAGTGGAAAATGGAGTACTAAATGCTTATTGTTTTTTTGACTAACTTCTGGAAATGCAAATGATAAAATCTTTCAACTCATTGGCTATATGGAATTGGTAAGATTTAGGAATCAAAGATGCAATGCTGAATGACACATAATAATTGAATTCAATAAACATTTGGTAAGTGTCTACTATGTGCTAGGCTAGCTAAGTGCTGGGGATATAAATAAGAAAAAGGCAGTTTCTGCTCTTAAGGAGATAACAATGTAATATAAAACAACAACAACAATACACAAAATAAAACTGAAAAGGGAGGAAGGGACCCAAGGGGCACCAGGTACATTGTTCCATGGAGTTGAAGCTCAGCAAGTGGAAAATGGAGTATTAAATGCTTATTGACTTTTTGACTGTCTTCTAGAAGTGCAAATGATAAAGTCTTTCAACTCATTGGTTATGTGCAGTGGATGAGATTTAGGAATCAAACATACATTCCTTGGATGATTGGAAGAATGATGGTATGCTCCACAATAATAGAAAAGTTCAGAGCCTTAGTTTTCTTATCTGTAAAATGGAGATAGATCTTTCATCAGATTGATATGAGAACAAAAGGAGAGAACATATATAAGCCTTAAAACTATATATCAGAAATAATTGTTTCTGACACCAAGTATTTCTATTAGTAACTTAAATAACCCAGCCTCTATTCTTTGAATTTGGTTAGAGAAACTAAGGTGACTAATGTCAACTTAACTTAGTTTTTGGATTTTCTCTTTGGAGACTGACCAACTTACTGGAATTCCGCTGTGAGATCCTAGGTGGCCAATTAAAGCTGTAACTGCTTCAGAGCCAATGGAGTGCCGGTCTCCGGCCGAGCAAGCCAGAGGTGCCACAGATCTGGACCAGTCGGCAGGCACCTGTGGCATGCTCCCTTGCATCCCCAGCCTGCCTTTCTGCTCTGCTTTCTCTCTGACTCCCCCCTGCTATTCTCTCCACCTGCCCTGACCCCATCCTTCTTGGGTAGATTGCTCTTTTCTGTGACTCAGAAGAGCCATCACCATAGGCTTCCTGCTATTTTAACCTACTTCCCCTGGATTTCCCAGACTCGACCTACATACTGTTTCTGTCCCTCTCTGGTGTGTTGATGGAACCCCAGGTGAGTATAAGTAGATCACTGCAGGCCTTGAGGAAGACTTCTGCTGCCCTCTATGGGCACCAGTGAAGCACTTGGGGGTAATTCCATTTAATCCTGTTGCTTTGGGGTGATAACACGGACCTCTTTTCCTTATATCTCAGGGCTACAAAAATAGCTCTAGATTCCTGTGTTAATAAATATAAATGATATTAATATATAAATATTAATTATGTCAAGAATCATACTTACATAATGGCACATCTATGAACTAAATATAGCCTTTGGAGGTGACCTTCATCATGAGCTTTCCATGCCATGAGGAGTCTTTATTTCTCTCAAGGTTCAATTTCTGTGCCAATTCATCCCTACTCCTTGTAGTACTTTGCTTTAATTTTTTGTACTATATTCATATATGTACTTGTATTTCCTACCTCTCCCACCAATAAAATATAAATTCTTTGAAGGAAGGCATTTTTTTAAAATAGGGGGGGAAGGGGGGGCGCAGGGGCTAAGTGGTACAAAGTAGTGCAGTGGATAGAGCACCAGCCCTGAAGCCAGGAGGACCTGAGTTCAAATCTGGTCTCAGACTCTTAACACTTCCTAGCTGTGTGATCCTGAACAAGTCACTTAACCCCAATTGCCTCAGCTAAAATAAAAGAATAATAATAAAATAAATTTGCATTGCTAGTATTCAGTACAGTGCTTAGCACATAATGGATACCTTTGACATTTATTGAATAATTTTTTTTAAAAAATTGTTTTTTTTAATTTTTTAAATTTAAATTTAATTTTTAGATTTTAATTAAATTCTAATTTTTAATTTTTTTATTTTTATTTATTTATTGAAATTTATTGAATTAAATTGGAATGTACTGTATATTGCCATTTATATGATAGAAGATTTAACCTGAAGCATATCTGAATTCATGCTGGGTGACTAAAAGAATGATGATCATCTCTCCACAATAACAGAGAAGTTCAGAGCTTCAATTCCCTGAAGAATACCTGAATCCATGATGTAATAAAGATCCCTATGATGAGGTTCTACATGTGCCCATTTTACAGATGGAAACACTGAGATTAAGGGGTAAAGGAATAGCCTGCTATACCATGTTTCTTACTGTGAAGCAGGCACTCATCTTTAAGCATTGAGCAAAAGCTGTTTAAAAACAAAGTTAGCATAGGCAAACCAGAACCAGTTTAAAAATAATAGGACACAGTAGATTTGGGCCTCTCCTTTATAAATTCCAAGAGGAAGCTCTTTCCTGTAGGAGGAAGTTGCAGAAGACAGGGACAGAATGTGCTCTAGTCCAGTCACTAACATATTGAGATCCGGTCTTCAAAACTGACAGATGGCCTGAGCCAAAAGCCCTCAAGAATGTGTTTGAAGTACACATTGTGAGGAACTCTGACAAATGAAATATTGCCAGAGTGTGAACAACTTTGGGCGCAGCAAGCCATTTGCTAATCCACAGTCAGCCAGTAGAACTACTATATGAGGTAGAACTATCAGAGGTATGGGAAAAAATACAAGCCAGAAGGATCACAGGATAATACAATTAAAAGTTAGAAAAATAACCTTACAGGTTATTTAACTTGTCTGTGATCACACAGGTAGGAAGTAGCAGGGCCTGCACAGTCCTTTGAATGGAAATCTGGGCCAGGATTTTTTGGGAGATTGCAGGATTGGAGAGTTAGAAGTAGAAGGTGCTTTTAAAGTCACTGGATCCTATTTGCATCATGTTATAAATTGAGGTCCAGAAAGGATGGTAACTGGCCCAGAGTCCAGTTCCTCTTACCCCAAATTCTAGACTCTTTTTACAGAGCCAGATCCTCTTCATAATATCAAAATAGTGAATATGAGTTTTGTAAATCAGATTACAGGACCAAAGAGATCTCAAGCAATGGTTCTTAACTCTAGCTGTTTATTTTCAGGAAGTACCGTAATGCTCCCCCCAACATTTGATGGCCAGATTTACTTGGGTCTGTCCTGATTTGTTTGGGTTTGTCCTTTTTGTGCTTCTGGATTAAGTGAAATTTTCATGACTTTACTTGCCTTAAGTGTAAAGTCAGATGAGTAATACAACCAGAAAATCATACTCATACATGTCCCACAGTTGTGGAAATTAATGTCTTTAAAATCTTATTCAATTATCATTCCATTTGCCTATAAAAATTTGTGTATGAAATTGTTTGCATGCTGTTTTCTCCATTAGAATTTGAGCTTCTTGAGGATAAGTGATATTTAGTGATAGGGGATTTATGATCTTGTGTTGAAAAGAGTGTCTGTCATAGTGAAATCATGGACATTTTGAAGTACTAAACATAAATCATAATATTATATGTTTAGAAGGGGAAGGTATCTTTGGAGGTCATTTGATTCAACCCTTATGAAATATCACTTGTTTTTACCTTTCTTTGACTTTCTAATGCTCAACACATTAACAGGCAAGTAGGAAGCACTTGGAATGTGCCTGTTGACTAGTTGACTGATTTGATAATGTACCTTCATTTGATGAGCCTTTTTATTACTGATTAAATGCTTTTAGGCAGCTAGATGGTGCAATGGCAAGAAGATTCAGACAGAAGTAAGGAAAACTCTTCTTCCTCAGAAACTAACTATATGACCAAGGGCAAATCACTTTACTCTGTTTGCCTCCATTTCCTCATCTGTAAAATGAACTGGAGAAGGAAATATCAAACTATTCTAGTATCTTTTGCTAAAACAAAACAACAACAACAAAACTTCAAATGGGGTCACAAAGATTTGGACACAACTGAAATGACTCATGACTGAAATGACTGAACAACAACAAGTGATTCTTTCCTAAAAATAAGTGGTGACAGGTGCTTATAACACACCCACTGCTCTCACTAGCTACTGTTAAAAAAAATTAGAAATAAGGTGCTACAAGCTCCTTGAAAATGTCACCTAGTTATGGTTTGCTAATAATCACAGAGAAATAGTTCTATATTATCTATAATTTTCTTAAAGATCTTCTGGGCAAGAAATTCCATAATTGCTCTTGGTAACCTAATCTAATCTTCAATAAGTCTTATCACAAAGTATTTGTCTCATATGCAATTTAAACCCATTTCAGCTTATTATACCTGTAATAAAGTTCTGTTCTGATCATGATGACCTTGGCTTCTGTTCAGTTCTGATCTTGGTGACCTTGGCTTCTGTTCAGTTCTGATCTTGGTGATCTTGGCTTCTTAAAGCTTATGCCAGTAAAAAAGCATCGTCAGACACTGTTTTATCCTGTAAAAGTTGATACATCTTTGAGGATGGACCCAATGAAAATCTAAGCTCATTGTTTTAGGAGTATAGTTTTGAGAGGTTTATATCACCAGGCAAGTCACTGGCTGGTTTGGTTTGGTTTCATTTTTTTCCATTGAAACTAATTAAAATTGCCCACTTATGCATAAAAGGATTATGATTTAGTGGTTGAAAAGAGTGTCTGTCAAAGTGAAATCATAGACATTTTAAAGTACTAAAGCTAAATCATAATTTTATATGTTTAGAACTAGAAGGTACCTTAAAGATCATTTGGTTCAACCATCACTAAATAATTTTTAAAAATGCAAATCAGAACAATCCTCATGCATCAAATTGTCAAAGATGACAAAGATGGGAATAGTCAGTACTAATGGAAATATGAGAAGACAAGCATACTAATATACTGTTGGTAGAACAATAAATGGATTCCAACCACTCTGGAAAGCGATTTGGAATTTATATAGATATAGATATAATTTTTTTAAAGTGATGAAAATGTCTATAACCTTTGACCTAGGGATCTATCCTAAAAAGATCAAAGAAAAATAAAAGGTCCCATAAATAAGTTCCAACATGTTCATAGCAGAATTTTCTGAAGTAGCAAAAAATTAATTCAATCTTTCTCCTACTCACATTTTATAAATGAAAAAACAAAGGGTGAGGTGGTTAAGTGATTTGCCTAATATCACAAAGATACATGGCAGAGCTGAGATTTGATACCAGATCTTCTAAATCTAAATCCTGGGATCTGTTTCATTCCATTATTCATCCTGTTATAATGACCTTACAAGCCTAAAAGTCAGACTTTAAACCTTTGAGAGTCAATTTGAAGAGAGAGGTCATTCCCAGAAGGCCCATGGACAGAATTTGGGTACTTTTAGAGATCACAAAAGAAATGCCTACTGGTGACTTTGTAGTTTCTAGCTGACATATTTCATATTTATTAAAGATTATATCAATCAGTAGTAATAAGACAGGTGTCAACAACTTCATAATAATCATAATAATCAAGTCCACTTGTAATTAAAAATGATTAAGCATAAAGTACTTTGTCATAACTTACCTCTCCATTAAAAACAACACTGAGTGAAGAGCTGGATGGATTATTTAAATGGTTCAAGTTTGATTTCAATGTTTACAAAACAAAGTTAATTCTCCCCACACATATACTTTTACAAGTATATTTATATAAGAAATGTTTGGGCATTGTGGAGGAGAAAAAGGAAAGCAGGAATTATAGAAGAGTTCCTAGTAGAATCTATGGTTCTATAATCATTCGCTGTACCTTTCTGAAACAATGGGGGAAATTTTCTCAGATAAAGATTAGCAGTCAAGTTATAATTATTTAAAGCCATTGACATATCATCTATGCAGGTATCCTGAAAATCCAGGGTGTGTTATTCTGTCACCCTGTTAAAAACTAAGACAATTTTGTATTGCTCATTGAACACCATAAACTGGCAAAGCCAATGAATCTGACCATAAGAAGTTATGCTATTAATTTCAAATTATGCTTTTTTAGAGAAAGGAAAGAAAAGGATATGTTACCATCTTAAGAAAGTCATTCCACTTCTCAGGGCCTCATTTTGTCATCTGCAAAATAAGACAGTTGAAATGAATGTCTTCTAGGTTTACTTCTGGCTCTGATATTCTATTACTAGCAAATACACAATATGTATTTAATAAAGATTTATTGATTAACAATGAAAATCTTCTAGGGGCAGCTAAATGGCATAATGGATAGAGCACCGGCTTTAAAGTCAGTAGGTCCTAGGTTCAAATCCAGCCCCAGATGCGTAATACTGCTTAGCTGTGTGACCCTGGGCAAGTCACTTTACCCTGTTTGCCTCCATTTCCTCATCTGTAAAGTGAACTGGAGAAGTAAATAGCAAACCACTCAGCAAATAGACAAATAAATAAAATGATAATCTTCTATAAAGCTATCAGTTTTAAGACTTGAAAAACTTTATAATTCATCAATTTCTAGCTTGTTGCTGGTAAAAACACAAACACTATTCTTTTTGGCTTCCAGCCATCATAAGAACTTTTTTATTTTGTTTCTACTGCTGCTTTAGGATATTTTCAATGATGGAAGGGCTAAGGGGATGAAAAAGAGTCCTCAAAAGAAGAATTTTGGACTATTAACAAACATATGAAAGATTGCTTCAAATCACTAAGTAATAAAAGAAATGCAAATAAGTACAATTTTCTTGTATCAAATTGACAAAGATGACAAAAGTCAATACTGGTAGAACTATGATAAGACAAGCATACTGATACACTGGTGGTAAAGAAGTACTCCAACCACTCTGAAAAGCAACTTGAATTATGCTTTTAAAAAATGGTAAAAATGTCTACACCCATAACCCAAGGAAATCAAAGATAAAAAACTAAGCGTTCCACAATACTAAAACATTTACTGAAGAATTTGTAGTAGCAACAAGCTAAAAACAAAGTAGCTGTTTATTGAATAGGGAGTGACTAAACAAACTGTGGTCCATGGATATACTGTAATATTATTGTTCCATTATAAATAATAAATATTTAAAAAAAAAACATAGGAAGCATGGGACCACTTGTGAATTGATGCAAAGTAAAGTAAGCAGAACTGAGTGGAGAGATAGGTAGACAGATAGATAGATAGATAGATAGATAGATAGATAGATAGATAGATAATGAAAATGGGGAAAAATTAATGACATGTTGAGTTATTAAAATAACCAAGCTTATCCTTGAAGAAGAAATGAGAAAACTTATCTCCTTCCCTACTCTGAAAGAGTCAGGAAATTATGGGTATGGAATAGCACATGCTATTTGATTCAGTTTATGTTTTCATCAGCTTTCTCAAACTCTTCCTCCCTCTCCAACTCTACCTCCTCTTCCTCTTTTTTTTCTCCCTAAGGAAATTGGGGTCAAGTGACTTGCTCAGGGTCACTCAGCTAGAAAATGTTAAGTGTCTGAGGTCAAATTTGAACTCAGGTCCTCCTGACTGCAGGGCTGGTACTCTATCCACTGTCCCACCTAGCTGCCCCTGCTACTCCTTTTTCCCCTTTAATTACAAAGAATGTTTTGCTGAGGTAGGGGAGGAATGTTAAACTAAGAATTAAAAAGAAATTAATTGTTTTGAAATGTGATGTTTTAAAAGAATCTATTTTAAAGATTATCTTCTCAAACGATAATTAAGAGGTTCCCTTGTCATCCCCAAACGGATTCTACTACTCTAAATTATTTGTACATAAGTCACAGAATCACCTTCCTATCTATGTGTATAAATATAATGTGCTTTATCTTCTAGTAATAATTAGCATTTATATAGTATTGTAAATTTTGTAAAATGCTTTATATACATTTTTTAATTTTATCTTCACAACAACATGTGAGATAGGAGCTCCTATTATACCCATTTTACAGATAAAAGTTAGAAAAATTATTCCTTAATTCTCCAAAGGTAAAGGAAGCATTGTAGTTTTATTCACATGCCTACCTCCTGCAAAGTAGCCAAGACAGACAGCAATTAGCATGGTTATACTGCAAAAAGCAAGATAGGGACAAAGCAGATCTTAGATTCTTTAATCCCCAACTGCAATGATAGCCTCCTGTAGGTTACAAATTCTCTGGTTATAAATAATTTCATCTCAATTCTGGATGGTGGGGTAAGCAGTATATTGCCATAACTCACTTATCTTCACTCCAAACAACCATAAAATAGTACCCCAAAATAAATCCTGGCAACAGAACCAGCAAAAATGTTGGAGGAAGCAACCTCTTAGTCCAAGAAATATGGAAGATCAGCAGGAAGGATCTGTCTCAGGTAAAAGGGGAGCGCAGGTCAGGATAGGAAGCATCCCAGAAAGCCAGGAGCAAGCCCCTCCTTAGCAAGCTAATAGAAGATCCTGAGCTCCAGGATGGTGGAGTGAGGGAACAGCAACCCACCACCCCACCTCACCCTTACACATCTCAGCACAGTGAGGGGAATGGGCAGACAATAACTCTGGAACCCCAAGTGCTTCAGCACAGCCCCAGGCAAACAGGCAAACCAGACTTCGACATGCTTTGGGGGTAGCCCTGGGGAAATTCAGAAACACTCCTCTGGCTTTAGCATAGGCCAGACCAAGCACTAGGGCCTTGGCTCAGCACTGGGTAAGCTATGAGACTCCGATGGCTTCCAGCAGCGCCAGCCACCCCTCACCCCATGTCCTTAGTATAGTACCAAACACAAGGGTCCCCCATGGGCCTTACGGTAACCTCAGAGCTGCCCCAAGTAAACAGCCATGACTTGCAGCCCCTGGCACAAGAAACATGATATCCAAGCCCTTTTTTTGATCATGACTTTCAGGTAGACCAATAATTTTTAAATTATCTCTCTTGGATCTATTTTTCCAAGTCAGTTTTTTTTTTTTTCCCAGTGAAATATTTCACTTTTTTTCATTTTTTCATTTTGCTTTATTGCATCTTGATTTCTCATGAAGTCATTAGCTTCTATTTACTCAATTCCATTTTTTGAGGAATTATCTTTTTCAGTGAGCTTTTGTACCTCCTTTCCCAATTGTCCAATTTTGCTTTAAGGCATTCTTTTCTTCATTAACTATTTTTTTTGTATTTCCTTTTGCATCTTTCTCAGTTCTTTCCCTATTTTTCCTCTATCTCTCTTACTTGATTTTCAAAGTCCCTTTTGAACTTTTTCATGGCCTGAATCCAATTCTTATTTTTCTTGGAGGCTTTGGATGTAGAATATTTAAAGTCACCTGCTTCTAAGTGTGTTTTGATCCTTTTTGTCCCCATAATAACTTTCAATGGTCAGAATTTTTTTTTGTTTTCTGCTCATTTCCTCAGCCTATACTCTGCTTTTAACTGTTTATTAAAGTAGAACTCTATTTCCAGGGTGAAAGGTGCATTATCCCAAATGCCAGAGGTTTTGTGCAGCTGTTTTTAGAAATCCTTCTAGGAATTTGACCACAAGCCCTCTTTTCTACTTTGGAGCTGTTAGGGGAGTCTCTGCCCCTCTGTAGCTGTAAGATCTAATAGTGTGCTGCCAGGCTGGGCTCCACTGACCTGGGCTGTGCTGGAACTGCACATCAGACCCTCCCCTCCATTGCCACAGACCCTCTCTGTGGCCATCTGAGTCCTCCCTGGTGTCTGTGGTCTGAGAGGCCCAGAAGCCGCCAGCACTGCTACTGATTCAGAGGTCTCGCCTCACTGAAAATGGGGTCTGGACCTGAGCTAAGGAAAGGCCTGCATGGTCCCACTCTGGTTCCACAGACCTTTTCTGTTGACCTTCCAGGTCCTCTCTGGTGTCTCTGGGCTGAAAGGTCTGGAAGCCACCAGGACTGCCTCTGATTCAGATGTCTGGCTAAGCCAGAGACTTGCATGAACTGATGCTGAGTGAAATCAGCAGAACCAGGAGATCATTATACACAGCAACAACAAGACTATATGATGATCAATTTTGATGGACATGGCTCTCTTCAACAACGAAATGTTTCAAACCAGTTCCAGTTGTTCAGTGAAGAAAGCCATATACACCCAGAGAGAGAGATATGAAATGTGGACCACAACATAATGTTTTCATGTTCTCTATTGATGTTTGCTTGCATTGTGTTTCCTTTCTCAGATTTTCTTGTAGATATGATTTTTCTTGCACAACAAGATAAGTGTAGAAATATGTATACATATATTCAATTTGTCAAGTATTTTAACATAATTAACATGTAATGGACTTCTGCCATCTAGGGGAGGGGTGGGGAGTAGGGGGGAAAAATTTGTAACGGAAAGCTTTGTAAGGATCAATGTTGAAGAATTACCCATACATATGTTTTGCAAATAAAAAGCTTTAATAAAGAAAAAACTATTTTAAATAAAAAAGTGGGCAAGTGGAAACTAATGATTCTATGAAATATCAAGAATCAATAAAAAAAAAAGAATTAAAAAAATGCCTCATTGAAAAAACAACTGACCTGGAAAATAGATCCAGGTGAGACAAATTCAGAATTACTGGACTATCTGAAAGCCATGATTAAAAGGATAATGTGGACAGTATCTTTCAACAAATCATCAAGGACAACTACTCATATCCTGCAATCAGAGGGCAAATCAACAGGTTACATCAGGAAAGAGATCCCAAAATAAAAATTCCAAAGAATATAATAGCCAAATTTCAGAACTATGAGGTCAAGAAAGAATACTCCAAGTGGCCAAAAAGAAACAATTCAAATATCAGGCATCCACAATCAGGATTACATAGGCTTTAGAAGCTGCAATATTAAAGGATCAGAGGACATAAAACATGATATTTTGGAAAGGTAAAGAAGCTAGGACTATGACCAAGAATCATCTACCCAGTGAAATTAAACATAATATTTCAAGTAGAAAATGGTCATGCAATGAAATAGAAAATTTCAAACTTTCATAAGCAGAAGAACAGAATTGAACAAAAAATGTGATCTCCAATATCAAGACCCTAGAGAAATCTAAAAGGGGAAAATAAAGAATAATGGAGCTGAACTATTTACATTGCCATGTGGGAAGATGGATGTACTTATAATTCTTAAAAATTTTACCACTAAATAGCACTAGAAAATATACAAAAAAGAAGGTTCAAATATAAGGTGAATTTGAGGAAATGGCATAAAAAAGATGAGGAAAAAAAGAGTACACCAGGTGCAGAAGGAAGTAATTATTTCACATGAAGAAGAACAAAAAAAATCTATTATAATAAAGAGAAAGATAGAAGGATAGTAATGGACATCATTTGAACTTAACTCTCATCAATACTGGCTCAAAAAGGAAATAATATGCATAATCAATTGAATATAAAAATCTATCTTACCTGACAGGAAATTATGAGGGAAGGAAATTAAACAAAGCAGGGAGAAGGGAACTGATAGAAGAGAGGGCAGACTAAGGGAAGCAGAAGACAGATGCAAAATACTGTCAAGGAAGGAAGGTAAAAGAAGAGAGAGGACAAACAAGAGAAATACAGTTTTGGAGCAAAAAACTCAGTTAGTAATCATAACTGTGAATGTGAATGGGAAGAATTCTCCTAAAAAGAGAAGCAGATAGCAGAGTGGATCAAAAAAAAAAAAAAAAACAAAAAACAAAAAACCCTAAAATCAATCTTTCTCATTTCTCAAATATATAGAGAATTGAGTCAAATTTATAAGAATATAAACCATTCCACAATTGATAAATGGTCAAATGATATGAACAGTTTTCAAATAAAGAAATCAAAAGTGTCTATGGGCACATGAAGAAATGTTCTAAATCACTTTTAATTAAAGAAATGAAAATTAAAACAACTTTAAGGTGTCACCTCATACCCATCAGATTGGTTGATAAGACAAAAAAATGATAAATGTTGAAGAGGATGTAGGAAAATTGAGATACTAGTGCATTGTTGGTGGAATTGTGAAGTGATCCAACCTTTCTGGAAAGCAATTTGGAACTATGGCTTAAGGGTAACCAAACAGCGATACCATTATTTTGATCTGTATTCCAAAGAGATCATAAAAAGGGAAAGGGACCCACACATGCAAAAATATTGTGGCAAAACAATGGAAATTGAGGAGATGCCCATCAATTGGAGAATGGTTGATCAAGATGTGGTATATGAATGTAATGGGTTACTATTGTACAATAAGAAATAATGAACAGACAAGATTTCAGAACAACCTGGAAAGATTTGTATGAAGTGATGCAAAGTGAAATGAACCAGAAAAACATTATATATAGTATCAGCAATATTGTGTGATAATCAATTCTGAATGACTCAGATCTTCTCAACAACACAATGATCCAATACAAGTACAAGGAACTCATAAAGGAAAATGCTATCCATATCCAAATAAAGAACTGATGGACTCTGAATGAAGATCAAAATATATTTTTTTAATTTACTTTTTACATTTTCATGCTTTTTCCCCTTTGATCTGGTTTTTTTTCTCACAACTGTGACTATTATGGAATATGTTGATAACACATGTATAGTCTATATCAAATGGCCTACCATATCCAAAAGAGAGGAGGGTAGTGAGAAAGAAAAGTCTGGAATGCAAAGTCTTATAAAAATAAATGCTAAAGATTGTCTTGATACATAATTGGGGAAAAAATAAAATACTATTTAAAAACAAATAAAAGATCTATCCAAAATAAATAAATTGCCTCATCTCAAAAATAACAACCATTGAGGCCTCCATTTTTCATTTTACAGGGATTCCATAAAGAAGTTTATAATAATAAAGATTTTAAGATTCGCAAGATACTTTCTCACAACAAATCTGTGATACAGATAGCATGAAGTGACTTATCAAGGGCCATACAACCAATACATGACAAAGCAAGGTCCCTAACCTGGAAAAATTCTAATTAAATTTTGGACCTACATTGTTTAACATTTTATCAAAGACTTGAACAAAGGTAAAGATGATATGGTTATAAAATTTAGAGATGATACCAGGTTAAAACTCTAGATAAAAGACAGAATCCAAAAAGTTTGTAACAGGCCAAAATATTTAAGACTGTGAAATGGAATAAGGGCCAATGTAAAATATCGAGTTAAAAGTTAGTTTCATAATAGAGAGGTATCACTAAACAGAAAAATTTTGTTCGGGAAAGATTTCAAAGTTTTGATAGACAACAATCTCATCATGAATCAACAATGTGATATAAAAGATAAGAAAGCTATTTATTTTGCCTGCATTATGAAAAGCATAATACTTAGGCCTAGGGAATGCATAGTCCAATTATCCTAGTCAGACCATATTTAGAGCATCATTCTTAATATAAGGTGCAAAATTTTTTCATAAAGCTTTTTTATTTTCAAGATACATGCATAGTTGTCAACATTCATCCTTGCAAAACTTTATATTCCGTAGTATAGTTTACCTCTCAGACTTGTGGAGATAGAATAAATTTATGTCCAAAGAAGAACTAGAACTCTTAATTGAACACCAGATAGATAATTTTGACTATATTAAGTTAAAAAGTTTTTATACAAACAAAACCAATGCAGTCAAGACAAGGAGGGAAGCAATAAATTGAGAAATCATCTTTACATATAAGGGTTCTGATAAAAGTCTCATCCCTAAAATATATAGAGAATTGTCTTATATTTATAAGAATTCAAGCCATTCTCCAATTGATAAATGGTCAAAGGATGTGAACAATTTTCAGATGATGAAATTAAAACTATTTGTAGTCATATGAAAAGGTGCTCCAAATCACTATTGATGAGAGAAATGCAAATTAAGACAACTCTGAGGTACCACTACACACCTGTCAGATTGGCTAAAATGACAGGAAAAGATAATGACGAATGTTGGAGGGGATGTGGGAAAACTGGGACACTGATACATTGGTGGTAGAACTGTGTGAATGGATCCAGCCATTCTGGAGAGAAATTTGGAACTATGCTCAAAAAGTTATCAAACTGTGCATACCCTTTGGCCCAGCAGTGTTTCTATTGGTCTTATATCCCAAAGAAATCATAAAGGAAGGAAAGGGACCCACATGTGCAATAATGTTTGTGGCAGCCCTTTTTGTAGTGGCTAGAAACTGGAAACTGAATGGATGCCCATCAATTGGAGAGTGGCTGAATAAATTATGGTATATGAATGTTATGGAATATTATTGTTCTGTGAGAAACGACCAGCAGGACAATTTCAGAGAGACCTGGAGAGACTTGCATGAACTGATGCTGAGTGAAATGAGCAGAACCAGGAGATCATTATACACACGGCAACAACAAGACTATATGATGATCAATTCTAAAGGATGTGGCTCTCTTCAACAATGAAATGTTTCAAACCAGTTCCAATTGTTCAGTGAAGAAAACCATATACACCCAGAGAGAGTGATATGAAATATGGACCACAACATAACATTTTCATGCTTTCTATCCATGTTTGCTTACATTGTGTTTCCTTTCTCTGATTTTTCTTTCTTGTAGATACGATTTTTCTTACACAAAAATTCTAAGTGTGGAAATATGTATACATATATTCAATTTGTCAAGTATTTTAACATAATTAACATGTAGTGGATATCCTGCCATCTAGGGGAGGGGTAGGGAGTAGGGGGAAAAAAATTGTAACAGAAAGCTTTGTAAGGGTTAATGTTGAAGAATTACCCATACATATGTTTTGCAAATATAAAGTTTTAATAAAAAGAAAAACTTTATGTTCCAAATTTTTTTCTCTCCCCCCACCGCTTCCTCCCCTAGACAGCAAGTAATCCGGTAATTGTTAAATATGTACAATCTTCTATACAGATTACTACAATTATCACACTGCGCAAGAAAAATCAGATCAAAAATGAAAAAAAAAATAGAAAGAAAGCAAAATTCATGCAAACAACAAAAAAGTGAAAATTCTATGTTATGATCTACACTCAGTTCCCACAGCCCTCTCTAAGTGCAGATGGCTCTCTCCATCACAAAACCATTGGAACTGGCCTCAATACTTGAGTCCAACATTTTATGATTGCAGAGGATGGTGAAGGGTCTCTAAATCATGCCACATGAGGGCTGATTGTGGAATATTTAGCCTGGAGAAAAGACTTGGCCAAATTTATCCAAAAAACTCAAAGATCTTTTTTTTTTTTTTTTTTTTTTTAAAGTGTGGATGGCAAGAAGAAATTTTAGTCTTTCGTGCTAATTCTGGTCTAAAAACGAACATTTTCTGGAGGCTCTGAGCATAATCCTTTCCTATTGAACCCTAAAATTTCAATTTTCTTCACACTAATATACTAAACTGCTCTTTGGCTAAAACATAACTATAGGACCAAAACTTCCCTTTACTACTCCTGCAGCCCCCTCTGACCCTTCTATCTGCTTAGAAGATTTTGAGACTTGAATCACAGTACTTGACTAGGAAATGCTGTTTTTGATTATTGGTCTTTTCCTCTCGCCTTTGTAATTATGGCTAGGGAATGATGGCTCTTCTTAAGTATGGGAAGAGATTCGGGGCAGCTAGGTTGCGCAGTGGTTAGAGCACCAGCCTTGAAATCAGGAGGACCTGAGTTCAAATGTGGTCTTAGACACTTCCTAGCTGTGTGACCTTAGGCAAATCACTTAACCCCAATTGTCTCAGCAAAAAAAAAAAAAAAAAGTATTGGAAGAGATTAAACTTGTTCTACTAAGTGGCAGTTAGGGAAAAGGCCAATTTAAATTTGATATAAGGGTAGGGAGGGGAAACTTACCTGATGATTAGAGTTATATAGAAGTAGAGTAGGCTGCTTGGAAGATAGATTTCTTCTCTATCTGAGCAAAGACTGAAGGAGGATTTGCAAGGCTTGTTATAGAAGGGACACTTGTTTGGGTATGTTTTAACATAATTTTTATTTTTATATTTTTTAAAGCCTATATTTTCCCCTTAGATTAACTATGAAAGTAATTCAATGATACTATCTTAAAAAGAGCCAAACATCACAACTAATTTTGCTAACAGATGACTAATTAAAGAACAAAATTCAGCTCCTGACAAGAATTTTGCTATATGTGAAGTTCAACAAGAAGTGAATCATTCTTTCATTGTGTGGAATGCATGTAAATGACTGAATTCCATTACCAGGTATCTTTCCACATGTCAGAATAGCTTTGAGTTTCTATAGAATACATCACTTTTGTGTCTACACTGATAAGTTTCTATAGCTGGGTACTATTATTTAAAAGACAAGTTGACAAATCTTTTCAGCCTCCAATTTTATGACTATCTAGTTATAGATTTAAGAGAGTAATTAAATTCTACTGTATATCTTTGTTAATTGGAGACTATAATATTGAATGAGTCCCAGATCATAACAGTGCATCCACCACAACATTTTATAATAATAAAAGTCTTCAAGAAATGTCAAATTACATATATATATATATAAATGTTCATCATATATGTTCATCAAAGTCTATTCTGTTATAATTTCAACATTCCTTTCAGAGAAAAGTCCCAAAAGAAAGACTTAAAATATAGACAACCTGAAATAGAAAATGGAATGAAGTTAAAGGCAATGAGGCACTAAGAACTGTCAGGCCTCAGTTAATTACAGGCAGAGGAACCATTTCTTCTTTTGTGAAACAAAAGCTATAAGTAACATTTTAGTCCAAAGAACTGAATAAATTTCTTTTTTTTCTATAACCAGCTGATCTCACACTCTATGGACTGGCACTGGATAAGAACTATATTGTAAGGTATTTTTAGGCAGAAAATATATTACATGCTTTCTGCATCTCTCACATTCCCTAATACAATACTAGACCCATGGTAACTGTTGATTGATCATCCGGGTGTAGGACCAACAAACATGACTTTAACACATAACCTTGTTTTTCTCAATTTTCTCATTTTTTCAATTTCTTTGAATCCCCCAGATCTCATCAGAGTACTTCAAATATAGTAGGTGTTTAATAAATACTTATGATAGATTGATTTATCACAAGTCATCAATGTCACATTTTTTTCCTATGGTTCCTAGAGGGTCTATACTGTCTAATTTCAAGAAATTATGGGTCCTTGGCATATTGACATTATTACCAAAACATAACTATTCCTCCCTGCCATAATGGAAATGATAAAATGTAGGATAGAGACAAGAATCTGAGTATTACAATATTTCTTAGTCTCAAATGACTGCATGAAATTAAATACTCAACTATACTTGAAAGCTTGACTTGTTTTGGTAGCTACACTTGATTAGTATCTTTTCAACTTACTTTAAACTTCCATTTCTGAGCCCTGCCAATGGCACCTTTTTTGCTGTAATTACCTGATTACCAAATAGACTAAGAAGTCTTTTCAGCATGGCTCATAAGTGCTATTTTTCAACAAGTGGGAGATTTTTATATTATAAGCAAATATACAGTTTTTATTCACCCTGTTGTCTCTTTGAATCAGTTTTATGGCTTCTCAGAAGTTCATGTTCATAGGCACTAAATTCTGCTGCAATGAACATTTTGTTCTAATGACTTGAGTGATAAATACTGTACCAAAGAAAATAAAGACAAGCCCAATATTTATTTCAAGGGATTTTAAATCATTATATTCTCAAAACCAAACTACATTCTTATTTTCTTATTGAAGAACAGATTAGAAAATTTAAGCAGTGTAACATCTGGTGACAATATTTAGAAGTATAGAAAGAACTATTTTTAAAAAATTCACTGAATTCTCTTGTTTATTGATGAGAAGCCTGGTTTTTTGAGAGAAGTCTGGAGATTTTAAAAGATAGGAGATAGTCAAGAAAAAATGCACATAGTATGTCCTTTTGTGGTTAAGTCTTTAATTTTCAAAGAGAACCAAACACATTAAGGGTAATGTCTTAATTTACACATTAATTGGATTTAAGGCAGAATTGTGCAAGAGTTGTTCAAAGTGATCAGTCTCGCTTTCCCTTCCCATGTCACTGAAGTCCAGTGACAGGACAAAATCTAGGATGGCCCAGGATACAGTGAATGACCTTAGAGTCTCTGATGTCTGACCAAGCTCTAAGTGCTCCACAGCACCTGGTTCAGCTGCCTTCCTGATTATTAGAACATGCTTGGAGTAGGCATCCCCTTTTTTGAGGCCCGTCAAAAAAAAGAAAGAAAAAAACAGACACCTCAATTCATGAATAGTTATTATTTCAATGGAAAATTTTAAATATGATAGAATCACTAACATTACAGGATTAAAGTTTAATAGCAACAAGTTAATTCACTTAGGAAGATGAGTTTCCAAAGCATATTAAATAGGCCTTAAACATCTTGAAATTTTAATTCAATTTTGACAATCCAATTCTAGTCCATTCAATTGAATAGGTAATTATTAAAGTACTACACTAGGCATTAAGATTAAGAATTTTTTTTTTAAATCACAGTCCCTGCCTTGAGGATCTTCCAACCTAGCAAGGGAATAAAACACACAAATAGCTACAAATTGAACACGAGAAAGTACATAGGAAGAATCAAACAGTTATGAACAATCTTGGATGGGAGCAAAAGAAGATTGGAAGACTGCAAGAAATAAGCTTTGGTTTCAAGGAGCCCAGAACAGAGTTGCTATGATTATCCCTTGCTCCTGATTTCCTGTGGAGTCAACCCCTCAATCCTCCCTTCTCACTCCTATGCCTTTTCCCAACAGACTAAGAAAATTCTCCTATGGTATAGACTTGATTTTGTGATTTAAACTTCACCTGGCAACTGACTTATGGCTATTTCTATAGGAGGAAAAGTAAAGGCTGAATTAGCTAATGGAATAAGAAATGCTGTTAATTAGGTAAACTAGGTACAAAATATAAGGATAGACCAGAAAAAGACACACTTTGGGAACATGTAGTTTAATATCAAATGGCAAATAGTAATGGTTGGTATCTATAGAAATAGAAATCCATCTATTTTGGGGGGGTAATTGTAGTTGTGACTTGCCATAGTAATCTAGCTAGTAAGTGTTATGAACTCAGGTCCTCCCAACTTCAGGGCCTACACTCTATCCACTGAGCCATTTAGCTGTTCCCATTTATAGATATCTAATACCAAATTTCAATATCCTTGTTATTTTTAACTTTGTATATTTTTATAAGGTCAACAAAGCCTCAAATATCCAATTATCCATCAGGATACCTGCAGTTATCCAGCACCATAACATACACAAAAGTAAAGAAAACTGGAGAAAGGGTAAAAGAATAGTAAGGAGAAAATAAGGATGGATTGAAACCATTTGGGTTCCAATCTGTTTTACCATTAACTTGGCTATTTGACATTCCATAAGTTATACCTTGGGCCTCCTTTACTCATCTGTAAAATAAGATGCTGGAATTTTTCATTATGAGTATTTTAGAATTGTGGTAAATTGTATAGATCAAACAAGTAGGATATTATATATGTATATTATATATATATATTTAGATTAGATGAACTCTAAGGTCCTTTCTAGCATTATTATTGCTATTGTTAACAAAAAATATTACCTAGCCACTATATGTCAGGTATTAATTTTTATTATTTCTCTAGTTCATTCTATTTTTATAGAAGATTTTATTTTCCCTAATACATGTTAATTTTTTTTAACATTTTATAAAGTTTCGATTTCCATATTCTATCCCTCTTTTCTTTCCTTCTCTTCCCCTTTCTTGAGATGATAAGCAATCTGATATAGGTTATTAATGTGCAATAATGTGAAACTTTTCCCTATTAGTCATTTTGTATAAGAAAACTCAAATGAGAAAGAGAGAGACAGAGACAGAGAAAGACAGAAAGGAAGGAAAGAGGCAGAGAGAAAAAAGACAGGAAGGAAGGAAGGAAGGAAGGAAGGAAGGAAGGAAGGAAGGAAGGAAGGAAGGAAGGAAGGAAGGAAG
>JAJPUD010004228.1:0-31199 GCA_023553655.1 Myrmecobius fasciatus | reverse complement strand
AAATGAAAATGAAAAGCATGAGCTTACCACCAATGAAGATAAAATTAAAGCAATAATTAGGAGCTATTTTGCCCAATTGTATGCCAATAAATTTGTTAATCTAAGTGAAATGGATGAATATTTACAAAAATATAAATTGCCTAGATTAACAGACAAAAAAATAATATACTTAAATAGCCCTATTTTAGAAAAAGAAATTGAGCAAGCTACTAATGAACTCCCTAAGAAAAAATCTCCAGTCAGATGAATTTACAAATGAATTCTATCAAACATTTAAAAAACAATTATTTCTAATACTATATAAACTATTTGGAAAAATAGGGGAAGGAGTACTACTGAATTCCTTTTATGTAACAGATATGGTCCTGACATCTAAATCAGAAAGGGCCAAAACAGATAAAGCAATTATAGACCAATTTTCCTAATAAATATTTTTGGGGGGCTTGTAGTTAACTTGAAGTTAAGTAACTTGCCCAAGATCACATTGCAAGTAAGTATTAAGTGTTTGAGGCCAGATTTAAACTCAAGTCCTCCTGACTTTAGAGCTGGTGCTCTAACTTCTGAGTCATCTAGCTGCTCCCCCCTTATGAATATTGATGCAAAAATCTTAAATAAAATATTATCAAAGAGACTACAAAAACTTATCACCACATAGATCATCAGTATCTCTGTAATGTTACCAACAAAGCCCAACAGCAATAATAGAAAGATAAATTCCATTTAAAATAACTGTAGACAATATAAAATAGTTGGGAGTCTACCTGCCAAGCTAAATATTGTAATAAAGTAATAGAATTTGTGGGTCAAATTTACTATCATAGGCTAAATTCTTTGAGGACATGGACTGAATTGTTATTAATTTTCCCTGAAGAAGATTGGGTCTTATATTGGTAAGAATGGAACTGAGCACTGTTCCTATTGCCAAGAGAACCTCACTCAACTTGGGAAGTAGGTAGAAAACAGTAAAAAATACCATGTATTAGTTTGATATCAGGAAACCAAATGTAAGTAAACCAAAATTAAGAGCCAGAAAAACATGTTGGGGTAATGGAAAATCAGAGGCAAAAGGCAATCTCAAAAGTAGAAGGGACTACTCCACACCTCTGAGATTGGCTAAAATGATAAGAAAAGATAAGGATAATGGGACACTAATGCTTTGTTAGTGGAGTTGTGCAGTGATTGAACCATTCTGGAGAACAATTTAGAACTATGTCCAAAGGGCTATAAAATTCTGCATATCCTTTGATCTAGCAGTGTCTGTATTAGATCTGTATCCCAAAGAAATCATAAAAGAGGGAAAAGGACTCACATGTGCAAAAAATGTTTGTAGCAGTGGCAAAGAATTGGAGAATGAATAGATGCCCATCAATTGGGGATTGGCTGAATAAGCTATGATATATAAAAATAATAGAATATTATATAAAGCTGAGCAAAACAAGGAGAACTAGGAATACATTGTACACAATAACAGCAAGAATGTGCAATGATCAAGTATAAAAGACTTGGTTCTTCTCAGTGGTTCAGTGATCCAAGTCAATAATATGAACTTTGGGATGGAAAATACAATCTGCATGCAGAGAGAGAACTATAGAGACTGAATGTAAATCAACATATACTATTCACTTTTTTTCCTTCTGTTTTTTTTCTCTTGTGGTTTTCCTTTTTGTTCTGATATTTCCCTCCTAATATGATTCATGAGAAAACATGTAAAAACAAAAGGGGGGAGAATGTACATATGAAACCAAATAAATGTTGTTTTTACATGTAACTGGGGAAAATAAAAGTTTTTTTTTAAAAAAAGTAAAAGGAGACTGGAAATCTCAACATAGGGAATGATAAAGAAGTAAGAATTATAGCTATTCAGTGCAATTCTAACATTTATTGAACTTCTACTGTGTACAAAACAATGAACTATTTATTTCTTAGAAATACAAAGACAAAATAGAAAACAGTTCCTGACCTCAAAGTTCTCATATCTACAAGTAAACAAAGAAATCATTTCATCAGTCTCAAAGGTGCAGAGATTTTGTTTAAAAGACTGAAAAGTGTATAGAAGATCAAACCCTGCACTCCAGGCTCTCCAAATTCCCTTTGGCTGGATTCCTACCAGCCTCAACTTCTCTAGAATCTATTCAGCAGTAGACAGCTTCTAATTTTATTTTCTATCCTACTTCATTCCTCCTTAGGATCCATAAATATTTGTTGACTTGAACTGAATTTTTAAAAATTAAATTCATACTTTGGATTTTTGTTTTGTTTTGCAACAGTGGATGACATGAAATGAATACAAATGGGGACAAGCGTGAGTTGAAGTTGACTAGGATATTGAAATGGCTGTTAATGAGAATATTTTGAAAAATCTACAAATATTGATAAAGACGTAAAGATGGTACCTTTCTTTTTTTATTAAAGCTTTTTATTTGCAAAAAATATGCATAAGTAATTTTTCAACATTGACCCTTGCAAAGCTTTATGTTACAAAATTTTCCCTCCTATCCCCCACCCCCTCCTCTAGATGGCAGGAAGTCTATTAATACATGCTAATTATGTTAAAATATTTGACAGATTGAATATGTGTATATATATTTAAACAGTTATCTTGCTGTACAGGGAAGAGAAAAAAATGAAAATAAAAAACCTGAGAAGGAAAGCATAATGTAAGCAAACATTGATAGAGAGTGTGAAAATGCTATGTTGTGGTCCAGACTCAGATCCCACAGGCCTCTCCCTGGGTGCACATGGCTCTCCTCATCACTGAACAATTGGAACTGGTTTGAAACAAAAGATAGTACCTTTCAAGAGCAAAAAATGAAGGCTTTGATTGTAACTAAATCAAGAAGTCTGCCATCTGCATTTTTGGGTTCTATTTTTATTAGAAATCAAATGGGCCTAGGGCATTAATTAGTTCTAGCACATACCTTGTGCCACCATGTCCACTTTATCCTATTACCTCAGTCAGCAGCAACAGCAGAAACCTCACATATGGCTAATCTTATGGATCCAGGCTGTTGGACTCTGTCTCCAGTCTCTTTCCCTCTTGCCTTGGAAGTAGAAGGGTTGGTGAGCAACTATGAAAACATTTAACTAGAAGCAGATATCATAGAGATGGCAGGAACGTAGTGCTGGCAAACAAGAAAATCCCAGGTCACAGTATCCAACTCCTCTCTTTATTTCCATGTTTCCAATAGGCACTAGCTCTGGCACTAAGCTGGGGAAAGGAAGTGGTCAGCTTGTGAATCCCAATCCAAACAAACAATATTTCCTTAGATATGTGAGGAAGGCAAGAATAAGGAAATCAGAGTAAAGATCCAGATGGTCACAGTTTCTGTCTTGTATTCAACAAGGGTTTTTCAGTAATGCTTTATTTGATCAATTCATTTTCATAAACTAATCATAAAATTATTCATCATAAGTCCACCGGCACTTGTGACTAAGTGTCTAATTCTACAAATGACATTCTAGCTTCTTCTCTCACAGAAAAGTCAGTTCTTAACTGAAATGTTTCCTCTCCTCCCCAACCCTACTTCTTACATGTATCACAAAAAAACCTGGACCAAGACAAGTTGCAGAAAGGCAGGTGGTGACAGTCTAGACATCATCCCCTAAACATCTTGGAGATGGATGGAAAGATAGTTGAATATGGGAACTGGTTGAAGACAACCTCAGTTCTCAGTCTTTAGTCAATCAAACAGGGTTCATGAGTTCTTCTATTAGGAAAGAATGGTTGGACTTATAATTGGAAGCAGCAGTGGAAATGGGAAATGAATGGTTCTCTTTTGATCCATCTCTCCCTCTGACTCAGGGACATCTTCAGGAAGTCTGGTGGATCTTAACTTTGCTTCCATCCCTACTCCTCTCCTACTACCCTGGCTTTCTATCTGAGGACAGAAATGTGACTCATGTACATTAAGTTTAGGGAAAAAGTAATGTGCAATGAGATACTTTAGAAATTGAATGACAGAAACAGAATATTAGGGAACATATTGAAATAAAGAATGCAAGGTAGAAAATTTTCCAAAAAAAGTTAGGAGGAGGATAAAAAATGAAATGAAAAAGAACTGTGTGAAGAGAAGAAGAAATGTTTGCATTATTCAAAAGATAGAAAAAACTAGAAAAAAATGTTTACAGAAGTTTACCTATCTTGGAAACACAGTAGGGAAAGTTCATATGAGAGACCAGAATGTGAGAGCCAGAGTATGGTATAATCTATTCAAGGTGGGGAATAAGGATACTGCCTAGAGAACAATTTCAGTCTCATTCTTGGCATTGAGCCTAAATAACCAAAGAGGTTTAAAAAAAATTCACTTTTAGAAGCAGTTAGATGGTGCAGTGGATAGAGCACCATCCCTGAAATCAGGAAGATCTGAGTTCATCTGAGTTCATGTGGCCTCAGACACGACACTTCTTAGCTGTGTGACCCTAGGCAAGTCACTTAACCCAAATTGCCTCAGCAAAATAATAAATAAAATTTAAAATGTACTTTTTTTCCTCTAAGTTTTGAGAGATTGAAAAGAAAAACCTTAAGTGAAGAAAGTTAAAACATTTCCTAAGAAAGGGTAAAAATCATTCTCTCAGAATATCAAATAGGTAAGATACTATTGTTTATTATTTTAAACAAAATCACTAAAAAGAATTCTATATCTTTTTGATGTTGTGGAATTGAGAGGAAAAAGAAATCCTGGGCTTCACTACCTGCTCTGCTCTCTATATTGTCTTGAAAAGGTCATTTAACAACTCAGAGTCTGTTTTCTCTTCTATAAAATGAGAGGATGGTAGTAGGGATAGCTCTAAGGTCCCTTCCAAGTCTAAACTGGTAGCTCCTATCTACAGCATAATTTAATAGTAATTTTGAATACTTCAGTGATATTATCATAACCTATGGTATTTGGAGATCATCTCCATAAGATAAGCAATATAAATGTCTCTCATTTTAAATAGTGAAATATCAAGGCAACAACTCAATAAATTCTTAAATAATTAATCAATAGCAAGCCTCCTCCTAACCAAAGAGTTACATTTAAATGGAATTTACCATGGCTTTATCCAGTACCTTGCCTTCATGTGCAAGATTAATGTTCTAATGAAGCCATATAATGCATTCTTGACCAATAAATAGGAAAGAACAATCTACAAAATGACAATATTACAAAAGAGTTTAAAGTTCTCTTCTAAGTAAATTTAAAGAGAGACGACTAAGTTTAGTCAAATTTGGCAGCTTTCAATCTTATCAATATGAACTAAACTCGCAACACTAAATACCAGTTTCACATAGAAACCATTATTAATCCCACCTTACACTTTTTAAATAAATAAAAATAACATTCACACCCTCATAGCTGACATCAGTGAGTATCAATGTTGGCAGGGGAACTGAAATGGAATAAATTACTTGGTAGATTCTTCTGTGTTGACGTAGTAGGATGAGTGGTAGTAGGATTTGAAGGGTTCTACCTTTCTACATCAAAACATCAACCTGTTGTCTGTCACAGCATGCAAAATACCCATGTGTACATTTGAAAATAATTCAATGCATCCAGAAGGCTCCTAAACTGTAAATATGTTGTCTAAAAGAGTAACACATTAACCAGTTAAATTCCATTAACACCATAGCTCAGGTTAGTTTAGCAAATTAGCTAGCCTCCAGGATGAAGAGCCTAGGGAAATATATAAGATAAATCAAATATGTTTTCAGAAAATAGGCAGCAAGGTACAAGCTTTGGAGCCGTGGTTAGAGGGAGGGGAAATGAGGGAAGAAAAGTACCAAAAGCTGTTAGGCACAGGGACTGGGAGGAGGGACAGAAGGGAAAGAAAGAGAAGTTTGGGGAGACAAATTTCCTCTGCTTTACCATTTTGTCTAGGATTAGCCCTACATGCTCTCCAGGTTCTGTAAATCCCAAAATTTGAAAAATACAAAAAATGAGTGCTTCAAACGGCCAGCTGGTGCACCTGGACAGAAGGTTTTTTTTACATGTTCTTTTATCTGACAGAAAAGCTTATTCACTAGGTCAGCAATTTAAGGGTACTCCTGGAAGGAAATCTGATCTCCTGAATTGAACACCAGGCTGAAAGTAATTTTTCCTCTGGGACCTCACAGGTTTTTAAAATGACTGAAAATCAACATACCACCATTAACAAGGAAAACTGGGGAATAAGGAATAGTAAATATATCTTCCTGCAATGGTCTTGTGAAAGTTGAACAAGTGTTGCATTGAGTTTAAAGGTTTATTTTTTCTTATTTCTTATTTTCTTATTTTTCTTATTTTAGTTATTAGTGCTAGGTGTGGAACTAAAAGATTCTAAAGGAACTCTCTCCTCAATTTCATAATTTTTTCTTCCTTAGATAGCTGCCTGTCTTTTACCCTAATCTGTTGAAGTGGTAAGCACCTGAGGGCAAGAACTATGTCTAATTGATCATTTAAGTTCTTCCATTCCCAGCACAGGGTATCATACATAGCATACATTTACTAAATGCCTGATAAATGACTGGACTCCATGGAAGAGGATCATAAAGGTTTGAGACTATTCAAAAAGGGAGTTTTTAGGGGCAGCTAGGTGGTGATTGGATAGAGCACCAGCCCTGAAGTCAGAAGGACCTGAGTTCAAATCTGATCTCAGACACTTAACATTCCCTAGCTGTGTGACCCTGGGCAAGTCACTTAACCCCAATTGCCTCAGCAAAAAGGAAAAAAAGAAATGGAGCTCTTAAAATGCCACACTGTCAGGATAAGTATCTCTAGGTATACATCACACAATACATAAGTATGATCTTGGCTTCTTTACTGTTGTTCAGTAGGTTAGACTAGTCATGACCCCATTTCGATTTTTCTTGGCAAAAATACTGGAGTGATTTGGCATTTCCTTCTCCAGTTAATTTTACAGAAGATTCACTGAGGCAAACTGGACTAATTGAGTTGCCCATGGTCACACAATGAATCAGTTTTCCAGAACTAAGGAAGAGGAGTCTTCCTGACTCCAGGTTTGGGGAGGAAGAGCTTTCTTTCAAATAGAATATTATTCTACCAATTCTATAATAAAAAATGAATTGTCAGATTATCTAACAGACACCACACAAGATAGAGAAATGATTAGGAGAATGGTCTCTCTGACCTCTCTGTATGGCATCTCCAGAAATGTTACTCAGTTCAAAGTCAATTCCCTAAACTATATTTCTATCTGACTCTGATCCCACAGCTTGAGCCTCAGTGACCTTGATAACATGGTCACCATGGTTTTCTCTCCAGGATTGCTCTCTCCCTCTTTCCCCCAGCAAAGGGATGCTCCATCTGGATCTTTGGGTAAGATTTAAGAACTGCAATGCCCTTTGAAAATCATCTAGTCCAAACTCCTCACTTTGTAGATGAAGAAAATTGAGGTCTTAAAAGATGAAGTAATTTGTCCATAACTGCATGGGTTGTAAGTGGTAGAAATGGAATTCAAAAGTAGGCCCTTTTAACTCTAAATCTAGGATTCTTTCCACCACATGCTGCTGCTTCCTGTCTTCAACATAAGCACATAACCTTGAGTGTTTCTGCTAACTGCAAGCATATTCCATATAACATTACCCCAACCAATGTCATTTTGGCTCAATATTGTTGATACATTGTAGTCAAAACCTAACTTAACATTTGAAATGCTACTATATGGCTGCTTTTTTTCAGGTGTAGAGCCTTTCTATTTTCTCAATGGTTGAGAGCTCCAATACCCTGAGTCTTCCAGGCCAAAAAAACCCAATTACTGGCTTTGGGGTAATTGCCATCATATTCTAACTGCCCTGTTCTATCCCTACTCCATCCTAAATGAGCTCTGCTGGGTGGAGAAAGCAGGAAGTTGCTGCAAGTTGCATTCTCCCTTTGCAATCCAAAAGGTAAAGAATTAAAGAGTAGGGGAAAAGAAAAATCACAAAATTGAAACACCATGATGAGACTTCAGGAGCACTAGCCCTTCCTCTACTCTAAGTATGACCAGGGTCACATTTACTCAGCTCTAACTTTATGAAAGACAAAAATCTTGGAAGTGTATCAATATTCTTAGATTCTGTCACTTATTCACCTCTACTATGATTTTGGTGGTAGTTTTTGTTTGCTTGTTTGTTTTAGGATCAAGCTGAGCTTGTGAATATGTGAGTCAGTATTAAATCAGGCAGCAGATTTTTATATTCATCATTTGTTCAGTGAAATGGAACTTTTTAAAGAGAGTCAATAAATCACTGTCACTTGAAAAACGAACTAAAGAAAAGATAATAGAAGTGATAAGAGAAATTATAAAATGCCAAATATGTTCTCCTCAGTTCATTCATAAAACAGAAGAGAATAGTTTTTAATCTTCAAAGAACAATTTCTGTTAACCTTAATTTTTTCTGTCAGGGACTGTAGATCCATTATTTCTTTTTTTTTAAAAAAAAATCATATAAGTTTAGTGAGATGGAAAGAAGAAATATCCCTTTGCTTAATGCTTTAAGTATTTTTTATGCTGTTAAGCCACCAATTTCCATAAATATTTTTATATTAGTTGATTTAAATGGTCCAGAATGTATTGGGGGGGGGGGTTGTGTGTGTATACACACACACACAGAGGATTATTTGCATTTTATTTCATTATTATTTACATATATGTTCATATACTATCTTGCGTTCTCTTAGGATATAATGGTCAAGTCTGATCTTTAAAAAAAAGATAATTCTGTTTTCCCAGGAGTCAGCATTTATTGCCGAATTCTATCAATTCTTTACAATGTCTTTTAAAAAAGCACTTTCTTCTCTTTCTATTCATTTAGCAAGGTCTACTCTAGACAAAATTCTAAAATATGAAGGGTAGGAGATGTTTTTTCCACCTACTCCTTTTGATCCCTTTCCTCTCCCTTTGAAAGCTTTTTTCCCCAGCTTTCCCCCAAAGTAAATGAAAGAAATCTAAATAAACTAATCCACACTAAAGCATTAGTGACAATGTTATCATTCCCCTAGAGCAGGGCTTCTTAAACTTTTTCCACTCATGACCCTTTTTTGCCTCCCAAGTATATAGGTATATAAAACAGGTATGCAAACCAAATGTTTCTGATAATAAATGATAATTTTGTGACTCTTTTATTTATTTTTGAGGCCTTATATGGAGTAGCAACCCCACAGTTTAAGAAGCTAGGCCATAGAGAGTTTGAAATTTTTGAAAAAATATACTGAAAGGTAACAATCTATACTTTCTGAATTGAAAGCACTGTGGAATTGGAATGTGAGAAATGGTCTAGGGCATTGCCCCTGAAATCAAGACCCATAGACAACTACCTCTTCAAAGAGTATCATAAGGCTGTTTATTGGAAAATAATAGTCAATTCAATTTTAGTGGGGTTGAAGAAAGATCTTATAATACCCTGAAGCCAACTGATCCTGATTTGACTTTTGAGTTTCTCCCATGCCTCAGGTCCTGAAATAAGGTAAGAAAGAGGTCATTCTTTTCAATGAAGCACAGTGCCAAGATAATATGGATGAACCACATAGCCTTAGGGAGGGATATGACAATGATAGTTTTAGGGTCCGGGGAAATTGGGGACCTTGAGAAGTTTGTCCTTGAATTGAGGATGAAAGGGTGTGGTCTGTGATTCCCTAGAGAAATACTTGACTGATAATGGCTTAATAGCTATTCAGAGTGATCTTTTGTCCAGAAGAGAATCCCACCCTTTATTGAATACCTCCTTTCAATAAAGCTTAATTGGTGATGATGGGTGTAGGCGAATGGACAAAGGGCGTGACCACAGAGTGGGGGAAGGAAGGAAGGAGGCAAGGAGGAGGGGTCAGGTGATGAGGAGAGGCAAGACTAGGAGAAGGGACTAAGCTAGGGGCAAGGCTAGGAGAAGAGGGAAGATATAAGCCAGGCTGGCTGTAAGTAAAGGGAGGTGGAATAAAGAACCACATTATTTCATCTTCCTCTGGCTTGTGACTCTCTTTTGAGTAGACACGCTGAGTGTGGCCTCGCAGCTCTTTAAAAAAGAGGTAAGACCTGCTGCCCTTAGGTACAATACCTAGCATGATAGGAACTCAGAAGGTAGGGAAGGGTGATTGACCCACCACCATCCTCATAATATGCTTTGTGCCTTTAACAGGGTCTTTCCTCTCCACCTTCTGCTATGTGCTATGTATACTCTGAGGATCTCTCCAATCTTAGATATTAAATATCAACGAAGAGGAAAGTCCTCCCCCAACACTGTGTAATATCTGGATTGCTCACAGTTCAGATACATCACCTTTAAAGATGGAACTTCTGTCTTGGCTATTGACAATAACTAAAATCCTAAGTTATGATTTATTCTTTCTAGCTCCAAACCATTAGATACCAGTGAGGTATTTCGTTATTCATTTGCCATGTGATTATAGGCTTTTATTTCTAATTTATATAATCACAGAATTACAATTGCAGATGACCATAAATCTAGTCATGGTGAGTTTCCATCTATCCTTCACATGAAGTCCTGTAAAACAGAATTTACTGTACCCAAGAGATAGCCCCTTCTATTTGAGGATACTCTCATTCATAGGAGATTTTTCACTGTATTAAGTTAAAATCTCCTTCATTGAAATGAACTTCATTCTACCTGCTTTTCAGGGATAAATAGAGAAGAAATCTATGTGAAAATTTGTTTTGCTTATATATTACAAATGTTTATTTTTCTTTTTTTCTTTCTCCAGTGGGATGGGGGAAGATGGTAGGAAGAGAAAATTGGTGTTTATTCATTAGAAAAATAAACTAAAATTTCAAGAATAAATCAAATCCTCTTTCTACATAACAATCCTCTAAAATGCATTAGTAACTTTCATAACCATCCCCTTTCCTTGAAAATTTCTTTACTGGGCTAAACATCTATAGATATTACAGATACTTTGTGTAATTTTCATGTGTATGATTTGATCACTGGGGCATCAGTTGGCTTCAGGGTTTTATAAGATATCCTTTCTTCAACCCCATTAAAAATGCTATCATTTTGGTTACTCTCCTCTGGATGATGTCCCGATTGAAAATATCCCTTTAAAAATAATGATGTTCAGAACAGAACACAATATTTTGAATACGGTCTCAATAGGATAAGTTATGGTAGGATATTCATCTCCTTTCTAGAAACTCCATTAACATGGTCTAAAAGTGAATTAGCTCTCATGACTGCTACTGATGATTGACCCTGCTACTTCCTACTTCAGTGACTTTTGGGAATAAATCTCATTTCTACAGATTTTCAATTTCTTTGTTGGTAAAATTAAGCTACGTGGCACAGAGGATCAACAGCCGAGCCTGAAGTAAGGAAGACCGAAGTTCAAGTTTGACCTCAGATCCTTACTAGTTGTATGACTGGGCAAATCTCTTACACTCTATTTGCCTCAATTTCCTCAGTTATAAAATACATATAATAATAGCACCTGCCTCCCAGATTCATTGTGAGGATCAAATGAGGCAATATTTCTGAAGTGCTTAACACAATCCTTGGAACAAAGTATGTGTTACATAAATATTAGCTATTATTACTAAAATGAAGCCATAGTTTATCTACCTATAAAATGGAACTGGGTTAAATGATCTCAAATGTCAGTTCAAGTCTAAATCAGGAGTGTACACCCCACTAAAACTTCAAGGTTTTGTCACATGAACCTCTTTCTAGCCACATCTTCTCAATCCTCTGCATGTATACTTGTTTTTTTTAACCCAAATGTGAATAAAAGTTCTTCTGTTAGCCCAGCCTGCCTAAATCCTTTAGAATGCCAAATCTAATATCCTATGTATTCACTAGCATCCTCCAATTCATGTCATTTAAATAATTGATAAATCTGCCTTCTATGTCTTAATCCAGTTTATTATATCTATTGAAATTAGATTTTGAATAGAACAGATCCAAGGGCAGAAGTTTATGACACTCTCCTGAAACATCCTTTAAAGTTAACATCAATCCATCAGTCAAGTCTCTTTGAACCCAGTCAATCAATTCAATTCAATAAACATTTATTAATCATCTATTATGTGCCAGGCATTGAGGATATAAAAAGGCAAAAGACAATCTTCAAGGAAATTATAATATAATGAAGAAGATAATATGAAAAGAAATATATATACAAAACAAGTTGTCCACAAAATAACTAAGAAATAATTAAAAGAGGAAAAGCATTGGAAACTACTATCCTATATCAATATCTAGTCCATAGCCCTTCAGGGATCAACAAGGATAATATCACAATCAATGCAGAGAAAGCATTTGATAAAACACAACACCCTTGCCTATTGAAAACACCAGAGAACATAAGAATAAATGAAGCTTTCCTTAAAATGATAAGAAGTATCTATCTAAAACCATCAGCAAACATTATGTGTAATAGGATAAGCTAAAAGGCTTCCTAATAAGATTAGGAGTGAATCAAGGATTCCCATTATTACCATTATTGATCAATAATTGTGCTAAAAATATTGACCATAGCAATAAGACAAGAAAAAGAAATTGAAGGAATTAGACTAGGCAAAGGGAAACAAAACTATCACTCTTTGCAATTATACTTAATAGAATGCTACAAAGTCAACTAAAATTAGTTAAAATAATTAACAACTTTAGCAAAGTTGTAAGATATATAAACCCACATAAAGAATTAGCATTTCTACTTATTACCAACAAAGTTGAGCAGCAAGAACTAGAAAGAAAATTTTCATTTAAAATAATAGTAAACAATATAAAATACTTGAGAGCTTACCTGCCAAGACAAACCCAGGAACTATATGGACCCAATTACAAAATACTTTTCACACAAATATAATGATACAAATAAAATTTAAAAAATATAAATAGCTCATGGATAGGTTGAGTCAATACAATAAAAATGACAATTCTACCTAAATCAATCTACTTATTCAGAGCCACATCAAACTACCAAAATATTTTATATAGCTAGAAAAAATAATAACATTCATCTGGAAGAACAAAAAGTCAAGAATATCAAAAGAATCAATGAAAAAAATGTCAAGGAAGGCAGCCTAGCTATATCAGATCTCAAATTGTATTATAAAGTGGTAATCATCAAAGCAACCTGGTATTGGCTAAAAAATAGAATGATGGATTAGTGGAATAGATTAGATGCATTGTTAAAAATTACTGTAGTAATTAAGAATTCTAAATTACTGATAGTGTTTTAAATTAATGATCTAAGATTTTGGGACAAAAACTCATTATTTGACAAAAATGCTGGGAAATCGTGAAAACAGTATGGCAGAAATTAGGAATAGACCAATATCTTATGCCATATATTAAGATAAAGTAAAAATGGATACATAACTTGGACATAAAGGGTGATTCCATAAGAAAATTATGAGAGGTTAGAATAGTTTGCCTGTCAGATCTATAAATGAGGAAAGAATTTGGAACCAAACAAGAGATAGAGACCATTACTGAATACAAAATGGATAACTTTGATAATGTAAAATTAAAATATTTTTGCACAAACAAAACCAATACAACCAAAATCAGAAGAAAAGCAGAAAACTGAGTAAATGATTTTATAGCAAGTAATCTGATAAAGACTCATTTCTCAAATATAAAGAGAACTAAGTCAAATTTATAAGAATCTAAGTTATTCCTTAATTGATAAATGGTGAAGATATGAATCGGAAGTTTTCAAAGAAATCAAAGCTATAGTCAAAGGGAAAAAAAACATGCCCTAAATCACCATTGATGAGAGAAATGCAAATTAAAATAACTCAATACCACCTCACATTTATTAGACTAATTAGCACAAAGAGAAAATGGCAAATGTTGAGGGGAATGTGGAAATACTAGGACACTTATACTGTTGTTGGAGATGTGAACTGATCCAATTGATTATCTCAACTTCAGACATTCACCTGATTTTATTAGTAACTACATTTTCACTTTCCTTGTTGGCAACCTGACATATTCACAAGGCATTCATGGTAGAGAAAAAAAATGATCACAAGTTTATGGAGTGGCTGGTATCCTAATAGATCCTTCACTGGTCTTTTAAAGACTTCCCAGTGCATTTATTGTATATGTTTATTGTTTTCCTTTAAAATTCAAGTTCTGTATTTCAGTTATGTTCCCAAAGCAGAGTGTAAATCCTGTGGGCTGTAAGCCCAAGTGTGTGAAGTCAGTGATAGATCTTAGTGAGAAAATAAAAGTGTTAGATAAACTTCCAGGATGTCTGTAGTCACAGTCGCTGTGAATTTGGTGTTAATGAATTGATGATTCTTTACATCTGCAAAAAATAGGAAAGTATTTCAATCTAGTTCATGATCTCCAGGGCCAGTGACAAAAGACTGTCAGAGTTGATGTTGAAACCTCTCTCCACATCTTCCAATAGCAGCTACTAAAGTCCCAATCTCTCCCTTCATTTTCAGAGGGTGGTCAATGTAGAAAGGTTCATAGCAATAGAGTATACTCGTACATTGTCTTCACACTAGCATCTAACAGAGGAGAAAATATGATTCAAATTTTAAATATTTTAGTTTTTAAGAATTTTTTTGCTATCTAGTATTTATAGTACTATAATTTTTATATTATGAAAAGTAAATATTTTCTGAAATCAGTGTGTTTTATATTGGCAAAAGGTCACAGAATTGTAGGGAATTACTAATGAGAAAAATTTTATTTTGTATACTGTTACTGTATAAGGAAATAGAGAATTATATGCAGAAAATTGTACTCTCAGCAGTCTCCAGTCTCTAGTGAAAGATCATAGGTTTTGGTGGTCATGGAAACCTAACCCCCTATTTTTCAAAGGTCCAGTCTGTCAACACTTGCATTTTTTATTTTTGTGCCATTTTCTAGGAACATTACCCCAGAAAAAGTTAAGGATTAACTGTATTGGGTTTAAGACAAACTTAATTTCACCCCACATTAAAGGTGTTTTTTTTAAAAAATAGAATATACATAAATGATTCATGGGACATTGTTTGGGGAATTATTAATAGGATTGTAAACAATCAGTATAATTTACCTCCCTGTACAGTGGGAAGTTCAGACTCATTAACACCCTATGGTTTAGAGCAGGAGTGTTAAACTCAAATAGATGTGGATTCCTTTCCTCTGCATATATGGATCCCTGTAGGTTGCATACTGACAGTTTTGCTTCTCAGTCTTTTGGCTAAGATCAAATTTGTTTAAAATAGGGGATCAAACCTATTTGTAAGTCTATCCATTTAAACTTTAGCTGGATAAAGGAAAAATATCTATATTTTTTAAATTTTTTAATTTTATTTATTTTTTTAATTTTATTTTATTTTCCTACATATTTTTCAACTACATTTTAATCTGGTTTGTATGGCACACTAGAGACTTATATGAGAACCAACTTCATCTGTATTCTCCCTGATCAAAATTGAACTTTAGAAGTATCTAAGGAGCTGACCCCACATCAGAAAGAACCTTTACTGATTAAATAGCTCCCAGTAATATCGGAAGGGTAGGTCCATTTTTTTGTTCCTCCGTGTTTCAACTCAGTCTTTTGAACATCCCTGTCCTGCAGCGCCATATGATTAATCCTCTTTTCCCCTGGGTTTGTGCTATCCTAGAAGTCACTTCTATCTCTCTAGAAAGCTGGATTCTAAAATATTCTTTTTCTCTCAACAGCCTGGTGTTGATTAAAGGAATGACTCTTTTTCTTCCTGAAGACTAGATTCCAAAATTCTTGAACTTGGAACTACTAAAGAAGCAACCTGAAATCTAAAGATAAAACTCCCCATTTCTCTCCAGAGGGATCTATTTCAAATCTTAGGATCCACAAATTCTCTTTTCAGTCTTCAAGGGTGAGAGCACATAAAACTGCCTCTGTCTTGTGATAGCCACTCATAGGGCATTTTGAGAAGTCTTAGCATGTGCAAAAGACTTTCCTGAACTCCCCAGTATCCAGATATGGACTTAGCTCTGAAGTTCTCTGGCTGTCCCCTGAAAACAGAAAAAAAAATCAAAAAAGGACAACTGTGCAATATAGCTCCTTTTTATAGGTCTTCAAAGGGATAGTTCTACTACAGCCAAAAATAACTAATTAATCTCCAATCAATCCATTCTCAATTCATGATAAAATTAAAGGTTCAAACAAAGCCTCATTGCCTTATGAATTCAATAAGCTCATTATAAAATAGGAATCTAATTTATAGAATTATTGTGAGGTCCGTGAGCTAAGAAGTATGTCAGGTGCTTTGCAAACTTTAAAATACCATTAAAATGCCCACTATTATACAAGAGAAAATCAGAGTTGAGTATTGTTTTCTGTAAATTACCATCATTTCCTTTCTTCCAAACAGGACTCCTCTCCTTTTTCTGAATTTATACTTTATACTCCTTTCTTTATATATATATATATATATTTAGTCCTCTTGACATTTATCATATAGGACCTTGCTACTCCTTTGCATTCATTCCCAATTAATTGTTAATTGTCTTTTTCTGCCCAGTCTCTCACCTGATTGGACAAATGTAAAATGAAAGGGTTGAGGATAATTGTATTTTTCTCTATAGATATCAATTTGGGAGAAAACAATGTTATTTTCAGATAAGAAGTAATAAATTCAGTGTAAAGAGCATTAGATAGATTGTACAAGGATTTTAGCTGGGATTCTGGTTCTGCAATATATTGGCTGTATGACCTTTGTCAAGGTATTAGGACTGAATCTTGATTTTCTCTTTTTCAAAAAATGGATAATGTCACTTGTACTTACCTATTTCATAGTACTGTTATAAAGAAAAGGCTTTGGAAATTACAAAGAACTGCCTAAATGGGAGCTATCATTATTATTCTTAGCTATGGAACTTTCCACAGGTTATCTAAACTCTGAGCCATATTTCCCTTATCTGAAAATGAGGGCAATAATATTTACCATTTTTTTTAAAAACAAAATTGTTTAAATAATCAAATAAATGCTGAATTTGATGTCTGTATTTGGAATCAACCCCCCCCCCCCCAGTTCTGCTTCTTACTATTTATGTAATAAATGGGCAAATCACTTTATCTTGATTCAGTTTCTTAATCTGAAAAATGAATAGATTTAATTTAAAAGACCTCTCAAGAACTTCCAGCTTTCAATTCCTATGCCCTTGTTTCAGTCTTTTGCACTAGTCCTTCTAAAATGAATTTATCTATGAGCTTCCCTTCCATTGCCATCTTCAGTTAATTCTCCCTTTTCTTCCTCAATGAATCAATGGTATTTGCATCATCCAAATTTTATGCTTAGAAGCTTTTCATGTATCTTAAGCTTTCCATAACTATTTTTACAACCTCAAAACAGAGTTCTTACTAGCCATATTTCTTTTTTTGTTAGTTTTTTTTTTATTATAACTTTTTATTTGCAAAACATATGTATGGGTAATTCTTCAACATTGACCCTTATAAAGCTTTCTGTTATAAATTTTTCCTCCCTAGTCCCTACCCCTCCCCTAGATGGCAGGAAATCCACTACATGTTAATTATGTTAAAATACTTGACAAATTGAATATATGTATACATATTTCCACACTTATCATTGTTGGGCAAGAAAAATCGTATCTACAAAAAAAATCTGAGAAAGGAAACACAATGCAAGCAAATATCAATAGAGAGCATGGAAATGTTATATTGTGGTCCATATTTCATATCCCTCTCTCTGGGTATATATGGCTTTCTTCAATGAACAATTGGAACTGGTTTGAAACATTTCATCGTTGAAGAGAGCCATGTCCATCAGAATTGATCATCATATAGTATTGTTGCTGTGTATAATGATCTCCTGGACAGTCCCTGTCCTCGAGGAGCTTATTTTCTGTTTGAGGGAAAGGTATAAGAAGTATACAAATAAATATAACATGAATGATGAAGGCAAAGTAGAGATTTAGATGAAGTGTTCTAGCAAATTGTTTTCAGAGAGGAAACGCTTCACATTAGAAAGATTGGAAAAAGCTTTTTAAAGATGGCCCCAGAACCAAACCTTTAAGGAAAGAAAGGTGAAGATGAGTAAGAACTGAACTCCAGGCACAAAAAATAGCTTGTGCCAATATATGTAGCAGAGAGCTTGAGGAAGAGCTAGCAATTCATTTAACTGGAATACAAAATGTGCAAAGGAAAGCAATGTGAAATAACACTGAAAACGTTGTCAAGAATCTTAAATACAGACTAAATAGATTATAGTTTATCCCATTTGGCATTAGGGAGCAAGGGAATGGCACAATTACATTTGGAAAGATTATTTTGGCAGCTCTGTAAAGGTGAATCAAGAATCTATTAGTCATTTAGCCATGAGAGACTTTCAGCAGGTATCCAAAGGGCTGAAGTTCCTCAATAAAATTTTATACTAGTTCTGTGAAAAGTTTAATTATCTATATCAGAACTTATTATTCCAATCTTCTAGCTGGTCTAATGATACATAGTCTTCTTCAATCATTATTCATCAATCAAATTAACTATTTCCCCTTTCTTTGATTCTTACACTATTCTCTGTGATGTTTTCCCACACAGGTTACATTCATGAGCCCTTTGACATTTTTAATAACCCTTTAGGCATCTTAGGAGATCCAAGGACCCCATCTTGAGAATCCCTCTATTAGAACAAGGATCTTTTAAACAACAAATATTTTCTTTTGTCCAATAAAATGAAAATGAAAAATTAATTGTTTTTTAAGAGCATTCTTTGTTACAGAGGTAGGGAAATGGAATAAATATTAATTTAATTCTCCTATATGCCAGCATTTTGCCAAATGCTTTATAAGCATCTAATTTGTTCCTCAGAACAACTCTGGGAGAAAAGAGATATTATTGCCCACATTTTGCAATTTAAGAAAGATTTTTTAAAGTTCATCCAGTCTTCTAGATTTGAAGTCAAAGGAATAATCTTCCAAATCTGACTCTACTACTTATTACCTGAGTAACTATGAACAAAATATTTAATGTCTTGGCTTCAATTTCATAATGAGATAGATAAATTAGATCAGGGCTTCTTGAACTTTTTCTACTTGTAACCCCTTTTCGCCCAAGAAATTTTTACTTGATGCTAGGTGTATAGATATGTAAAATAGGCATACAAATCAAACATTTATTAATAATAAATCATAATTTTTCAACCTCCACATTCAGTTATGCAAACCCATATAGGTTTAAGAAGCTTTGAACTTGATGATTTCTACTTTCACCCCTATTATTCTATCCTATGATCTAACTTCAGCATTGCTTATAATTTCTGTGACGCATTTGTAATTAGGTGAAATAGAAGTGTGTGCTAATTAAGATGAGAAAATAAGTGACAAATCTATCCTTAGTCAGTGAAGTATAGCTTCAGGAAAACAAGTAATAAAATTTTCATATGCAAGGCCCAGCTCATTTTTATTTATTTATTTTTATAATGACACATATTATAGGTATGTGTCAACTATTCCCTGTTTGATTTATGACACAAGCATGAATAATTTCTCACCTGAATTGTTATGGAGAGGTTAGCACTAACTGTTGACAGATTCTGAAAACTCAACCTTCCCAATAAAGGGAACTTCTAATGCTATCAATATAAAACAAAAAGCAATTATAAGAAAGAATTAAAAGGAAAACTGTCTAAAGAAAGCACTGGAGATACACGGGAAACTTATGGATTTTAATTTTGCAAATACCTAGATTATGAAAGTTAAGGGAGGTAGTTGAAATATGAAGTATTCATGATAAATCAATCAACAAGCACCTATTGTGGTTACTGTATGCTAAACATTATCTTGAGTGCTAGGAATATAAATACAAAAATATGATAGTCCTTAGTCTTAAAAAGCTTGTATTCCACTTGAAGGAAAAAAAGATAAACAAGGTTGCAGATAAGTAAATATCAAATAAATGTGTGTTATATATATATATATATATATACCTATGTATAAATGCACATATATATATATATAACTATTTACATAATAAATTCACAGTGATTTGAAAATGCTGTGACAATCACAAGTGGGGAATAAGGAAAGAAGCATAAATGGAAGAGCATCTTGAAGGAAGTTAAGATTGAAGATAAATTCCATATAAGAGAAAGCAAGAGGATCAATGTATACTCTAATGAGCCTGGAAAAATAGGTTGAAGTCATATTATGAAGGGTTTTAAATGTTGAACTTTGTATCTCAACTTAAAAGAAATAATAGGGAGCCACTAAATCTTCTTGAGCAGAAGCAACATGGTCAAATATATACTTTAGTAATTACAATTTGACAACTGGATGGGGGTAGGATGGAGAGATGTGAGCAAATTAAAAAGAAAACCAGCTAAGAGGCCATAGCAATATTCCAGATGTGAGTTGATGAGATCCTGGAATAAAGCAGTTGTGATATGGGTAGAACAAGAAAGGACACATACATGATATTGAAATGGTGAAATCAATAAGACTTGAAAATTAATTATATGTGATGGAGTGTCTAGAGAAAGAATTGAAAATAACTAGATTGCTAGTTGTTAGTCATGTCTTTAACAGAAATAGAGATATGAAGTGGGAGTGGGTGAAAACAACGAATTAGTTCTGGTTTGGACCTGTTGACTTTGAGACACCTATGGGCTGCCCAGGTAAGATATCAAGTAAGAGTAGAACTGGGACTCAGCAAATAGATGAGGGCTAGATAGGTAGATTTAGGAGTTATTGAGACAGTTGAGTTCAAGGGAGTTGATGACATCACAGAAAGAAGTAAGAGAAAAGGGTACCTGTCCCTGAAAGAAATGGTGGTTTAAGTCTCTAAATCACTTTTGGGTGATCTTTAGCATATTCTGGAGAAACAAGAAAGCACCATGGGCCTAGAATCATCCAAAAAGATGGATCATTCATCGAGTCATTTTTCAAACTAGTCTAGAGAGCTAGACTTCAATGCTGAGGGGTAGGGAAATTCTAGAATACATTTGTAGGGAAACCAAGGAGGATTTTATTGTTGCTGTTAGGTGTATCTATATTGGTAGATACAAATAATAAAGGTAGGATAATGAACTCTCTGTTTTTCTCAACTTTATTTGTATGACAATCAAAGAGGACCTTTCCAGTGAATTGAGCTTCTCCATAGTCTCCACCCAGGGTCTATGCAATTTTGGTAGAAACTTCCTGAAATAGATTTTGCAGACATAATTTCCCAATAAAGAATATGACAGGAGTTAAAAATTAAATATTTAAGCACAACTGTTTAATATCAGGGGCTTCAAATCAGCAACAGGCACATTAATTAAAAAAAAAAAAAACAGATATTGGCACATGGAATATTCTGTTCATCTCTTTGTTGCTTCCTGGCTGGCTATGGGAGCTCATAGATGGAGACTTAGAATGCACTCCATATTTGGAAGAGTTTCTTCTAAATTCACTTCAGTAAATAGCAGTAGTGGCAAGGAAGAAGCTGGTTAAGAGAAACTCAACAGATGGTTGCTGAAGAAAGCTCCATGACCACAACACCAGTGAAGAGATCTAGCAGAAACCAGATGACAGAGAATGGACAGAGATGCAATGCAGAGACATAATACCCAACAGATAATTAGCAGCACAATGACTTCACCAAGCTCAACTGGAACTCTCGATTTCCTCATACTCACAAATCCATATGCATAAACCCTAGTCATATGAATTTCTTCAATGAGCACCTCTGGATATATGCTGCCATCATATATGGCCTCTTCATCTGTATCCTCCATATCAGTGCCCTGAAAACATTAATTTTCTTCACTTGTGTCTTTCCAATGGCAATATAGTAAGCTGTAGGAAAATATTTCCTATGTATACACTGGGGAAGTAAAAGAAACCTTTCTTTTTTTTTTTTTTTAATTTTTTACTACACTAATTTGATTTAAGGTCTCCTATTTTGAACTAATGTATTCTCTGACTGATTAGTGAAATGATCAATCAACAAGCATTTATTATGCACCAGACATGGAATAGGAACTGGAATTGTTTTAGAACTAAAGGATATATCTTTTGTGGTGGAGAATGGAAAAAGAAAGAGCTATGGATTGCTTAGAGGTAATAGCTGAATCCGTGGAAATTAAAAGGATTGCTAAGAAAAAGTGTAGAAAGAGAAAAAGCCAAAAATATCAAAATTATGGGATCAGGAAGATAAACTGAGATATAGCTATACTGTTATTAGTTTGGGATGGGAAAACCATGTTTATGGTGATTATAATGCTGACCTCATGCATAATGAGGATCCAAAAGGATCTAGATTGGCTAAAATGATAAGTTACATATAACAAAGTGAAATTTTATTGGGCTAATGTGAAATTATTCATTCGGATTCAAAAACTAAACTATAAACATATAGGATGAAGAAGAAACCACCTGAGTCCTTAAAATAACCAATTTGTCATTGATGTTCTTCAATTTCCATTGTCTTAAACTCTTCAACTAAAGCCATAGTTTTAATTATCTTTTCTATATATGTTGTTTAGAGATATCTGCCCATTAAAACAGAAATAAAAAGAAACTCGGTTCTTTTTGTAAGTTTATCAAATAGTATAATGTTTATTTCCCAGAATATATTTATCTCTTATCACAGTTCTGTCTAGATTCTCTCATAGTTATTATTTTGAATCATATTCATGTTTAGCTTGTGATATGTGAGAACCATGGATTAATTCACAGGCTAATTATTGAGAATTAACTTTTGAAGTACAATCTCAACAACACTAGTGTTGCTTTATAATTATCTTTATATGTGTCCTATCATGCCTTGTAGAATAAAGATGAACCTAGAGATTTGAAAGCTGTGCCAGTGAATTAAAAGCTCTGACAGGTTTTTACTAACACTTGAAAGACATGAGCTATAGGGACATACTGTTTAGTTTCTGAAAAATAATAATGAGTGATATCTATATAATACCTACTTGTGTCAGGCACTGTGCTCAGCATTTTATAATTATTTTTTCATTTCATTTTATAACTATTATATTCATTTCCTTAAAACAACCCTGGGAGATAGGTGGGAGATTGGGTTTACCATCCCCATTTTGCAGATAGAGGAAACTGAAGTAGATAGAGGTTAAATGACTCGCCCAGACCAGCCTAATTCAATAGAGGGGGGCTGATCACCAAGAAGTTTACCAGCAGATAATATTTTTTTAGCCAAGCAAACAAAAGTTAAAGGTTAAATAAATCACTTAGCTTCTCTGTTTCCTTTTATGTAAAAGGAAGAAATTGGATTCCATGGCCTCCAATATCCATTACTCTAAACATATGATCCCATGAAACAGTAAAATCCAATATAGCCCTCTGGTTCTGCAGTAATAATAGCAGAGAATTTATAAAGGAAGCAAATAATGCTAAGAAAAAGTTTTAAACATCAACACATAAAGCATACGAGTCATATTCTCCTAATAGACTGTAAGCTTCAGAAGGATAGATACTTAATCTTAGTACTTAGCACAGTGTATGTAGTAGTCACTTCATAATTACTTCTCCATCTGACTTGACTCACCCATTAATCCAGTGTAATATTGTGCAAATATTAAGTACTCAATAAACGCTTGTTGGGTAACTGAATCGAAATGTTGGTGAATAATAATAATCAAGTAGCCAAGAGAGTACACTGTTTCTGTTTGCTGTTATATGTTATGGTATGTGATTTTTTTTTAAATTTTCAAATCAGTAGAACAGTATCAAGTAGGAGCAATTAAAGTTTTGAAAGCTTTCTACCATTGTCTTCCATTCTACATGTCATTCTCTCTCTGCTGTTACAACATTTAACTATTTAACATTTCCAAAAATTTAGAAAGTTTCTCACATTTGCATGGCCCATGCTCTTAATCTGAATGGACGCAAACAGGTAGCTAGATGATAGATGAACAGTTTGCTTAACTAAAGCTTAAGCTATCAATAGCTCCAAAGTATTTTTGAAGTCCCTAATTCAGATGATTTTGGTAAATAGAAGAGGAGGGTAAGAAATTTTCCATATCCCTAAGGGGTTTATCTCAGAAAATTTCACTAACTTAAAATGACTTTATTTCAATGGTTCCCTATTGTCTAGTATAACAAATTGAAGATCTCTGTATGGTCTTCAAGATCTTCCAGAATATGGCCCTACCTAGGTTTATCAAACCTTATTTTCTCATCCTATTTTTCCTAGTCACATTCTTGTCTTTATGTGTCATCCATATTGTTCAATTAACAAGTATTTGTTAAATATCCACTGAATTCTAGTATAATATAATATAATTCTAAAATAGAATGAATGTAACAACTTGACTTCAATGAAGATTACAATTTAATATGGGGGATAACAAACACATATATAAATATATAAAGAATAAGTACAAATTGCTCCAAAAGTCTTAGTAAAATTTTAAGCAACTATTAAACTTTAAATGGCATTAAGACTTTTGGAACACCCTGTATTTATTCTTTATATATTTATGTATGTATTTGTTATACACATATATAGATGTGTAATAAAATAGAATAAATGCAAAGTAATTAATTACAAGGTAATATATCTCTATTATCTAGGTTTTATATGTGTGTGGGTTATTATTTGTATATATACATATATGTATCCATATATAATCAAGGTAATATATCAATATAACAGTAAGATAATTTGGGAGGGAGGGAGTTAGTCATTGGGGACATCTGGAAAGGCTTCATGTAGATGCTTGAATGTGTTCTAGAAAGATTGTATTAGGTGGAAGAAAAGATGTAGTTTCCAGTCATGAGGGTAGCTTTTACAAAGACTTGTAAGACATGGATGAATAAGCCAAAGGCCCTTTTGGCTGGATGGTACCATGCTGAATAGGGAGTATTAATTATTAAGTAATTGTTTGGAAAAGCAAATCAGGAAACAGTTGCAAAAGGTTTTCAAAACTAAACAAGAATAGTTGATATTTGATCCTAGAAGCAATAAGAAACCATTGGAGCAGGGTGGGACAGAATGAAACTGGTCAGAAAGATATTTTCAAGGGACTTTTGCTGGCACTGGGTACAGCTGGCACTAAGTGGCAACTATATTTCCCATAAGCAGTTCTTGTCTGCAGTTCCAAGGCACAGAGGAGTATTTATGATCTGTCACAAAGGAACAGAGATCCTGGTCACACTGAGCTAAGAGGAACACTATTATTTGTGACAGCAGGAAGTAAGAGACTTTCCTAGATAATGACTGGAGAACAGACCAGGAAAGCAGTATCCACACCTCTCCCAGAATAACCTACCTGGAAGCACCAAAAACTTGCAAACTCCTAGAAAATGTGTACATGTTTCTAAAAATAGCAGCATGAAAAAGCCTAAATGGCATAACATTTCCCCAAATCTAGGTGAGTAGAGTCTAACTTTTAACATAAAATGTATAGTGAAGAAATATGTTGGGAAGATTAGCAAACAACACTAAAAACAAAACAAAACAAAACAAAAAAACCAACTTTGATCATAAAAAGTTACTACAGTGATATGGAAGACCAAGATATAAATATAGACAATAATGATGTAGAAACAGCTACAACCAAAGTCTTCCAAAAAAATTCTAAATGGATCCAAGATTAGCAAGGATTCCAGGAATAGTTAACAAAAGAAATGAGGAAAAATTGGCCAAAAAAAAAAAAAAAAGAATATGTGAAAAAAGAATAGCTTGTAAAAGAGACATAAAATACTGAAGAAAAATAAATATCTTAAGATAGATAAAATAGAATGGGCCTAATGGTAAAAGAGAAACAAGAATTCACTGGAAAAAAAATCTCCTTTAAAAGCAGAATAAACCAAATGGAAAAGGAGGTAAAAAAATTCATTGAAAAAAATCCTTAAAAATTCTAAGTTGGGCAAATGGAAGCTAATGACCATGAGACTTCAGGAAACAATAAAACAAAATCAAAAGAATAAAAAATAGGAAAAAATTGTGAAATATCTCATTGGAAAAAATAACTGACCTGGAAAATAGATTGAAGAGAGATAATACTGGAATTATTGGGCCACCTGAATGCTATAATAAAAAAAAAAGAATCTAGACATCATATTTCAAGAAATTATAAAGGAAAACTGTTTCAATTTGAGCTAACCCCCCTCCCAAAAGAAAAAAAAAAAAAGGAGAGAGTAGAGATATTAGAAACCAGAATTCAATAATATATTGTGTATGAGACACACTTGAAATAGAAAGACACACACATATCACATAAAATGTTATGTGATAACATATGAATCCGTTATGCTTCAAATGAAGTTAAAAAAAAAAAGCAGGGTTAGCAATCATCATCTCAAACAAAACAAAAGCAAAACTACTCCTAATTAAAAGAGATAATCACATTTTGCTAAAAAGGTATGTATCATTGACAATGTAATAAATTTAAAGTTTTTATAGCAAGTTTCTCTGATAAAGGTCTATTTCTCAAAAATATAATGAACTGATCCAAATTTATAAAAATATGCCATTCCCCAATTGATAAATGATCAAAGGATACAAACAAGTAGTTTTCAGAAGAAATCAAAATTACCTATAGTTATATTTTTTAAAAACTGTTCAAAATCACTATTGATTAGAGAAAGACAAATTAAAATTAGTTTACCATCTCATACCTATCAGAAATGACAAATGCTGAGATGAGGGAAAATAGGTGGTTTGTTTGTATGTGTGTATATATATGGAGAGATTCTGGCCATAAAAATTACAAAAGTACTTGAAAGAGATCTATGAAGAAATTCAGAATCGATAGCTAAGAAAGACTGAATGGTGAGGAGAATGCATACTTTGAGAAACTTTACACCCCAAAATTAAGTGCCCTGAAAGTTAGAATGGGCCAAAGAAAATGCAACAACTCAATGAAACAAAAAGAAAAATTAAAATAAAATTTTTTAAAATGGGAAAAAAGAAAAAAAATGTAAGGGACATAATATAAAAAACAAGTGCCCTGGAAAAGATATGGAGAATAGATTATTTAAGAATCACCAGACTACCTAAAAATCATGACCAAAAAAAGGCTTAGTATGTTTCAAGAAATCATAAATGAAAATGCCCAGTTCCCTTAGAACCAAAAAGCAAAGATAGAAACATTTCTCATGTCACTTTTTTTTAATTAAAACTTTTTATTTGCAAAACATATATATGGGTAATTCTTCAACATTAACACTTACAAAGCTTTCTGTTATAAAATTTTCCCCCCTACTCTCCACTCCTCCCCTAGATGGCAGGATATCCACTACATGTTAATTGTGTTAAAATACTTGACAAATCGGCGGAGCCAAGATGGCGAACTGCAGACAGCTTTCTCTGTGAACTCCTGGGACCTTCCCTCAAACCCAGACAAAGTAAGCCTTCGAACTGGTTTTTGAGTGAGGGCCCCGCCAAACATTTGGACTAAAACGCACTTCTATCAAAAATCTACCTTGAAAGAACTCCGGAGAAGGTTAGCCTCAGGGGAAATCGGCCGCTGGTCGCAATCAGACTCCAGCCAGGGCGGAAGTCAAGGCTGTGATAGAGGGGCGGATCTGAGGCAAACAGGAAGCCCCTGGGAGACGCCTGGGCCACTTTGTTCTGCTTGTGGGCAGGTGCTTTGGCAGATCTGCCTTTGGTAAAGGGTGGATCGAGAGCAGCTGAAAACCTGGTCCTAGTGCGAATCTAGCCCAACCAGCCTCAGACCGGAAGTCAACTCGGCAAACTGCCCCAGGGCAAATACAAATTGTTGCAGTTTTCTCTGCTTTTGACTGATATCCCAACTTTAAATCATGAGCAAGAAGCAGAAGAGAGCTCTCACCATAGAAAGCTTTTACGGAGAAAAAATAGAACAGTCCCCAGATCCTGACATTATGAAAACAATCCCAGATGAAGCCACAAAGGCGGACTTAAGTTGGTCTCCCTTTCAGAAGGCTTACCTGGATGATTGCATTAAGAATCTCAAAAGAGAGCTAGAAGAAGAATGGGGAAATAAATTGAGATCAGGGCAACAGAAATATCAAAAACTGGAAAATAGGACTGGTGAATTGGAAAAAGAAAACAGTTCACTGAAAAACAAAATTGGTGAATTGGAAAAAATCACCAATTCACTGGAAAATAAAATTGGTGAACTGAAAAACAAAATTGGTGAATTGGAAAAAGACAACAATTCACTGAAAAACAAAATTGGTGAATTGGAAAAAGACAACAATTCACTGAAAAATAAAACTGGCAAAATGGAAAAAGAATGCATTGAATCAAGAAATTCAATTGGCCAGCTATAAAAGGAGCTAAAAAAGATAACTGAAGGAAATAATACTTTAAAAATTAAAATTGAACAAATAGAAGTAAATGGCTCAATAAGACTTCAAGAATCAGTTAAACAAAAACAAAAAAAATGAAAAAATAGAAGAAAATATGAAATATCTCCTAGGAAAAACAACTGACTTGGAAAACAGATCCAGGAGAGACAATTTAAGGATTATCGGACTCCCTGAAAGCCACGATGAAAAAAAGAACCTGGATGCTATCTTCCAGGAAATCATGAAAGAGAATTGCCCTGATGTTTTAGAATCAGAAGGCAAAATTGGCATTGAAAGAATTCACCGATCACCTCCAGAAAGAGACCCCAAAATTAAAACCCCAAGGAATATTGTGGCCAAATTTCAGGACTATCACACCAAGGAAAAGATATTGCAAGCAGCTAGAAAGAAACAGTTCAAATACCGAGGAACTGTCATTAGAATTACACAGGATCTGTCAGCTTCCACTTTAAAGGATCGAAGGGCCTGGAACCAGATATTCCGAAAGGCAAAAGAACTTGGATTACAGCCAAGAATAAGTTATCCAGCTAGAATGAGCATCATCTTCCAGGGAAGAAGATGGTCATTCAATGATACAGGAGAATTTCACCTATTTCTAATGAAAAGACCTGATCTGAACAAAAAATTTGACCTCCAAATAGAGAACTCAAGAGAAGCATAAAAAGGTAAAAAGGAAAACTCTTGAGAACTATATTTCTACTATAGGTATCCTTTAAAGAATGGCAGTATAATTTGATTTTTCTTTGATAATAATGGAAAAGAAATTAGAGGTGGAAGGGATATCATACTGAAAAAGAAAAAGGGGGGAGTGGGGAAAGGAGGCAAAATAAAGTAAAAATAAAGGAGGTAAAATAAGGCAAAATCTCATAAAGAGACATAGAAGATCTAATATAATTGAGGGAAAGAAGGGAGGGCGATGAGTATTGTGTAAACCTTACTCTCATTAGATTGGACTCTGAGAGTATATCAGACACATTTGGCTTCAAAGAAAGCATTGACCCTCCTTGTGGGAAGGTAGGAGGGAGGGGAGAAAAGGAAAGGGATAAACTAATAGAAGGATTAGGGGAAAGGTATAAAGGGGAGGGAGGGACTGTAAAGGGAGGAGGATTATTGGTGGGAGGTGGTCATCGAGAGCAAAGTACTGGGGAGGGGGGAAGGGAGAGAGGGGAAAGGGAAGAGAATATCATAACTCTGGGTAAATAAGATGGCAGGGAACACAGATATAGTTATTTTAACTGTGAATGTGAATGGGATGAACTCTCCCATAAAACGGAAGCGGGTAGCAGACTGGATTAAAATCCAGAATCCTACAATATGTTGTTTACAAGAAACACATCTAAAACATAGAGATACATACAGAGTGAAGGTAAAGGGATGGAGCAGAATCTTCTATGCTTCAGGTGAACAAAGAAAGACAGGGGTAGCAATCCTTATCTCAGATCAAGTAAAAACAAAAATAGATCTAATTAAAAGAGATAAGGAAGGAAACTACATTTTACTAAAGGGTTCCATAGACAATGAAACAGTATTAATACTTAACATATATGCACCAAGTGGTATAGCATCCAAATTCCTAGAGGAGAAGTTAAGAGAGATGCAAGGAGAAATAGACAATAATACTATACTAGTGGGAGATCTCAACCTTGCTCTCTCAGAATTAGATAAATCAAATTCCAAAATAAATAAGAAAGAAGTTAGGGAGGTTAACAAAAGGCTAGAAAAGTTAGGTATGATAGATCTCTGGAGGAAATTGAATGGTGATAGAAGGGAGTATACTTTTTTCTCAGGGGTTCATGGAACTTATACAAAAATTGATCATGTGTTAGGGCATAAAAACCTCAAAATCAAATGCAGAAAAGCAGAAATAGTAAATGCATCCTTCTCAGATCATGATGCAATAAAACTCACATGTAATATAAGGCCAGGAGAAAATAGACCACAAGTTATTTGGAAATTAAATAATCTAATCCTGAAGAACGAATGGGTGAAAGAGCAAATTATAGACACAATCGAAAATTGCATCCAGGAGAATGACAACAATGAGACAACATACCAAAATTTGTGGGACACGACTAAAGGGGTTATAAGGGGTAATTTTATATCTCTAGATGCTTACCTGCATAAAACAGAGAAAGAGAAGACTAATGAACTGGGCTTACAATTTAAAAAGCTAGAAAAAGACCAAATTAAAAACCCTCAATTAAATACCAAATTGGAAATTCTGAAAATTAAAGGGGAGATCAATAAAATTGAAAATAAGAAAACTATTGAATTAATAAATAAAAGTAAGAGTTGGTTTTATGAAAAAACCAACAAAATAGATAAGCCTTTAGTTAATTTGATTAGAAAAAGGAAAGAGGAAAATCATTAGAGTAATAATTAGGAGTTTCTTTGCCCAACTTTATGCCAATAAATTTGATAATGTAAATGAAATGGAGAAATATATACAAAAATATAGATTGCCCAGATTAACAGAAGATGAAATAAATTATTTAAATAGCCCTATTTCGGAAAAAGAAATAGAACAAGCTATTAATCAACTCCCTAAGAAAAACTCTCCAGGACCAGATGAATTTACATGTGAATTTTACCAAACATTCAAAGAACAATTAATCCCAATACTATATAAACTATTTGAAAAAATAGAGAAAGAAGGTGTACTACCAAATTCCTTCTATGAAACAGATATGATGCTGATAGCTAAACCAGGTAGGGAGAAAAACTGAGAAAGAAAACTATAGACCCATTTCCCTAATGAATATTGATGCAAAAATTTTAAATGAGATTTTAGCAACAAGATTACAGAAAGTCATCCCCAGGATAATACATCATGACCAAGTAGGATTTATACCAGGAATGCAGGGCTGTTTCAATATTAGGAAAACTATCAGCATAATCAATTATATTAATAACCAAATTAATAAAAACCATATGATTATCTCCATAGATGCAGAAAAAGCCTTTGATAAAATCCAACACCCATTCCTATTAAAAACACTGGAGAGTATAGGAATAAATGGGCTTTTCCTTAAAATGATTA
>JAJPUD010004227.1:180044-203648 GCA_023553655.1 Myrmecobius fasciatus | reverse complement strand
GAGAGAGAGAGAGAGAGAGAGAGAGAGAGAGAGAGAGAGAGAGAGAGGAGGGAGTGAGGGAAAGAGAAAGAGTGGAGGAGGGAGGTTTGTCCGTGTTTACACCAAGCACAGGCTATAAGCACCCAACCCGGCTCCCTCCTCCTGCACTTGAGGAAAAAAAAAAAAAAAAAAAAGAGTGCAGCCTGGTCGTGGGATTCAAGCGTCGTGTGGCAGGCAGCTTCATCTGTCCAGAATTCTCAGAGCTGTTAGATCTGAGAAAGAAGCAGAAACGAGAGAGAGAGAAAGAGAGAGAGAGAGAGAGAGAGAGAGAGAGAGAGAGAGAGAGAGAGAGAGCGAGCGCAGAGGCGAGCTGGTGCACGCGAAAGAGGATCGAGCGACGGAGCAACATGAGGACCTACTGGCTGCACAGTATCTGGATGCTGGGTTTCTTCCTGTCCCTGTTCTCCTTGCAAGGTATTTGGTGAATTCACTCTTCTTTTCAAGCTCCCTTCTGTTCCTCCTCCTTTTCCTCCTGCTCCTGTCCAGGGTCTGAGTATGTGATGGATTAAGGAGCGCTCAGAATAAGGAACTGTGTGCTTATTTACAACTCGCCCCCACTATCCTCTCCACAAGCTCGGTACCAAAGCGTTGGTCTTCATGCGTTCTATGGCAAGACGGCCGAATGCCTCACTTGCTGCAATATTGGTGTTTGTTTTTTTTTTTTTTGGTGGTGAGGAGTGGAAATGGTGTGTGTGGTGGGGGAGCACAACTGGGGGTGATGGTGCGAGAGGTGGAAGGGATGAGGTTGTCTGCAGAGAGCTGGGATGGAGAGATGAGGATTGCTCTAGTGTAAACTACATCTCTGAAAGCACTGTGCTTAGCTGTTCCCTGGTCCCTGGTGCTGATTCCACTGCATTCCTCGTCTTTCAGTAGGGAATTAACATTAAGTTTAGGGAAAGGCTGTATATGCTTTAAGCACTTAGTACTTCCATCTTCCTGAAAAAAATAAATAAAATTCTCTCCATGAGACTGGCGAGAACTGGGGAGAGGGGAATGGCAGGCGGGGAAAAGAGATTGAGAGGGAGTGGAAAATACATAGGAATAGTACCCAATGGGTAATAACCATTGCCTCGCTAAAAATGGTCAGATTTGTTTCAGGTTTGGAGAGCTAAATAGGAGGCACAGGGTTTAGGTTGAAACTGGTAGTGGGTTATGGTTTTCTTTTTCTCTTGAGATCATAGGAAATGGTGAGATTAAGTATATATGCACATATCAACACAGTTCTGGTATAGATTTCACTCACAAACTCACATGTAATGCATAATAATGCCCAACCCAGGGAAAAGACCTACACATATGCAAACTTACCATTCACACTGAATCATTTCAATATTTTAAAATGTACATTACTCTTATATAGTCTGTGTAAAGAACCATGCACATTTAACCACATACACTGTCACTGTAACTCTTACATTTTCATATTAATGGTATTGTATCATGCTTATGTTGTCTGCCTTTTCACTTTCTATTACATTTATCACACTCTGATATGAAAATGTCCCCGTTTGACTTTCATTTGATAACCTACACACACAGAGGAACACACAAATATTTCCTTTCAAGAACACTCAGCTGTGGATCACCAAACTGCCAACCCTGACTAGTGGTCTGCTCTGACAGCTGATTACTAGTGTTACATCTGTGGTTTTCATTTTACATGGCAGGGAGATGTTTTGAAAAGGCAGTGAGTTCTCTTCCCCAATGAAGGGAAGATGGGCTAATTGGCAGTTTCTGACTGAAACCATGTAACCAAAGATAGCTGGCACTTAAGTTACATTTTGCATCCTAGTTCACTTTGGAAAGCGGGTGGACCTCACTCATCAGACAATTACAAGTTATGGATTCAAACAACTTCCTCTTTCATCTCAAAGCTCACTGACCCGTTATTTCTCAGATGAAAGTTTTTTTCCCCTCTTCTATTACGCAACCCTCCTGACTATCAAGCTTGCCTGAATGGAAAAATCCAGCCCCAACCCAACACTGCTTCCTTCCATGTTAACCCTTTACAATGGTGTTTATCTAGTAACTGTCAGGAGAGTCTCTGTGCTGGTAGATTATACTGGTATTCAGTTTTTCATCTGGAGATATTGGTATTGTGGATCTCATAGAAGCTAGGAAAACTAATATTTTACTCCTCTCAGTTTACCTCTCTTTAACTCAATTCTAAAAAACAACAAGAAAAACTCAACTGTTTAGATTAAAAGTACCACAAAACACCACAGATTCTGGTCTTTTCAAAGGACTCTCATCATTGAAAACAAAATATATTACCTGCAGACTTTGATTCACTTTAGCAAAGAAGAGTGCAGTGTGTTATGCTGATCATATTATACCTTAAAATATGATGAGTATCATTAAATTATCATGGAGGTCTAATAAACATAGCCAATGAGATCATTATTTTTCAAAAGAGCTTCCATTTATGAACACAAATAGAAAAGAAACTATGCTTTTTCAAAAATAAATATAGTGATAATTCTCTACAATGGACTATTTCTGTAAAAGACCAGAATTTTCCCCCCAGGAAACACTACTCTTCCAGGACAGCAAGTTCTAAGTGATTGCTAACCATACCAGCTGCTATGGTTTCATAGGCCCCAGGGTTTTTGTCTGTGAGGCTTGGTTTGGTTTTAACTCCATGTTACACTGGCTCCTTGTGAAGCCATGGTATATGATTAATTTGAGAGCAAAGCTGAACTAAGATAATGTTAAATCTTGTTAGTGCCTAAAGTCATGCACTCTGAGGAGTGAAGAGGGTGGAAGGGTATATTGCTGCAAGGACCAAGGAGCTAGTTGTACAGTGACTCAGGATGGCAGCAGGCTGGATGACAAGAAGGAAATGGTGCCACCAACTGGTGCTGAAAAACACCTGAGGAGCTTACTTACAATCAACCCATCACTCCACCCCACTACTGCTTTTTATCATCACTAAGGCAGGGCTCAAGCTGGCTGCCTGGCAACAGAGTGCCCCCTCCCCTTCCATTCAACCTCCTCAAGCTGCTTCTTGTACCTTGAAACATTTCTGCAAACTAATGTTTACTAATGGAATTATGTTCCTAATGTTTACTCTCTTGATTCCATTGATCTAGCTGTTACTGATGGTCATCTTAAACCATATTTTACATGTATAAAGACATTACCCAGGAGATAGAAGGACATGTCAAGGGTAGGAGAAAGGAAGGGAAAAGGGAAGTATGCTCTGTGCCAGTGCCATCCTCTAACACTTTCCCCCCATATCAATTGCTAGGCTTCAGAGAGAAAAATATGGTCAGTCATTAGTATGTTACCATAAGTACAATTCACATCAGTATAATCAGAATAGCTATTTTGACCTTTGCTTTAGCCAAATTCTGAATGTCATTATCAAGTTTATTGTGTTATAATGCCATAAATAACAATGCTTTACTTTTTCATGTAATAAGTAATACTTTTGTCTTAAGTCTCTAAGTCATTTTACAGATATAGTTAGAGACAGAACTATAGCCTTTGAACACCTGAGGAAATGGAGGCAAAGAGAAGTTTGTAATCACTCCACAGTTATAGCCAGGTAGTATCAGAGTTAGGTCTTTAGCCCAAGTCCCTTTATAAGTGTTTTAAATCTTTTAGATATTGTCTCAATAAAGTGCATTGATGTCCTTCAATTAAAATAATCATATGATGTTAATACTCATCACATTCAACTCATTTTTTTTTGCTTTTTGCTGAGGCAATTGAAGTTAAGTGACTTACCCAGGGTCACACAGCTAGGGAATGTTAACTGTCTGAGACCAGATTTGAACTCAGCTCCTCCTGACTTCAGGGCTGGTGCTCTATCTACTGCACCACCTAGCTGCCCCCATTCAACTCATTTTTACCGATGAAGAAATAGGCAGAGGGAGACAACATTACTTGCCAAGCTAATTAGTGACAGAGCCAGGAACAGAATCCAGATTTCTTAAAACATAGGGCATTTGTACCTAAAAACCTTTATGTTAAATATGGTCTTGTTCTGCTAGTTTTAACTGATAGTGAGCTAAGAGGAAAATTTTTCAAGTTCAAAGTGAAAAATAGGAAGCAATAATCTAGAACTGCTACACCTTGCCTGCTCTCATTTTGTACTTAGCCTAGTACTTTGACTAGGAGAATGTTTAATCTCCTTGTCACCTGACATCCTTCTCTTCTTATGCTTGAGAACCAAAACCAGAGATCTGCTTTTGATAACTCTTGGCTTTGATTTCCCTTTGGTATCTGGGATGACATTAGCTATAAAACCTTTGGAGCTTGAAGGAAAGATGAATCTCTTGCTCTCTTCTACCATTCTCAAGTTCATCTGAGTATGAGAATCCCTAGCTATTGTTTGCAGCTATATTCTGGTTGTCCAGAAGCTAAGGAACTAGTGTTAGGAGACTGCTTCAAAGTCAGCAGAGAAAATACCTTTGATAAAAGCCCAGTATTGGTTGCTCAGTGAATATAAGAAATATTTCTGATAGAATCTTTTCCCACTTCTGATGGTACTCTTCAGTAATGTAGAGCAGAATTATTCCAGCATTGTACTGGTAGAACTTCATATTATCTTACTTCTCTCCTTCAACTTCTTCCCCTGTGTTAACTGGAAGATGACATCTCTCCAAAAGTTTATGACAGATCATTCTAACAAGCGAGTATAATCAGACTCTCTGAACCATATTTTCTAAATAAGTGGCTATTAGACACTTTATATAAAGGTAGTAGGATACATTTGGACAATCATTACTACAGTGATCATATTGATTCCAAGTGACTTACAATAGCATATTCTAAGAGGCAATAACTTGAGTCACACTATCATGCTCATTATCACCATTACTATCATCATCACCATCACCACCACTACTATCATCATCCTCAGTTTATCATCATCATCATTGTCATCATAATCATAAACATTATCATCATCATCATCTCTTATTTGGTAAATGCTAGTTTACTCAGTGTACTCTGCAGTTGAAAGGAATGTATAATTTTATTATGAGATGTTTACGTCCTAAAGGATAGGCTATCTATCTATCTATCTATCATCTATCAGAAATAACACCACAAAATTAATACTAAGGACAGTTTTTAAGATTTTAAAATTATTGTTCTGATTTTTTTGGGATTGAATAATCACTTTTTATGATCACATTTATTAAATTCTACAGAGATAAAGGGGACTTAAAGAGCTAGTCTACTTTTATAGAGGAGAAAACAGGCCCAAGGAACTTAAGTGATTTACCCATGTCCACATAGATATTGACAGAAATAGGATTTGAAACTAGATTGTCTATTTCAATAAAGTGTTCTTTCCATTGCAGTATTTGATTCAAGCATGCTATCTTATGCTTAATAGCAGTGCAGTAAGAGTCCAGCTACCTGGATTCTAATCCTTATTCCAAAACTAATCATGGACTTTTGTGTGTCCCTAAACCTCATGTTCGTCATTTATAAAATAGAGAATATAATCCTTGCTCTGCCTAATTCACATGATTGCTATGAAGATCTATTGATTTCACATATGCAAGAATACTCTGTAAATTGTAAATTACTATAAGAAAGAATATTAAAATTGATATCAATAATAAATGACACATGTATTGTCAGGATTTTGTTTTTATCGCTATCATCATCATATCACTCTGATATAGTGGAAGGAGATAGAGATTCTCACTGCCATTTTTACCTCTGACCTAAGGCAAATCAGTTTAGCTCTCTGTATTTCACCTGTTCAGAAATGTGGAAGTTGGACTAAATTATCTCTAAGGTCCTTTCCTTACAAAACTATAATTGTGTCATAAATAATAGAATTTATTTCCCTTTTATTCTCTATGTTGAATTTACTCATCTAAAATGACCTAGTATAATTGAGAACAAGAGAACAGGAATTCATGATCTCTGAACATCTTGTACAATGGAATTTTATAACCACAGAAAATACTGTAGAAGTGAATTTGACTCATTATTATACAAATGTGGAACTATATTTATATGCTTAAATTATAGGAAATTGGCAGAAATATTGTTCTTTGAGATTGCAAGTGCAATGTTTGGTTATATAAGATGGCAGAGTAAAAGATTTTGGCATTTATTATTAATGTCAGTTATGAAAATTTACAACAGAAATATAGAAGAGATTGTTGCATCTACTAAGCTACATTACCAGTAACAATCTGCTTTCCATTTTCAAATTATGTTTTTGGCCAATGAAGTGCTTAGTAATACTTTCTAAACAAGAATTTCCAAGGAAGGACCAAGAATTATGAGTTGTTCAGCAATTTAAGAAAAAAAAGACATCATGGGATCATAGATATAGGGTTGGAAAGGATATCATAAGCTATCTCATCCAACCTACTCAGAAATATATTAGGAAACAGTGACAGATTTTTATATTTTGTTTATATCCACAAATCTTTGGAAAATGTTTGAGAGATGTTTCAAAGTGCTATAATGGTAAGCTAATATCAAGAGTAATGTACTATATAGCAGAAAACCTTAATTGTATTTATGGGTCTGATATTAATTAGTAGATTGATCTTAAGGAAATCATTTCAATCCTTTGACTATCCACTTCCTTATCAGTAAAGTGAAATTATTAGATTAAATTTTTTGAGGTCCCTTTAACTTATAACTTTAACATATTGTATTTTTGGAAATCATATTTACTGGAACATGTCAGCAGCATAGAGTGAAAGTTTGATTTAGCATATTTACTCATGAAATGCATTTCCCTTATTGCATATTGCTTCTTGACTCACATATTTTGCAGTATAAAGGAAAATATTTTTCTCTCATAATTCTAATGCTACTTTATGTTTCTACTTTAAAAAGCAAGATTTCTTTGCTAAAACCCAGTATGATTTAGTGAGAAAACTGGACTGAAAGTCATGATATATGACTTTGAGTCTGTTTTGACAATTACCACCTATGGAACTTTGTGCACTTCACTTAATCTCTGTGACTTGCTTTTTCCATATCTGTAAATGGAGATACTAATTTTACTCCTGCCTACTTCATTGAATTCATAGACAGTTGAAATGGAAAATAGAGATTATCTCCTCACTTTAAAGGTCAGGAAACAAGAATGCAGAGTTTTGAAAATCATTGGACTGCTTTTTACATAAGTTGCAGAGTGTGCATTTGGACCCTAGTCCTTTGATTCCAAATCTCTTCTTCCATCCACTATACAAAGCATTCCTCCAGGTGAAGAAATTTGAAACTTACATTGAGTATTATGCTGCTTGATACAATGGCAATTATAATTTGGGAATACCACAAATAATCTAGAGTGGAACTCTGAAGCATCACAATTAAAACTGTTGCCCTAGAGTTCCCAGACAGAATATTGATTTGTATATTTTTAAGACTACAAGCTATAAAAGATATTACCACATCAAATACAGTCTCCAAATTTCATGCAATACAAAGCCTTCAAAATATAAAAATGTATTGGAAAAATTAAAAGGATGAGGCTCATGTCATCGCCTTTATTCTCTTTGCTATTGGAATCATCCAAAAGATGTTTTAGTGAGTCTACAAAAGAAAATAGAGTTAATTTATCCAATTGTGTAATAGTACAAATCATGACAAATATGTAAGAATAATACTATAACAACTTGTTAAACTGCTTCTATTTAAAGCACATCAGAAATTAAAAAAAACACAAGAGAAGCAACAATAATAATAATACCATGAACCATATCAGTAAAATCATATATTCCTGGAAATAGTAGCACCAATAATATACTATATTTGTATACTAGATTAGAAATCTCTTCCTCATTAATCTCATTTTGTCTTCATAACAACTCTTTGAGGTAAAGAGGGGAGGAGTTATTGTTTTTGAAGAATATATTAAATGATACAAGAAAGCATTTTGAATGTACATTATATTAGCCTTACTTTGAAAAACTAGTTGGGTAAGCTGAACTGGATGTCAGGGTTTCTTATTCTCAATTACACTACTAAAATTCTACAGTAGCATATTATTTAATCTAATTGCTCATATATCAAGTGGGAATAATGTCACCTGCCCTATCTACCTTGTAGGATTGTTGGAATTGTTTTCCAAATTATAAAACTCAATATAATTAGAAATTATTAATATTATTATTTAATCTTTACAATTGGAAACATAAAACAACAACAGCCACAATAATGAACAAGAAACCAATCAAGCAAAGAAATAACTAAAGGATAGTTGCTTGTCCTTGTCTAGAGAAAGCCGGTGGTAAAATAATAATCATAATTAATGGATGCATCAGCTGCCTAATCTTTCATTTCCCAGGTCAGAGATCCTTAAGTTCCAATAGGAAATCTTGAACTGTAATATAAATACCCCTTTCTAGTTACTTGAAAATTACTTGCACTCTTTGTATCTTTCTCATGAATATATACAAACGCCTGACTTACAGTTATTTTTAGCTTGAAGCCTTGAGGGATTGCTGAGAAAAAAGGCCCAGACTCCAATCAACTTTACCAGTATTTGTTGTATAGATCACTATTTCTTATTAAAAGGGAACAAAATTATCAAATTAATTAATTTTATCAAGGATACCAGAGTGCTTTTGCTCATATAAATTTCTCCTTTTTCTTTTAGAATGAAAAGTTTATTTTAAAAACCAAAGGTATGGAAACTAGGAAAATGTTTTCTTTTTTTTACTTCACTGTATTATCCTTTCACATTTAAGATAAAATGTAAACACACTGAAGGAAAAATAAAACTTAGTTTTTAAACTGGAATAAGTATGACCCTCTTTGGGGGAAGAATATCACACTGAAAGAATTATTATCTGGTTCAATAAAAAGTATTATTTTTCCCCTCTTCATAACAGATTTCACAATTCTCTGGAAATGGATGAGAGATGTGTCTCCACTATCTTCTTGAATTGTCCTCTTTATGCAAGTAAGGAACAAAAGGAAAGAGTAGTTGGACTGTCAGGGAATTTTTATTGGCAAAGGGCTCCCAGCAGAGATGGTTTGTTCTTCAAATTTAATTCTTTTTTTTTTTTGTTTGGTATTTAAAAATCTCCAGGAACAGGAAGATTAGGCATCTGTTGCAGTCTTCCATCAGCATTAGTATTTCTTCTTTAGGATTTGGGGTGCACTGAAGAAAAGTATCATGACAAAGCAGCTTTCTATAAGTGCTTCTCTGATGAAATACCAGACACTGTTTGGATGGTCATCTATTAGGCTATCTATATACTCTGCAATTAGGAATGATTAGAAAACAAATTCAAATCAATTAAAGTAGTTTTAAGTACTTACTATGTACAGAGTATCCCTCTGTATAGTAGAAATTCCAAGATTGGTATGGGCTCCCAAGTTTGCAATATGCTAGTGGGGAAAAGATGAGTAAAAATCACTTTAATAAAAGAGGTCAAATATGACCAATTTCAAGAGGAGATCCAGACAAATTATTTCATGAGGATAAATGTGCTTCAATTGAAAGTGGGTAGATATTCTGAGAAGACTAGAGAAAGTTGCAGTTGTTTGGACCTTCAAAGAAGAAAGGACCTTCAGTAGCTGATATTTGGAAGGATTTTATTTCAGGTAATAAAGACAGGATCAAGGCAATGCAGAATAAAATAGGATAAGATAAAAAGGGAATATTGAAAGTACTTCATATAATTGGACACTTCTTCCTAAAAAGTCCTGGTATCAGAAGGACTTGAATAACAAGATCAGATGTTTATGAGTTATTCAATAAGCAATGGGAACCCACTGAAGTTTTCAGAGTAGTAGAGTGCCATAATCAGAATGGTACATGAGAATGATTTTTTGATAGCTTTGTGAATCATAGATTTGAAAAATGATAGAATGAAAACAACAAAAAAATCATTTAGGGATGTTAAATCAATTTACAAAGATTTATTAAATATCTCCTATGTACTCGGAACTACTCTATGTACTGAGAATGCAAACATAAAAACAAAATAGTCCCAGACCTCAGAAAGATTATATGCATAATTATATTTTAAATTAATAAACATGCATTTTGTTTCCTTAGAATTACACCTGTCCTATTGAAAAACCATACCAAATCTTTGTGTAAGCATTCATAATCAAATAAAACAAATTCCCAAATTTTCCATGATCAAAAATTCTTGTCTCATTTGGCATATTGAGCCCAACATCTCTATCAAGAGATAGGTAAAATAAAAACAGTGCATGTATTTGAGAGAGCTGTGACTTCTAGACTGCAGTATATATGATTCTGCTACAATTCTGTTTTTCATAAATGTTCATGAAACTTGCTAGTAACATTTGTTTTCTATACCCCAATAAGATCCTTAAAATAAATTATATTTAACTTTAAAAAGAGATAAGTAACAATATTCATCATTCTTACTCTTGGATCATAGCTGGTAATTATGTTGATCAGAATTTTAAAGTATTTCAATATTAATCTTGCTTACAAGCTTGTAATTATATAAATTGTTTTTTTTTCTGGTTCTGTTCATTTTATTTTATATTAACTCATAGGAGTATTTGTAGATCTCTGAAACTTTTTTTTGTTGAAGACAGTCTGTTCTTATATAGATCTATACAAAAAACACAAACAAATCAAATACAAAATAATTTTGTGAAACCTAGGGTGAGATTAGCACACTATAAGGGCTGAAGATTAGGATGAATGAAATGTCAATTAAAAAGAGGAGCCAAACAAGAAAAATTAAGGGGGACAATATTAAAAGTATTTAAAACAGATTAAATACAAAAATTGAAGAAGAGGGAAGAATAAAAGAGAAATTCTTGATTTTAATCCTGAATCAATAAGAAGTTTGTGATGTTATAAACAAAAAAAAAATTAAAGCCAGAGGAGAGACAAGCTTTTCGTTTTGAAAAGATGAGACACTTAATGCCTTTGTAAATGTCTGTCTTGTGTGATAAAGAGAAGGCTAATTGCCACTGATCATCTTGGTAGCATTTAAACCTATTCCAGTACTATACATAGCAAGCATTCAATAAATGTTTCTTGTGGATGAATTGAGTTCTGTTGGTAGGTAGCTCTTTCCTCAGGAATGTGGCTAATCTATTTGAAGATTAGCAATAACTTTGGTTGCCATTAAAAGTTTAATTACTTTGAATCGCCATTAAAACAGAATTCAGGTATGCCAGAGGGGAAGAAAAAAAACTAGAAAGGAACTTACAGGGAATTAGTGAAGATGGAATTATTTTTGAGTTTTATTTTTGCAGCATGGAAAAGGTCAGCATTTTACCCATTTCAGATAATAGGAATGAAAAAATGACTTACTAAATGAATTAAATTGGTAAAGATATATAGTTATAAGTGGATGTTTGATGGTGTGTCAATTTAAAGGTTATCATTCCTTTTGAATATTTATCTCAAATTTGAACAATATACCTTACCTCTCTACTCTTAACTATTCTTAGATGTACAATTGATGGTGGACTGTTTTGATGTCTAAGATCTCTTTTAGCTCCAAAAGATTAGCGCTTCTATAATTTCATTGCTTTGTTGGAGAAAAGTTCAATTTCACTTGTTAGAAAGTCTGAAATAAAGCACATTTGAAAAGAAATTCAATTTTATTGTTTTCAGATGCATAGTTACAAATAACAAAGTATTTAGAAGCTGAGCTATTATATGATCTACTTTAATACACAGAGGAAACTATGTAATCAGAAGGTTCATTTACATACAAATATTGTACAAAGATGAAAGTTCCTTGGAAGCAAGAATAATAATTTATCTAAACTTTATATTTTCTTGCAATGTATTTTATACACAATAGATGCTTAGCAAATGGGTGTTGAATCAAATTTAATTAATGTAATAAATTTATTGAAAATAATGTGCTAGCTTAAGTAGATAAGATAAACACTTTCCAAAATCTGCTTATGTCAATAGATATTTCAATCAATGTAGTTAGTCTTTTGGAGAGTAGTATTAGAAGACTTCATGGTGGAGACAAATTTTGAGTTCATCTTTAAGTATAGGGAATATTACTATAGGAAGAAAAGGGAAAAAAACATTTCTGGTGGAGGGAACTGACTGACCAAAAACCAGGTGGTAAGATTAAATATGTTATATAGCTGTGTGGAAGCACAGAGAAAGAACCAAGAATACTTCAGGGAAGAATTAACACTGGGGAATAATGAGAAATAGTTCAGAAAGATTAAATTTGCATATCAAATTGAAGAATTTATACTTGATCCATTGATGATTTAGGGGAGAGAAAGGACATGACAAAATGTATGCTTCAGAAAAATTCATTTCAAACTGATATTCTAGATAGAAATGTAAAGATAAACATTTATCCAGATAGTGTTAAATTATAACAAATTCTAAGTCAGTGTAATCCAGATGAATGAGATTTTACTATGTAAATAAGAGAGGTAGTCTGTCATGGTCTCCTAAATATTTATGTGTCCTGTGTAATGTGACATATGTATTATATATAAGACACATGGGTAGATTTATTAATGAGACATACATGAACTGAATTTGGGTAACATATAGTTTGTAGTACATGACGTGTAGGTAGAGTGTGGATATCTTTTTCTAGACTGCTGGGTTTCCATTTGAGGCCATCTGTTTAGTGCTGTTCTTGTATAATATATAGTGAGAAAATATTGTTAAATAAACCTTGGCAGCATTCAACTAACTTTGATGTGCTTCTCATTGCATACTGAAAAAAAATGATTTTTTTATTCTTTCAGAATGGAGGAAATTATAGTAATTCTCAATCTCTTTTTAAATTTATATAAAAAGTAAAAATATAGTAGTTTTGTTTTGACATTTTATTAGCTTCTTCCACCTGATCAGGTTTTTTTTCCCTAGGACTTATGTTTTCTTTGTTTTAATCAGTAATGCTATCTTCTTTGTATTCCAGTGGATGGAACTTTCTAGATGCAAGCACTAATTTTTTTTTCCTGTATGCAATGAGAAGCACATCAAAGTTATTTGAATGCTGTCAAGATTTATTTAACAATATTTTCTTATTATATAGTATACAAGAACAGCACTAAACAGATGGTCTCAAATGGAAACCTCTGATCTCAAAGCAGGGCTTCTACATCCTGCAGGTTCTCCTTTACATCTCTTGATATTTCTGGCTAATATTATAGCACAAAGCTAACATAATTTATTCTTTTCAATTGATTGGCCTCTTGTTTTTTTATAGTCAGAGATCTCTTCTATGAGAATTTTTAGGTCTCTGTTAAAATCATTGTTGAAAATATTCTGCAATTTGGAACTATGCTCAAAAAGTTATCAAACTGTGCATACCCTTTGACCCAGCAGCATTTCTATGGGGATTATATCCCAAAGAAATCATAAAGGAAGGAAAGGGCCCCACATGTGCAAGAATGTTTGTGGCAGCCCTTTTTGTAGTGGCTAGAAACTGGAAACTGAATAGATGCCCTTCAATTGGAGAATGGCTGAATACATTATGGTATATGAATATTATGGAATATTATTGTTCTGTAAGAAATGACCAGCAGGACAATTTCAGAGAGGCCTGGAGAGACTTGCATGAACTGATGCTGAGTGAAATGAGCAGAACCAGGAGATCATTATACACGGCAACAACAATACTATATGACAATCAATTCTGATGGACATGGCTCCCTTCAACAATGAAATGTTTCAAACCACTTCCAATTGTTCACTGAAGAAAGCCATATACACCCAGAGAGAGGGATGCGAAATGTGGACCACAACATAACATTCTCATACTCTTGATTGATGTTTGCTTACATTGTGTTTCCTTTATCTGATATGTCTTTTGTGTAAGATTTTTCTTGCACAACAATGATAAGTTTGGAAATATGTATACATATATTCTATTTGCCAAGTATTTTAACATAATTAACATGTAGTGGATATCCTGCCCTCTAGGGGAGGGGTCAGGAGTTGGGGGAAAAATCTGTAACAGAAAGCTATGTTAAGGGTAAATGTTGAAGAATTACCCATACATATGTTTTGCTAATAAAATAAAATTAAAAAAAGAAAATATTCTGCAAACTACATCCTACTCATGTCCATAATATATCTCCTCATTGATCATTTAGTGACATGCAATCTGATTCTTCAGAAATTGTAGTATTCTCTGATTTGCAGTCTTGTGGCTGACAGTTCTAATTATATTAAGTTTGAGGTAATTATGACCTAAAAATTCACAGAACTGGTACTGTCAATTGATTAACATATTAGTCAAGCACAATTACCTTTTTAAAGAAATCCTGTTGCTGTTGCTAACTGGTTTTACTTGCTGAAATGTCTAGGTATCCTACTCGACCATAGTTTTTAACAGCTTACCTGGTATGGATAGAGCACATCTTAGAGTAAACTAGAAAATAGATCAAGAATAGAGTAGGCTAGGAGGCTACCACAGTTCATCAGTCACTCTCTTAATGAGCTACTTGATTCACTTATTTACTCAGGTATAGAATTCTTATGATAACAGGTGTATCTTTTCATTTCATAGCTAGTATTAAGGTCTAAAACAGAAGTATCTCTGGGAAAGTCAGTACTTTGAAATACACTATATGGAGATCATATATCTAGAAATAAAAAACAAAATTGGAGACTAAGTAGTTTAGCCACCTAATTTTAAGAATAGGAAAAATGATGTTTAATTGTGGATTGACCTAAGATCACACAAGATATAAGTATAAGAAGTAATGTTTAAACCTGGCTTCTTTGATTCAAGGCCCACTCAGTGATCTCCTGTGCTTAATCTTACTTCCAGATCATTCCTGAGAATATGTTTTTATTAGTAAAAATGGTGGAAAATGCATAAAGGCCCTGCATTTTTAAAAGAGAGGATGAGTGGGTGCTGTAGAACAGCAATTGTAGGTAAAGGCATAGGAAAAGAAATAACAATCTTTGCTCTTTTCCTAGATTTGTCCCTTGAATTAACCTTTATTATAAATTTGAGGCTCACTAGCCTATGACTCACATGTTATTTCATGGACCCCTCTTACGTAGAGGGAAAGGCAAGTCTTTTGCTACAATGACTATTTTTAAGAAAATTTTACCTACATTGGTCTATAGTACTACTTATTCAGAAATTCAGACAGAAATAATTCAGTCTTGGTACTTTATCATTATCTGGTTTATTCAAGGTTATTATGGGATCACAACCTCTTTAATAAATGGACATGTAGGAGTGGTTATAATGCCTACCCCTTCAATGGTAAAGACATCATTTAATATTTCTATTGTCTTTACATTGATTTATTTCTTTATCACCCTACATGAAGTGGCTCTCTCTTGAGTTTTCTAATAGTCTCACTGATTTGGGGATATATAAAGGAATTCATGTAATTGACTTTCAAATTGTTTGAAAAATATTCCTCACATTTTTTATTTGTCTTTATCATTTCTAGTTTGCACCTTATTTTTGGTGGTTCTCCCCTTGGATTTTATTTCAAATTTTGAGGAAAGATTTCTTTTCACTCCTTTTCCTAATCTCTTTTGTATATGTACATTTGTGTATGTGTTTGTACATAGATTCTTCCCTGGTCATTTCCCACTCAATGCATACTATTTTAATAATGGAAATTTCATTTAATTAGTGATCATATATAGTGTTGTAAAATGTATTATATGTGTCATATGATTTAAGCTCTTTCATTAATTTTGTAGTAATGGATGCCCTCATTTTATCACAGTCCCCTCCTCTTTTCTAAAACTAAATAACTGTGATGGATTACTTTGTTTTTCTCTCTCCAACTAAGATGCTGAAATTAATTGTATTCTATCGTGAGTCACCAAAAATCACTTCCTGTGCCAATTCTCATTCAGTTATCAGCCAAGTCCTTGATTGTAGGTTCTAGAACAACCAGTTCTAGGAAACAGTCATTTGTCTTATTGAAAAATTTTATTTCTACCCATTTCTCATCTTAATGAGGTATTTGACCAATTTAAATGTGGGTAATTGGAATCCTCCTTGATTTTGAAACAATAGGATTTCAGGCTCAAAGGCATCCTTAGATATGCTTTGTTAGGGCTTCCTTTTACACATGAAGAGACTGAAGACTAGTAAGGTAGAATGTCTGGCCAAAGGTCATTTATGTGTGTATATACATATTTGCATATATATATATATGGACATATGTACTTATACATGGATATATACATTCATAGACATATATACATGCTTGTAAATGTGTGTGTGACAGAATTAAATGAGAAAACTCGGGTTCAGACAACTTAAAGGACTTGTCTGTAATGCTAGTAGTATATTAGATTTGTACTCATGTTCCTGATTTAAAGGCTACCATTCTGTCTACTTTGCCACACTGCCTCTTTGTCTCAAATATATTCTGTGCACATTCTATTCTCTGTTCTCAAAGGTATTTTGTAGATATTTTATTCCTTCTTTGGGACTCAGTTTCCTTGTAGTTAAAAGAAGAAAGAGCATTAGTTGATCAATAAGTTTTCTTGGGCTCTGACTATAATTATTTATTTTTTCATTTTCAATGGAGTCCCCCATTATGCCCACATGACATAAAAGCAAAATATTAAGATCCATGAAATTCTGCTTATACGTGGTTTGTGGCAAATCCCTCAATAATTTATACATAGCCTATTACTCAAGAATGTCCCACATATGTGAGGGAGGTATATCTGATATACTTCACTCAGAAAGCTACACAGAGGAACCCAGACCTGCACACATGGCCTGTACATGTACATGTAGCCATGTCCAACCACATGAATGCATGTTCCTGGTCACAAGTGGGAGGAGGTGAGCGTGTGACTTTGCAGATTCAGTGATTTTCATCATCTGTGGTTGTTACCTAACATACATATGAATGATGCAAATGCCTTGTGGACTTTTCCAGGGGTCTCATAGGCTTCTCAAACTTCAAATGTTTAAAACTATTTTTCTCCTCAAACCCTATTCTTATCTCAACTTATTTATGAGGCATTGAGATGGTACAATGTATAGAGATATCACGAAAATATATGTAAATTAAATATATTAAGGATATATTGAAGATAAACAATAGAGGGAAGGCACTAAAAGGTGGAATACAATATACTATACTATACTATACTATACTATACTATACTATACTATACTATACTATACTATACTACACTACACTATACTACTGCTACTACTACCAATGCATAAGTCCTTAAGAATAACCCATCAACTGAGAAGAGAGAACATTTCCTCTGCAAAAATCTCCTTTGAGTCCCTATTGCCTCTACTGTAAAGTAAAAACTCTTCAGGTGAGAATTGAAAGCCTTTGATAGTCAACTTCTAATTGACCTTTCCAGATTTATTTCCAATTAATCCCCTTCTCAGTACTCTGTGTTTCAGGAAAACTGATTGTGTAACTCTATCTAGTCCATCATTCTTAGAATTTGATTACTGAGTAAAGGAAAAAAAGAAGGCACAAAATAATAGAGGTATCAAGCATGGGTATTGAGAGAATGAGAGTATGTGCCTTTAACATAAATAGGAAAATTAGGAGAAACAGGTTTTGTGGGGGAGAAAAGATGATGAGTTTGATTTTATATATATTGATTCTGTGCATTTTTCCCTAGCAAATCTAGCTAGGTAAGGAAGAAATGGTTATCTGGAGTAGGTGAAAATCAGAAATGCTTTTGCTTAAAGATATCTCTCTTGCATATTTGGTTATTTGGGTCATCTTTTTTCTATTTTGTATTATTTGATATATAATGGGCTTATAAGATAGGTAAGAGTAAGGTGTCAAACCTTTCCTTTTTTATCTGATAAAAATACCAAATAAATAAATGTATATTTATAACTATCTCTATATAAATATGTAAATTTATGTACATGTGGATTTATTAATATATGTATGCATATATACGTTTATGTACTTAAGAATATTTAAAAATAAAGGAAGAAGGTTATAAGGGAAATATTAGAGAACAAAATGATTAAAAAGAGGTATTATGTTCTGTTTTCTTTATAATATACATTTTCATGTGAGTTTTTCCTCTTAATTCTCATCTCTTCATTATGAATGTAGATAAAGGCCTTGGGAGTAGTAGGTGCTTAATAAATATATATTTACCATTTAATTGAGAATTCTCTTGCTGTGGATGACTAGAATGGAAATCTCCAGAATGGGGGTTCTTAATCTGAGGTCTGCAGGGAAAATTTCATATGTAAATACATAAACTATATTTTAATGTAATCGATTTACTTTGTCATATTAAGTATTTTATTTTATGCAGTAAAAAAAATCTTCTGAGTTCCATAGTTTTCACTCAATTGCCAAAGTTATCCACAATATAAGAAAAGATTAAAATCTCCTGCTTGAGAATGGTAAGGGACATGTAAAGGACAAGTATTCTATATAAAGGATATTAATACTTTCCTATGATCACATATGATCACACATTTGCAAGTTTCAAATTCCCAATGGCTTCATCTGTAGATGTTCATAATGGATTGAGTGGTTTTTGCCAAATGTGAGGATGAGAAATCTTGTCTGTTAAACTGCTGGATTGGATCCATTTTTAAATAGTTCCAAGTGTGAAAGCATAGTAAGGCATTTACTTGTTGTGGGTGAAAGAACTATGAGCAAGGAGACCAAAACCAAAAGCATTTAAAATGTCAAGAATTGAACCTGATTAAGAACTATGCTTTTGCATTCATATAAAATCCATATGAATGGGAATCAAAAAGAATTAGGTTCCTATCTATTAAATTCAAACTTTATGATGCAATTAATATATTTATTTATCTTTGCCTCTTCAACAGCACTTTTTATACTTGTCTCTGCATGTAAAATGTGCTTGATAGATGTGTATTGAATGGAATATCTCTCTTATTCTATGATCCACAATTTCAAAAGTTAGTTTTCTAGCTGATCAGAAAAAAATAGGTTGATGAATTGGATTGAAATCTAGCCTTGGAAGTTGGGAGATGATCTTGAGTTGAAGTTGGGTTTCTAACTTAGGTTTTATGCACTTGTTATGGTTCCCAAACTGTTCAACACCCCAGGAAATTATCTAATAATTGCCACATTTACCTAGCACTTTAATATTTACGTAGCACTCTCCATATTTTTAATTCTTACAACAACCCTAGAAAATAGGCACTATTATTATATCAGCTTTATGGTTGAAGAAACTGAAGCAGGGTGATAATTTAGTAAATATCTGAGGCTATATTTAAATTTGTAAACTGTCTAACTTTTCATTAATTGTTTTGCCAGCATGTGGTACCATGCCTGAGACATACTAGGTGATTTTTATACAAATATGTATTGGATTGTTCTAGTCCCAAAGGAATATAGTTATTGTTGTGCTTAAAGGTATATTTAGTACAAAAGATTGAGATGAAAATTATGCAAAACTTGTGAAAGTTCAACAGCCTCATTTGCTTTTTCTTGCTAAAGAAATTTATGGATCATAAGATTTTATAATACTGATATTATGTCATAGCAGAAATGAATCTGAGTCATCATCAAGTTCATGTCTTTCAATTTACAGATTATTCAATGAAAATGCAGATAAAAGAAATAACTTGACCAAAGCTATGTAGCAAATTAGTGGCAAAATCAAGACTAGAATTCTGGCTACTTGACTGCTAAGTCAATGATCTTTCTTCCAAATATAAAAGGATCTGAAAATTCTAGGAAAAAGAAAAGAGCAACAAGGACAAAATGAACAAAAACTAGATCTAGTTCTTATTCCATTGGCTAAAACATAGCTTCTACCAGGGTCATAAGTAATTATAATAATATGATAGGATTAGGTAAGGGACAAGACCTAGAATTTCATTGATATATGGAACTTCAAATTAAGAAAAATTCCCTGTCCTGTCAAGGCAGATAGATCAATTCTTTTTAATTTATAGTCTTAAAGAGTTTCCTTGGGGGCAACTCCTAGAAGTTAACTGACTTCTTTCAGGTTAACATACCCAGTATGTGTCAGGGAGGATTTAAATCCAGTTCTTCCTGGCTCTAAGACTAGATTCCAGTCATTATAACATATTGTTTTTAAATGCTGATGTGCAGAAATAAAGACTATATCAGTCTAGTTTACCTCTCAGATTGTCGAGAAGGAAGCAATTGTTTGTGGCCAAAGAAGAACTTGAGTACATTATAAATGCAAAAATGGATAATTTTGATTATATTAAGTTAAAAAATTTTTGTACAAACAAAACCAATTCAGACAAAATTAAAAGGTAAACTGGGGAAAATTACATTCAAGGATTCTGATAAAGGCCTCATTTCTAAAATATATAGAGAATTGACTCAAATTTATAAGAATTCAAGTGTTTCTCCAATTGATAAATGGAAAAAGGATATTAATAGGTAATTTTCAGATGAAGATATTAAAACCATTTCTGTTATTATGAAAAGGTACTAGAAATCATTATTGATGAGAGAAATTCAAATTAAGACAACTCTGAGGTACCCCTACACACCTCTCAGGTGGGCTAAAATGACAGGAAAAGAAAATGTAGGTGGGGATGTGGGAAAACTGGGAAACTAATACATTGTGGAGTTCTGAATTGATCTAACCATTCTGGAAAGCAATTTGGAACTATGCCCAAAGATCTAGCCAACTGTGCATACCCTTTCATCCAGCAGTGTTTCTACTGGGCTTGATCATAAAGGAAGGAAAGGGACCCGCATGTGCAAACATGTTTGTGGCAGCCCTTCTTGCAGTGGCAAGAAAATGGAAACTAAGTGGATGTCCATCAATTGAAGAATGACTGAACAAATTGTGCTATACAAATATTATAGAATATTATTGTTCTATAAAAAACAATTAGCAGGATGATTTCAGAGAGGCCTGGAGAGACTTACATGAACTTATGTTGAGTGAAATGAGCAGTACCCGATCATTATACATGGCAAAAGCAAGATTATCTAATGATCATTTCTGATGGACATGGCTCTCATCAACAATGAGATAATTCAGACCAATTTCAATGGTCTTGTGATGAAGAAAGCCATCTGCACCCAAAAGAGGACAGTGGGAACTCAATGTGGACCACAACATTGCACTTTCATTCTTTTTGTTGTTGTTTGCTTGCATTTAATTTTCTTTCTCATTTTTTCGCTTTTGATCTGATTTTTCATGTGCAGCATATTTGTGAAAATATAGAGAGAGGAATTGCACATTTTAACATACTTTTGATCACTTGCTGACTGGAGGAGAGAACAGATGAAGGAAAATATTAGAATACAGGGTTTTGTTGGGGTGAATGTCGAAAATTATCAATGTATATATTTTGAAAATAAAAAGCTATAATTTAAAAATATAGTTCAGTCACAATCAGGTCATTTCTGCAATTGTGGTGATGAAGTTAGTATATGTGAAACATTCCTGGATTTCATTCATTGGTTGGCCAACTTTATTTTTTTATTTTTTATGATATTAACAGAACAAGCTCCCCAGTAATTTTATGACTTTTTTGAGTGGATATGATTTAAATCAAATTGGTTAAAATAATGAATGAAACATATAAATAAGAATTTAAATTTCTTTTCTATAGAGAGAACCAGGAAATATAAGTTAGTTCTATTTCTTCCATGTAGTAGAAATGTGATCTTGTGAAAATCACTAAGAGACTGCTCTCTCTGGGCTTCAGTTTCCTTCTCTGTAAAATAAAGTGTCATTATATTGTCATGGACTAAAATAAAATGATTTTTGGTGATTGTCATGTCAACTTTTTCTTGATGTTTGCTCTCAACAGGTAACTTTATTCAACTACATTTATCACATCACTAAAAAGCATTAAAATATACCTTGCATTAAGTAACAGAAGTGAAAAAGTAACAAAAAAATTCAAGTAATCACATCTTTTATAAATATGGTTTGCAGAGGCAGTTACTAGAATCTTTGACCTATTGTGAACTACTTTTAAGCATCTTTTAAAAAAAGATTACATAATTATATATGAAATATGATATGTTAAATTCTGATATATATCTTTAAGCTTAATCTATAAAATGAAAATCTGAAAGGGGCAGATTTTTTTTTCTCAGTGACTTAATCTTAGTAGGTAGGATGTTGACTTTATAGAAGTTTTTGAAGGAGGATAATTTTTGGTGATATTGTAGGAGACATTATTGATCAGTTTAGGCTTGATCTGAGTAGTTTCAAAAGTAGATACAATTCTTTTTTAAAACTTTTTGCGATTCAGGGGGGGTGGAGCCAAGATGGCGGAGTGAAAAGGTGACTTTCTGCCTCTCCTCCATTCTTCTCTCAAATCAACAATAAAATAAGCCTCTGAACTGATCCTCAAGTCAACGAACTCAGAAATATTTGGGCACGGCTCTCTGGAGAACTTCATATCAGGTTAGTCGGACTCAGACAGAGAGATAAATAGACGATCCCTGTGCAGGCCGGAAGTGAGGGTGGGACTCAGCTCAGCTCATCCTGGAAGAAATTCCAAACTCCAAACTCCAAATTCCAAACACCTGGAGTTCATCTGAGGCACTCGGGACACTCTGCCCTGATTGGGGACAGGTGTTCTGGCAGACTTGCCTTGTTTAAGGAGTAATTCAGACTTAGTCCTAGCCCCCACAGGCCCAGCACCTTAAGTCAACTCGCCAAAGTGCCCCAGGGCAAAGCGTCTTCAGCTGAGGTTTTCTTTTTTCCCCTACCTTAAAGAGATATCCACTCTGTCTAAAAAAAAAAAAAATGATGAAGAAGCAAAAGAGAGCTCTCACCATAGACAGCTTTTATCAAGGCAAAGAAACAACCTCAGATACAGAGGTTTCTTTAGACAAAAATCCAGAAAAAAACAGCAAAGACCATCACTGGTCCCCGTTTCAAAAGGCCTTTCTGGAAGACTGCATAAAGAACCTCAAAAGAGAGCTGGAGGATAAATGGGAAAATAAACTGAAATCAGTGCAAGAAGGATACAGTATCTTGCAAGAAGGATATGATACTCTGCAAAAGAGATATGAAAAAGACACCAATTTATTAAAAAATAAAATTAGTGAAGTGGAAAAAGAGTGCAGTGAACAAATTGGCCAGTTACAAAAGGAACTTAAAAAGGTAACTGAAGAAAACAACACTTTAAAAGTAAGAATTGTGTCAGATTGGCTAAAATGACAGGAAAAGTTAATGATGAATGTTGGAGGGGTTGTGGGAGGGCTGGGACACTGATGCATTGTTAGTGGAGCTGTGAACGGATACAGCCATTCTGGAGAACAATTTGGAGCTATGCTCAAAAAGTTATCAAACTGTGCATACCCTTTGACCCAGCAGCATTTCTATTGGGCTTATATCCCAAAGAAATCATAAAGGAAGGAAAAGGCCCCACATGTGCAAGAATGTTTGTGGCAGCCCTTTTTGTAGTGGCTAGAAACTGGAAATTGAATAGATGCCCTTCAATTGGAGAATGGCTGAATAAATTATGGTATATGAATATTATGGAATATTATTGTTCTGTAAGAAATGACCAGCAAGATGATTTCAGAGAGGCCTGGAGAGACTTACATGAACTGATGCTGAGTGAAATGAGCAGAACCAGGAGATCATTATACACGGCAACAACAGTACTATATGACGATCAATTCTGATGGACATGGCTCTCTTCAACAATGAAATGTTTCAAACCACCTCCAATTGTTCACTGAAGA
>JAJPUD010004227.1:162755-175044 GCA_023553655.1 Myrmecobius fasciatus | reverse complement strand
CAATCTTCATAGCTTCTTCTTTCTCCAATAGAAAATATTGGTTGGAACACCAGCAGGCAAAGTGCTTTTACCTTTCCTCCTAGGTGGAACTGCAGTGATGGTTTCTCTGAAAAGAAAGGTACAAGGCTGGTTTCTTTTTTTAAAGCAGTGCTTTACTAGTAAAGACTCATTTTGTGAAGGTTGTGACTTTGGAGCATGTAGAAAGCACTTGTAAACTTTATGAATGCGTTTTAAGTACCAGAATGAACCCAGAGAGTATAAGAGAAATCCAAATTGCCAAGTAAAAGTAAATTTTGGGTGCCAATTTAATGTTATGGAGGAGAAAGCAATTGAGCAAAGAGGATAGTGTTATATAATAGTCCTGCACATGTTAATTGGAGGTCTTAACATATTCTTTTCTTCAGAAATGTACTTTTATAGGCATTTTCATGACATTTCAAAGATTTTTAAGCAGCTGCTTTTCACTTTTATTTTGCTTTAAACTCCCCTTGCAACGCAGGTAAAGTCGACATAATTACTTAAAGATAGTGAAGAAAGTTTCCTTGGACAGAGTAAGTGTGAAGAATCATTTAGCAGCATATATAGTGATGATGCTAAGGGGCTAAATAATTAGCTCAAAGAAACAGAGTAAGGTGGATGGCAGAAATGTTTAAAATTCAAATATTCACTGGTTTTTATATCCAAGGAAAACTGGCAAATGTCCAATTGAATAAAAGGCTTTAAGGTCTGACTTCGCTGTATACTTGGACTGTTGAATCATTGAATCATTCTTGGCCTACCATTTTATGCCATACTACAATCAGAATTTATGAAACACCCAAATGATGAAGAGACTTTTTTATTGACAGAAATCTGGCCCAAAACATTGGTCTATCTTTGTCCTCGAATCAGATTAGGAGATACTATTATAGTCTTAAATTTTGGCAATAAAGGATAACTTAATCAACAAGATTTTATTATGTACCTCTTATGCATAGACATTGTTCTGAGTCTTGGGAATACAAATACAAAAGTAAGATTGTTTCTATGTACAAGTAACTTAAATATTTTACTTTGGGTATATAACATTCACAGATAAATAAATAGAGGCTATCTAAAAATGATTTAAGGATGATGAAAATATGAACTAATAGTCTCATGAAAGGCCTGACCAGGAGGATTTTTATTGATTAGAATTATATTTTACATAGATAAGGTATTTCAGGAAGGCTTGTCATTATTCTTGAAATCCTGAGGTTCTCCTTACTGCTTCTGGACAACAAAATACACTGATTTTAAGCATTTTTCTGAGACCACACTCCTTTCCAGATTGTGTCCTAAAGCCCTTCTGTTCTTCCTGGAAGTGGGTTCTAGCGTTCACCAGTTCAGGTCACTGGAACTCATTGAGTATAAAGAGAGGCAGGGGAAATGAAGAATGAATACATAATTTAATGTGAGGCATAGGGAACTCTGAGGCAACAGAATATGCCCTGGGTCATCAGTGGATAATGAGACTGACACAACCAATTTCTGACAGCCAACAATCTTCACATAAGAGAGTCTAGATAATGGCAAAAGTGCTCAAATTAAATCAACTATTTTAATGGACCTTAGCCAAATGATCCACATTGTGGGGGAGGGGAGAGGTTACATTGTGGGGGAGGGGAGAGATTATATTGGTTGACCAGTAAAATTTTGGTCAGAGGCTGAAATTCATTAGGAATGGTGATTCTTTAAGATGCCCAAGGGTCGAATGAATAGACTATTTTAAACTTTTATTTAATTTGTTTCCATGATCATTTACATGGGATTACAAAGACTGAACTAGTGTTTTAATGAGTTATAGATTTAACTATGGAGACTGACATCCCCATGCCCTATACATTAAATGCAAGGCAACACTACTAATTATGAAGCAAATGAATTTGACTATTGTAATTTAATTGAAACATGAAGAATGATTTTAAATAATTTTACTTATGATTAAATTATCTTAAATAACTCTTTATAAACTAGAATTGAGCAGAGTTGAAAAGTTTATAATTATTTTTGAAGATTCTAAAGTATAATGTAAATTTTACTATATCTGGAGTCAGAGGACCTGGGTTCTAATCCTAGCTCTGATACATATTTACAAGTCACTTAATTTCTCTGGACTCAATTTGCTCATCTGTAAAAGGAATAGTTTGGCATTGATAGTTTCTGATATCCAATTTAACTCTATATCTATGACTTATGAAGTCTGCTTAAGGAAAGCCCAGTACCTTGCATATAGTAAATATATAAGAACTTTCTAAAATTGAATTTTCAAATTAAAAAGCTATACTTCAGATTTAACTCTCCTGGGTTGAAACCACTAGTTTTCATGCATTTCAGACATATTTGAAGAAATAGTTCCATTGATAATGCTATCTGAGATATTTATAATTTGGATTTTTTGGTGAATTTAAACACATATAACACTGTATAAAAAAATCAGGTTGTGCCTAGGTTAAAACTCTTTTTTTTTCCTCATGCTATATTTTCTACATATGGATTCTTATGAAACATTATTATTTTTTAAATATTTTTCACAGATTTGAAAGTCAGTTTCAAAATATGACATTTTAGAGAAAGCAGTAAGGCAGATTTTTGAAAATTCTGAAAAAGCTTATTATTGTTATTATTATATTATTATTGAATTTCACTATTAGTCTTGTACCTGGAAAGTGATTTTTATTTTTTATATGTGGTAATTCTAATTAAAATATAGACATATCCTAGGTATTGAGCTATAATTTTAATGATTGCTGGGTTTTTTTTTTTGGTTTGGCATTCCCAGATATAGAGAGTTTTTAAAGTTGGCATTGCAGATCACAACTGGGCCCTATACATGTGGGTCACTTGGTAGAGTGAAAAAAGTTTTGGCTTTATTTGAAGCAATATTTGAATCTGAGACCTGGATGATATTGAGCAGATTACTAAACTCTGAGGAACTTATTCATTCATTCACTGTTTTATTAATTATTTTCTATGGGACAAGCATTATACTAAGAACCTTGGATATAAAGAAAGGCAAAAACCAGTCTGTGCTCTCAAGGAGATATTTTTTTCCCATCTGTAAAAATTGAGCAGGTTATAATGGATGACATCTTGGGTCCTTTCCATCTAAAGAAACTGTACTTCATCTCTTTTAAATTGTAAAGCTGGAATTCCCTTATTCTCTGATAAGTGATGGCTAAGATAGAAGTAGAGCTGATTTAGGTGGGGAATAAATCATGTTTTCTTCAAGTTGCTAATAAAACATATCAAGTGATAAAAATAATATAAATATTCTGATCTAATGGTAACCTGGTATGATATTTCCTAGTAATCTCATGAGGAAATATATAGAATCTAAAGGCCTGAGATGGATTTTCAATGATCCATGGTTAAGGTAAAGATTCACCAAAGACTTTTTTTTTCATCTTAATCTTTTATCTGTTTCCTTATCTATGTATGAAATGGATCTGAGAACTTTGACATAAATGAGAATGATCAGGAAATCTTCTAGTGTATGGAATCAACCCTAGAATTAGTTTGGAATTTATGACACAAGCTTTCCTTTGTGAATATTCTCCACTCTATCACATTATGAAAACAAGAATTAGCCTCATGTTCACTCTCTCCCCATTGAAGTGCCCCCACAATGGTAGTTATGAAAACAACACTACTTAATATTTTCTTTGATCGAGTGATCTGAGGGGAGCCACAAGCCTGCCTTGCTTGACTTTGTTGCTTTTAAACCCTTAGGCAAGAAACCTTTCCATTCAAAGTTTATGAATGGCTGTGCCAAATGTCTATGTCACAGTCAAAATTCCAATTTGTCAATTCAAATGGCACATATCAGTGAAAATATTTGATTCTTTTAATCAATGCTAAGGTATTTAAACAGAGCACATGCATTGTAATGACATTTTTACGTTTCTCTTCTGAAGAATCTTGGGATAATTTGGAGTCTCTTAATTTAGTTCACACCTTTTTTAAAGAAAAAAAGAAAAGAGACGGTGATGAAAAATGAAAACAAGCAATCATGGGAGAACAAAGGAAAAACAAAACTTGCAAGTATTGAATGTATAATGATTGTTGAAAGTTTTATTTATTCCAAATACCCTAGTTCTTACCTTATTACTTTTGGAATCACAGTTACAGAAGTGCTATGGCTTCAAGGAATTATTGCTAAGGAAAATCCCTGAACACTCCCTACTCCTCCAAAATACAGGTTCTCTAGCATCCTAGAGTTGGAATTCTGATTACCTGTATATTTATAGTGCAACTAAGTAATTAAAGAAAGGGAAGGTAATCTGGAGCCGGGGAGATCTAAGTTGTCAAATGGAGAAAGTTTCAGGTCTGCAGGGCAAGAATTCAAATCTGGCCTTAGACAAGTCATGTTAACCCTGTTTATCTCAATTTCTTTACCTGTAAAATGAGAAAATGAGTTGGAGAACAAAATGGCAAACCACTCCAGTATCATTGTAGAAAACCCCAAATAGGGTCACAGAAAGCTGGGAACAATTGAAAAATGACTAAATTTAAAAAAATCTGGAGCTAAGTGTTTCTGAATCCCTTGCACTAGATTTTTTCTTATTATAAAATTTGCATTTTTGAATGATGTTTTTATCATAAGAATTAAAGAATAGTATAATTTGGAAATCAGGATCCTTTGAAAGATCTGACAATATCAAAGCTGAAGGAGAGAAGACATATGAGGGGCATAGTTGGTAGATATCATGATGAAAAGTAAAAATCCTCATTATGCTTGACACTAAAAGGGTAGAAATAATAGCAATAGATACAAATTTCAAAAACACAGATTCCAAAAGAGGAAAAACTCATAACTACTCAAAAGTAGAGGGACTGTATGGGATCCAGAACCTTGTGAGTTCCCCAGTCTTAAAGTCTTTAGATAGAGGTAGATGCTGATAGGTCAGGTATGTTGTAGGGGGTATTCCTTTTCAGGCATGAGTGCAACTAAATAGTCTAAGAGGTTCCTTTTACCTCTAAATTTCTATGATTTTGTGGCATTCGTGACAGTTGAATTAGATACAAAAAATTACTAATGTGGAAATGGGTTTGTAATAGGTAGAAACAAGGAGATGCTACATTGAAGGATTGAGCACCTATTTATTGGTCATGAAAGATTGTTTTGACAAAGCACAAATCTACCCTCCCTTTTATGTGCATTCATTTGTTCATTCATTTCTTTAAAATTTGTTCATTTTTTTATTTATTTTAAATGTTGTACTGGATTAAGAGTAAGAAACTGTTTCATAATCCATGGAAATGTTCTATGATTTCAAGTCAGACAATTAACCTATTCATTCCAAATTATTCTTCTCTTCTGAGGTTGAATTAATGCTTTTAAATTGGGCTGAGAAGGAGGCATTCCCAGGAAAAGTGCTTTAGAAATGCAAAATATTATTGTTTCACTTTGTATGTATGTTGAAATTCATATTCCTTTTCAGTGCAGAGTCAGAATTTTTCAGGGATAGATAAATTTCAGACTCAAAGTTTGGGTAGTGAGACTTGTTACTTGCAGAGTTTCTTTCATCTAAGGACTTTCAAATACTTCATTCCAGAGAAGATACAAAAAGCACAAGCAATATGTTACTTAATTTTAGAAAGAATCTTTTTTTTTGTTTTCCAGAGTGAGAAGACAGAAGAATAGTCTCTTATGTTCAGAGGTTATTGGTAAAAATGTCGTCAATAAAAGTGAAGATCCATTGCCAAAATTTAATGGAAATCAGAATAAAAAGGTGAATGCCCTCAAATCAAATTAATTACACTTTTGATAGGAAGTCTCACAAGTAATCTCATCTCAGAGAAGTAGCATTCAGAGTGGACAGGGAGCTGTCCTTGGTTCCAGGTCCCCTACTCATAGACGGTTGAGTAATTTTGGGTATATCACTTAGTATCTCAGTACTCTTGACAACTCTGAGTAAACATTGTTCTGCATTGAATTTTTTTTCATTTAGATGCCACAATGGTTAGAGTATTGAACCTGGAGTTAGAAAGATCTTGTTGCAAATTCTCTTCAAACCTAGGAAAGTCACAGCCTCTCTCTATCTCAACTGCAAATGAAGATAATAAAATTTACCTCACAGGTTTGTAAATATCAAATAAGACAATATTTGTAGAGTGTATAACATAGTGCCTGACATACAGTATGTACTTAATAAGCCTTTTTCTTCAAGTCTATTCCTCTCTCTCCAAATTGAGAGTCCACTAGAACAACAGAATCAGAGTACTAATCCCTATCCCTTTCTCCATCATTTATAATTCTGTCCTGAAAGATAATGAAGGCTATTCTTCCCCCTCTCTCTTATTTTTAACTTGTATCTTATATCTCTCATTTGATACTTATATCACTCTCCATATACAATAAGAATCAATGATATTTTTACTCAGATTGCCACTTATTTAATAATCCCTGTTTCTCCAGTGCAGCTATAATCTCCTTGAGTGAATATTTTATATCCTATTCCCCTTTTCCGTACACCTTCGGTCCTAGTACATAACTACCCAACAAGATTTTATTTGAATGAGTAATTAAAAAGAATTATTACTTAAAAATGGTACTACTTTTTATCTTTTATATTTCAAAATAAGCTGTACTTATTTTTATTGGAGTAAAACCTCCATTTTTTATTGTTTTGTCAATTTAAATTGAATCCAACTTTTTGTGATCCCATTTGGGGTTTCCTTGGCAAAGATAATGGAGTGATTTGTAATTTCCTCCCTGGCTCATTTTAAAGAAGAGAAAATTGAGGCAAACAGTTAATGACTTGTCCAGAGTCACACAGCCAGTAATTGTCTGAGATCAAATTTGAACTCAAGAAGATGAGTCTTCTTGACTCTAGGCCTGACATGCTTTTCAATGCACTATCTAAGCGAGTAAACTCTCCATATACAGTTAAAATAAAATATGGGATATAGCACCAAGTTTGTAAACATTAATTTAAATCACTCCCATACTCTAAACATCATGCTATTGTATGCCTTCTTAGCAACCATTCTTTTTTTATTATTAAAACGTTTTATTTGCAAAACATATGTATGGTAATTCTTCAACATTAACCCTTACAAAGCTTTCTGTTACAAATTTTCCCCCCTACTCCCCATCCCTCCCCTAGATGGCAAGAAATCCACTACATGTTAATTATGTTAAAATACTTGACAAATAGAATATGTCTTAAAGTTTTTTTTCAGTTTTCAAACTATGCATACCCTTTGACCCAGCAATGTTTCTATTGGGCTTATATCCCAAAGAGATCTTAAAGGAGGGAAAAGGACTCACATGTGCAAGAATGTTTGTGGCAACCCTTTTTGTAGTGGCAAGAAACTGAAAACTGAATGGATGCCCATCAATTGGAGAATGGCTGAATAAATTATGGTATATGAATGTTATGGAATATTATTGTTCTATAAGAAATGAACAGCAGGATGATTTCAGAGAGGCCTGGAGAGACTTGCATGAACTGATGGTGAGTGAAATGAGGAGAACCAGGAGATCATTATACAAGGCAACAGCGAGACTTATGATGGTCAATTCTGATGGACATGGCTCTCTTCAACAATGAAATGTTTCAAACCACCTCCAACTGTTCACTGAAGAAAGCCACCTACACTCAGAGAGAGGGATATGAAATGTGGACTACAACACAACATTTTCATGCTCTCTATTGATGTTTGTTTGCATTGTGTTTCCTTTATCTGATTTTTCTTTCTTGTACATACGTTTTTTTCTTGCACAACAATGATCAGTTTGGAAATATGTATACATATATTCGATTTGCCAAGTATTTTAACATAATTAACATGTAGTGGATTTCCTGCCATCTAGGGGAGGGATGGGGAGTAGGGGGGAAAATTTGTAACAGAAAGCTTTGTAAGGGTTAATGTTAGGGAGTAATTCAAGCTCACACAAGTAGCCAATGTCAGAGACAGGATTTGAAACCAAGTTGTCATGTTCCAAATATTTTCCTTTTTCCACTTTTGAGAAAATGTTTAATGAATCTTCATAAATGAAAAACAATTTTTAAATTGAATTTAGATACTTATATATAGTTTGAAAAGAAATGATAGTCAAATAAAACAGTGGGTGCTGCTCCTAAAAGGATCAAAGGGAGATTTTTAGTAAACATGATCAAAAGAAGTGACATATCAGTACTGAAAAGGTTTTTTTAGGGCTAGATTTTATTTATTAATTATATTTCTAAAAATACCCAGTGAATACCATCTCCTACAAAATACAAGTTAGTTGATTATATTCCAGGGAACAAATATATTTACCTACATATATTTTTCATACCAAAATATTCAAACCACTACAATTCTTTGCTTTTCAGAAAAGATTCATATTATAGTCCATTGCATTCTCCTCTCTCTTTCTATGTTACTGTCTCTTTTTTTGTCTCTCAATCTCTCTGTCCCTGCCTCTCTATCTTTTTGTCTGTGTCTCTGTCTCTCCATTTCCCTCTCTCTCCCTCATCATCCTTCTCTGCTCATGCTGTGTGAGTGTGCATGTTTGGTGAACTTTAAATTATAGATAGGAATAATTCATTAATTGCTTTACTATGGATAGATCATAGAAAAATAGAATGTAGGATCTATATTTTCTTGTTCAGCTGTATGCATTTTGCTGGTTAACAGTTTTATTTCAATTAATCCTAGCAATGAAATTGAATTGCTGTCCTACCTGTGTGAACCTAGAATCATATAATCTTCAAAACTTTTCTTAATTAACAAATCTGTAAATGTTATTTACATTTTTTTAACTAAAACAGCATATAATATCCTTCTGGCATAACCATTTTATTCTTGTAAATTGGATTTCCTTTAAGACTTCAAATCTGCATACTCTTTGGGTCATCACTCTGAAAATTAGTCACTCCATCTCTAGGCTCCAGGCATTTTCTTTGCTGTTCCCCCCAAAATGGCATTTTCTCTCCCTTCAACTCTGCCTATTGATTTCCTAGATTTCCTTTAAGTACCAAATAAAATTTCATCTATTACAGTAAATCTTTTCCAATTCCTTTTAATTCTAGTGCTTTCCCTCACTTAATTATTTCCTATTTATCCTAAAAAGGCTTGCTTTACATATATTTGCATGTTTACTCTATTGGATTGTAAGATCCTAGAGGATAGGGACAGCCTTTTGTTTCTGTATATTCTCAAGTTTTAGTATAGTGCTTGGCAGTTACCAAAGGTGTATTGTGATGTTGATTGAGATTTTGAGAACAAATCCAACTATTTACAATTATCAACTGGAGGACATTATTAGAGCAAAGAAAACACTTACTAATCTTGCATAACTAGGTGATTTATGTTATGTCATTCTTTCTAAAATATAGATCATAGGCCTATTCACAAATATATGCATCATCAACTGTGAGAGTGAGCAGTGTAGAGATCACTTATGAGGGCTCTCCAATGGCTAATACTCTGGAGAAACAACATTTGAGAGAAAGAGAATAATAAAGTTACTAGAAGGAAAGGGGAGGGAGAGATGGAATTTTTGTTGTTTGGTTTTGCCTGACTCTTCGTGAATCCATTTTGGGTTTTCTTGGCAAAGATTTCTTGGAGTGGCTTGAATTTTCCTTCTCTAGGTCATTTTTACAGGTGAGTAACTGAAGCAAACACGGTTAATTAGTGCCTCTAATGCTTCTGGATCCCTGATGTCACCCTGAAGTCATGCCTTTGTAGGATTCCTTTATTGGTTGGGAGCACATGGCTCTGTGGCTTGGTCATAATACCAACCATTTCTGGTTTCTGAATCACCTAAATTTCTTGTCTAAAGCATCATATGGATCTTTGGAGAAGAATCAACATCCTTAGCCTTGGACCAGCAGGGAACCTCAACAAGTGTGCTTCCTTTAAGGAAGTCATTATTCCTCCAGCTGATGAGTTCTCTCTCATAAAGTAACACCACCACCACCACCACCAACATGTCCTTGGCATATACCATGTTCTTGTGATCTGATCTTTTCCTCCATAAAAGTGCTTAATCAAGTCTTATGCTTATGTTGTAAGACACTAGTGTTGATGGGTAGGGAATGAGAGCAGAGAAAAGCAAATAAGAAAAGCAAGTAAGGTTTCAAGAACTAAGAGCCCACTCAAGATTTGGGTTCTTCCTTCAGATAGCTCTTTTCTTGACTGCATTGCTGATCAATTATCTCATTTTAAAATTCTCGGTCTTTTTATTTGCATATGTAAATGAATGGGAATTAATGGTATCATTTGCTGCAATTGTTACTATGTATTAGGCTTACATATTATGCATATTTCTTTCCTGTCTCATATCCTTTTTATTTCTTTTTCTCCTTTCCTATTCTATCCCTGAAGCAGCTAGGTGGTACAATGAATAGTGTCAGTCCTGAAGTCAGGAAAATATCAGCAAATGATATGACATTGGCAAGTCATTTAACCCTGTTTGTTTCAGTTACTCATCTTTAAAAATGACCAGGAGAAGTAAAGATCAAGCCACTCCATGAAATCTTTCTCAAGAAAACCCAAAATGGGTTCACAAAGAATCAGGCAAAGTTGAAAAACAGAAATTCCACCCCTTCCCTTTCCTTCTAGTAACTTTATTGTTCTCTTTCTCTCAAAGCACAAAAGAGCTCCTACATTCTATTGACCATAGTACTTAAAGGAATTAATGATATAAATACCTGGACTTTTTTTTCTCTTTTGTTGGGCAATGTTAAAATTGTACTTGTAGATATTACTATGAATAAAAAGATAGTATGAATGAAACTCTGAATGAAATTTCCTAGTTAACTTCAGCCACCCAGCCTGCAAAAATAATTTTAAAAGTTTTTTTAAAAGTATTCAATGTAAATTAAAATAGCTCTGAGATATCACCACATATTTTGATAAGTGTGAGTGATTAGCTAAGATGACAGATAAGGAAAATGATAAATGTTGGAGAAGATGCAGTGTTAGTAGAGTTGTGAATAAAACTAACTATTCTGAAGAGAAATTTGGAACTATATCCAAATCAAACATTGCATACCTTTGATCTACTAGATATGTATCTCAATGAGGTCATTAAATAGGGGTCAGAATCCACATGTACAAAATATTTTTTTGTAACAATTTCTTTTTGATGGCAAAGAATTGGAAATTGAGGAAATGTCCATCAGTTGCAGAATGGTTGGATAAATTGTGGTATATGAATGTAATCAAATATCATCTTCCTATAAGAAATAAGTAGATGGATTTCAGAAAAACCTGGACTTACATGAACTGATTCTGAGCAAAGTGAGCAGAATGAGGAGAACATTGTACACAGGAATAAGAACACTGTTCAATGAATGATCAACTTTCATAAACTTAGCTCTTCTCAGCAAAACAATAATAATCTAAGACAATTCCAAAAGACTCATGATGAAAAATACCATCCACATACAAAGAAAGAACTGTGGCGTCTAAATGCAGATTACACTGTTTTCACCTTTTTTGTTGTTTTTTCCCCTTTCTCATGATTTTCTTCTTTTGTCTGATTCTTTTCAAATGACTAATGAGATCATATGTTTAACATGATTGTACATATGCAACAGATCACTTGCTGTCTTGGAGAGGGAGGTAGGAATGAGGAGAAGAAAAAAATTGGAACTCAAAATTTTATGAAATTTTAATATTGAAAACTATTTTTATATGTAATTGGGGGAAAAAAACTAAGTGGGGAAAATATTTAAGAAAGCCTTTTCTGTTCTTTCTTCCTAGCTCCCTAGTAGAAAATTCTCTTTCTTAATTTTTCATTACACTTTTGATATTCTCTTTACACTAATCACCTTCCATCATGTATATACTATTAATATAAGGTATTTAAGGGTGGAATCTTTCTCACATGCTTGTATCACAAATATGGAAATAATTTTCTAGAATAAATAAAATATAATTATTTAATACATTGCAGTTTTGTAGCTCTTTTGTAAGTGTCATCTCATTTGACACATAGGCAGTAAAAGTATTATTATCTACATCTTACAAATGAGGAAAATGATGCTTATAAATGACGTATGCTTTGTTCAAGCCTCCTGGCTAATATGGAGTAGATCCAGAACTAAAATTTTATATTGTCTGCCTCCTAAATATCATGCTGCTTCTTTAAAATTAGGTAATTTCAATGAACAGAAACTATCTTTTATTTTTCTTTGGATATCCAACATGAAAAATAATTAATGTATGTTGACTGATTTTTAAACTCAAAAATTGGAAATAATTTGAATTTCATTTTGGCTACCTAAAGGAGATTGATTTATGTGGTTTCTTCCTTCCTTCCTTCCTT
>JAJPUD010004227.1:117964-162745 GCA_023553655.1 Myrmecobius fasciatus | reverse complement strand
TCTTTCTTTCTTTCTTTCTTTCTTTCTTTCTTTCTTTCTTTCCTGCTATTCCACTGGTCTATAGAAATCCCTGTGAGAATACTTCTTTAATCAATGCAAAGCTGATTGTCATATTGCCTTGATATTTACAATCTCAGGACACTAAAAGACACATACATTAAGAAACTTGCCCAGTGTCATGTAGACAATATGTATCAGAGACCATGAATACAGGTATTCCTGACTCTTGGTCTTTCAGGTTCTAGAAACCCTCTGTATCTATCTAGTAATGATTGTATAGTTTTTGTGAAAACACTTTATAACTAGACATTACTTTACAAAACCACTCTCATGTGATGATTATCATCATTATTCTCAGGAATTCTGGTGGTAAAAGAATAATCACTTTCATATGGAGAGGAGAAAGACTGGTGGAGTCTGCAAGGAATTAGTGAGGAGAATGGTCTTATTTAACATTTTCATAAATAATTTGAAAGAGGGAGTGAAATCTCTAGATTTGCGGGTAATACTAAACTTTTCCTTGTAGTAAAATATCAAGCAAAGGAGAATAAACTAGAGGAAGATTTGCCAGCCCCTGTAGTTGGTAGAAAAATAGTATTTGTTGTGAATCAAGTATAAAATAATTCATTTAAGATGGGAAATGTAATTAAAGATATGATTAGAGATTTAGAAAAGGTTGTTGCTTGTTAGACATAACTGAAGTTATAGGGAGAATTAAAATCAGGAAGCTCTCAGTTTTAATTTAGTTTTAGACCTTTACTAGCTATGTGATCATGGATAGTCATTTATTCTGTCTGTATTAGTTTCATTAACTGGAAACTGGAAACAAAAATAATAGCCCCTGCTTTCTAGAATTGTTGTGAGAATAAAATTACATAATATTTATAAAGTGGTCTGTAAACCATAAAGAAATATATAAATGGTATTGAAAGGTATCAAAGAGTATTCCCTGATATACTTTTGTGTCTCAAAACAACTCCTGCTTCATGCGCAAAAAAAAAAAAAAAGCTGAACATATTCAGGAAAAGTTTTGAAAATAAACCAAATTACCATATCCTGTTCTTATATGAAATGTTGGCTTATCAAGATTTGTAATATTACATGTAGTTTTGGTAACCAAAAACATGATATACATACATATAAATATATTTGCCATGAAATCTCTAGATAATGACAACTGAATACATCAAGGGGATAAAGGATGTTTTATATAAGTATAAGCTAAAAAATAGTACTCTTTAATCTGGAAAAAAAAGTTGTGAGGGTAATAGTGGCATCCCTTGCAGATTACAAGAGATAATTTAGGAAACATAAAAGGAAATATTGCTTTACAGCAGCTGGCAAAGTTAGGGAACATGAAAAAAGTCAAATTTACAAGTACAAGATAGAAGAGAGTTGGCTAGATAGCAGTTGGTCTGAAAACAATGTGATAATTTTAAGCAAACTGTAAGTTATATATGCATCAACAATGTAAGTACCCTATGGATCCCATAGATCCCAAGAAAGTTAATGTGATCTTAATTTCATTAATAGAGGAATAGAAATCTCAACAATAAGAAGACTCAAGTCTCACTGTATTATGGCCTGGTTAAAAAAAAATCTAGAATATAAAATCAGTCATGGATACCTTATCTTAGGAACTCCAAAAGTAAAATATGGTTCATCAGATGATACTGTATTCTTCCTTGGTATAAGCATTCAGAAAAAGACTGGCTATTTGTTAGATGTGCTTTTCAGATACGGTTAAGTGTGATAGCTACAAAATTTCATTCCTAATTTGAAATTATGCTTCTGTGAAACTTCAAGAGTTGGTTTTGGATAGAAATGCAAGTAGTTCAAAAAGTATTTAAATATGCTGATAGATAACAAATCCATAATGAAAAAAAACTAATGAAAATTGGAAATATAAATATGAATCACTATCTGCTTGAAGTTTGTGAAATAAACATTTTTTTCTTAGAGACAAAATTTGTGGTGACATATTTCCTTTGTCTTTTTTATAAACTATTACTTGAAGCATGACATGCTTCTTCTAGGAAGGTAGCAAGACATATTTGATGTAGTAGAATGCTATATTTTATCTCTAAGAACAGAAGTAAATAGTTGAGACACACAAACGCTGCAGCCCTATTCCAGAGAAATAGTCTCCTGTGAAGAAATTTAGTACCTCAACCCTGAATGGATGCCTGCATAGTCAAGATTTGTTGATCTGGTGTGCTATGCAAGAGATTCATGAAGACTGAAGTTATAGGTTTGGATCACGGGTTAGGGTTGGATCACCATATCAAAATTCTCGGAGGGTAGAGCCAGAGATGGTAGGAGTTGAATTTCAGTTATGTGAAGCCAAACCATCTGGAGTTAGAGCTTAATCTTTGCTGGAGAAAGATACCAGGTATAGATAAAGCTCAGTTATTGTCCTCAGGAATCTTGCAGTTTAGTAAATGTAGAAAGTCAAAAAAGACAGCAATATCAATAGAGACAGCAACAGAACCAATGTAAAAAGATGTTAAAAAGCTTTATGACTGGTATCCAGAGACACATTTACAGTGGCAAAGATACAAGTCAATTAAGCCCCTATTATATGCCAGCACTGAGGATATAAGAAAAATAAAATGAAACAAAACAAATAAAGAAACAAACAAACAAAAAAATTATAACAGACCTAGTCCCTGCTCTCAAGGAGTTCACTGTATAATAAGGGAGATAACAAGCAAAAAAAAAAAAAAGGTATGTAATATACATTGGGGGTAGTATCAAAGGGAATGCATTAAGATCAATGAGAACTGACAGACATTTCTTGAAGTGGTTGGGATTGTAGTTGAGACTTGAAGGGAAGCCAGAAAGCAGTGATGGGAAATAAGATGGGAAACTTCTTGCATAGGATGTAATTATAGAAAATGGTTCAAATGACAAATTAGTGTGTCTTCTGTGAGGAGGCCAGTGTCACTGGATTATAGTGTATATGGAGGGGAAGAAGAGGTAAGAAGACTTGAAAGGTAAGAAAGGACCAGATTATCATGAAACACAACTGCTTATGAAAATATGACTGGATTTGTCATGCTATGTTAATAGATTAATTCTCTCTCTCTCTCATTTTTTTTCTTTTAGACATTTAATGGAAATGTACATTACTTAACGTAATTACATCAAATGGAAAAAAGACTAGTCTACATATTCTCAGTAAAACTGAATGTTTTATCCACCCTAGGTCTGAGGTAAAAAGCTAATAGTAAGTGGAGTTGCAGTCAATAGTCGGAAATGTTTCCCTTCGTGCAGACTGTTTTCTATTCCCAGTTCATAATGGCAGTGTCTGTTCATTCATTCTCCCGTTGCTGTGCAGCTGGGCTTCTTTCTGCCTTCTCAAGTCACACTCTCAGTGTCAGCCACTCCCCCAGCTTTCTCAAACAGATGTAGTGCAGAATCTTGCTTCTGTTACCATTCTCTCATCTTGGATGTCTGAATCACAGGAGAGCTGCTGGCTGTGTAGTATAGGTATAGGCAAGTTAGAATATATCAGTATTAAGATGAACCCAGAGCTTGAAAACTTGGGTCATCCATTTCCTTCTTCAATTTGTTTTAGTGTGTACATTTTATTCTCTTCTTTTGGTGTGAGATAGAAAATTAGTGAAATAGATAATGTGTTATGAGTTTCATTTTTGAGTGGCAAATGGAATTGATGAATCTGAAGTACAGTTGAGAGGAAGAAACAAAGTGTTCTTCACCAACAAATGCTCTTTCAGACCACACAATTCATAGTTGGAAACCTTAGATTACCAAATTCCATTTAAATTTCAAAGATCTGCTTTCTCCCCACACCACTATAGCACACATATAACTACCTTCTCTTTATGTTTAAAATTTTAATCCATCATTTAGCCCTTAATTATTCTTTCATCATCCTTCTAATGGTAGCATTGTTTCCTTAACTAGATCGTAATATTCTTAAGAGCCGAATCCACTTTTTCCTACTATGTTATATTATATATTATGATGATGACATAATTATCATAATCATCATCATCATCATCATCATCATCATCCTCTTGCAGGTCCAAACAAAAACAAAAATAACTAAGAAGCACCATAATTCAGCAGCTAGAAGTGGGAAAAATCATAAACAATGATAAGCACAGATATATTGGTTGCTTCATTAATTGATTGAAATTCTTGATTCAATGATTGATCATACTTGCTCCTTTCTCTGGAGAAGAAAATAACTATAACTTTGCATTATGGTTTTAAAAGTAAATGATTTGAAATGATCTCATTTGCTTGGCAAATGTAACTTCTCAAATTTCATTAAATGATGATCCTAAAAAGGAACTTTTAAGCAAATTTGGCTGTGGTGTTCTCAGATATAGAAGTGTGTTACATTGAAATTGTCATGTGGAATCCCATTCTTATAATTCTGTTCCACACTATGCATTGCATCCCATCTTTTTTGTTGTTTTTTTGTCTTTTTCCATTTCTAAACCATTTTCATAAGTATTATCTATACTTTCTTGTGTGCCTCTCAGGTTCAGATAATGTTTTTTCTGTCATTTGTAACATGTGCATATGTACGCATATATGTGTATACACACATGCACATATAACATACATATATATAAGTATGCACATACAATGCACAAGTATGTAAGTATTCATATATATATGCATATACATTCACACATGTGAATCAATGGATGGATGCATGGATGCATGGATGCATGGATGAATAAATAGATAAATGGGTGGATGGATACTCTGACACTACTCTGTAATGGGAAATTTTTGTGTGTTTTATTTTGCTTTGTTATTCCAGCCCTCATCATTTATAATAACTAACCATGAGAAGTAGAGAGAGCATAGGTTTTGAAGTTAGCAAGACCTGTTTTCAAGTCCTATGTCTGATATACACTAGTTTGGAGATCATGAATGAATAAATTAATCTCTTGGTGCCTCAGGCACTGAGAATGCCCAAATCTGATTGTGGTACAGGAACTAGAGTGGTTGCCTTGGACTTAGGACAACCTAAGTTCCAACTCTATTCCTGACACTTATTAACTGTGTGACATTGGGCAAGTCACTTAGTCACTCTATGCCTCAGTTTCCTAATCTGTAAAATGGAATTAATAATAGCACCTATTATACTGGGTTTATATAAAGATCAGATAAAATAATAAATGAAAAATTGTTTGAAAAATTTAAAAATGTTGTTTAAATGTTAATAATGATAACTGATGTGATAATGATGATAATGATGCATCCCATATAAAAACTAAAAAATGTGAAACTTTTATGTCTGTTTCTTATTCCTTGAAATAGAATAGGACAACAATCCATATACATTCAAAATATTTTTACAGCTGCCTAACCCAAATTTATGCTTATAGAGTATAATTTCCTTACTCCTTCAACTAAATTGATAAAAAGGCCACTTTCCTTTTTTCTCACTCATAATAATGTGTATATTTGTGAAAACTATCAATAAAACTATCCTGGATTGAAAAGCATAGTTTTATATGGGTAAGGTAATGGTACACTTATTTAAGGTTGGACTTTTTAAGGAGCCCACAACCTCTGCTACAATTATAATATTGAAAGTGAGAAGTCTGGGTGTAGGGCTGTCCCCAGAAGCAGCAACAGCTGAGAATCTTTACATCCCAGGCAACTTCCACTGGTTTCCTCTGCCAAGGACTTCAGAAACCTGGTCAGACAAGATGTGTCTTAGTTCCCAGCTGCTACTTTTCATGGATTGACACTGATACAGATGCACTTCCTGAAAGCATGAATAAATCAGTTGAATCCCTCAAAAAGATGCAGAAAACATATGAGAAAGTGGATCGCTGAACATCCCATCATAGTGGAACCACTTTCATGTATGGCAAAAGAAATGTCTCCTCATTTTCTTATCAACCATTTTCCTTCCCTCCACTTTCTTTCTTTTTCCTTCTCTAAACTACTAGAAACTGTGTTCTGCCATTAAACATGATAGTGTCCAGTTTAATCATTAGCAACCCTTATAGCCATATTCTATGCAATTTTTCTTGTATATAGTTTCAAGTCCAACTAGTAAAATTACATACAGGTGTTTTAAACAATAAAATGTGTATTAATACTTGTTTTTATAAGGCTTCTGACAACTCTGTTACTAGGCAGAAAGAATAGTAGAATAATTTGACAGCTGCCTCTCCTAATATCTCCTTTATATGCCCTCTAAGATTTTTAAAATTTTTACCTTAAAATTTTTGTTGGATCTGGAAGCTCTCTGTTGAAATGTGAAGGGCATTTGAGAATTGCAACACTTATACATTCACTTATATCAGTTTGATGGTCGCCTAAGACAGAACAAGTTGCTGAAGAATCAGCTTTTATATAATATAAATTTGGCTTTTGTCCTATCAGGTGATACTCTCTTGTACAAGCATTACAGTATTACCAATGATGTCCATAAGGGAACTAAACTCTGGAAACATGGATAAGGCAGCTTTGGAAAAAGGACGGAAAGGAAAAAGAGCATTTTTGTACCAAAGAAAGCCAGCATATATAACTAAAGTCCAGTTCTAGCTGGTTTGAAAAGAGAAATGCAGGGATATAATTAATTGGGACACAGCAAGTTTTTTTTTTTCTGTTTTTACACTTTGAAAGTCTAATTGGAAGGATTTCCTAGAAAGCAAAAGCAAGTGAAGGGGGAAGTAGGTGAGTTCAGATGGGAATCCTTCATGACTGACAGTATGTTACAGAGATCCAAGCCAAGGCATAGCATTTTATTAATGAGATAGAAATCCACAGTCAAAACCCCCTTAAGAATGAGTGTCAGTATTTACAATTAGGGTCATGATAACATTGTTTTAAAATCAAGCCCAGGGAATGGAGCAGGGCAAGGTTCTTGAGGAAAATTCCTTGGAGGAAAAAAACCTTATTTTTGCTGCCACTTTTGAATAGTTTCAGAAATTGTGACTTGTGGACAATCAGAATTTGTAGTTCTACTTTAAAGTGGAGCTGTGTATGATCTGATGATGCTTACAAAAAAGTGTTTTTGTGGCATTTGTAAGATGATCTTTGTCTGCTTCATATTCCCCCACTCCAGGACCAACTTAATTCCCTTACTTCCATTTTATCAAAAATTCCTATCGTTCTGTTCCACAGTTGTTTTTTTTGTTTGTTTGTTTGTTTTGTTTTGTTTTGTTTTTTGTTTTTTTTTGTTTTGTTTTGCATAACATATGTATGGGTAGTTCCTCACCATTGATCTTTACAAAGCTTTCCATTACAAATTTTACCCCCAGTCCCCACCTCTCCCCTAGATGGCAGGAAGTCCACTCCATGTTAATTATGTTAAAATACTTCACAATTTTAATATATGTATACATATTTCCACACTTATCATTGTGCAGTTTTTTTAATGTTCTTTCCATGATGCCCTAAAAATTCTACTTTAAAAAATTCATCCAGTTATTTCCCCTAGATTCTTCCCCTCTATCTTATTCAATAATTCCAGCAGGGGAGTACTTATTTGTAAATGTTCAAACGTTTCAATTGTTTTCATACCAGCCTTGTATCAATAGGTATTTTAGCAGTATCTTCATTACTTCCTAATTGTTCAATGTTCTTTCACTGCTTAAAAAATGAATTCAGTCTTTCAGCTATTGTTGAGTAGTCATTGATTTCATTCCTGCTCCATTAATTTAAAAAAAACCTATTTTTGCTATTTTTTAACTTCAATATTTTACATATCTTTAGCTCTCTTATTATTATTTAATCCCTCCAGGTAATACTAATTTCTCTTTCTTTTTGCCAGTAACTGCTTTCAGCTACAAACATATCCTGGTGAAACAAACCCTTTTTTCTCAATTAATTCTAAATAAAAATGCATGATATTATGAAATGAAAAGTCATGTTTTCTACTCTTGGAATGGTCACAATTTTAAAATGAGTTAAACAATTGAATATATAAGCAAAATATGGAAGCTATCAATTCCTTTTTTCTAGAATAAAAATTCTAAATATTGAAGTGACTGAAGGCAGGCAGCACTAAACTTTGATGGTTTCATGATGGATTGAAAGGGGGTAATACTTGAACAAAGCTAATGTGAAATTATTTTATATTATTCTTTATAGAAGAGGGAAGACAGAAACTGGAGTAAGAGAATCTGGTTTCAAGCAAGCCCTAAATTCTTTGGGCCTTCTTTTATCTATACAATGATGAGGTTTAAATTAGATAGACTATATAGTCCTTTCTAATTACAAGTCTATCATCTGCTGATAGTCTGATGTGTATACTATATGTGTCACTTAGATGAGATGAATGCTAGATTAAAACACAGCTCTGTAATTATGGCCTTATAACACTTAAGACATTGGTAGGCTCTGCTAGGTGGCAGAGTGGCTAGAGCTCTGGGACCAGAGTCAGAGAAAGCTGAATTAAAATCTTAACTTCAAAAACTTACAAACTATGTGACCCTATAAAAATCAGGATAATAATAACACCTACTTCCCAGGCTTATTTTAAGGACTAAATATGATTATATTTACAAACACCATACTAGTAAAATGCATGACACATTTTAGGTGTTTAAAGACTGCTTGTTTGCTTCCTTTTCAAAACAATTTGATGGCTAAGTCCTTTCATTTTCTTCTGAATGTTTTGTGCTTTGCATTTGGAAATGGAAAAAAAATTGGGACAAATCATAGGGTCATATATTCAGAATTCAGACTCAATTTTACCTGCCCATCTTTCTCTCCCACTACTTCATACTATTCAATTCTCACTTCTTCCTGGATATTTTATGTTTATTCCTGTCTCCATGCTTTTGATTACATGTTTTTTCTTCCTATAATAATGCCTTTTTTCACTTTGCCAATTCAAATTCTATCTTGTTTTTGAGTCCCAGATCAAATCCTCAGTGCTTTATGGTTGCTATCTTGAATACTCCAGTGACCACTAGTCTTCGACTTCTCTAAATTTTTATTGCTGACATAATGAGTGCTATAGGGTTTAGTACCTAATTGTTCTCTAATTGTCAAATATTAGTATCATCACCTCAGCTACATTATAAGCTCTTAGAGGAAGACACCATATCTTCTACTTATTCATTCATCCATCCATTTAATAACCAAGAATTAAATGCCAGCTATGTAGAGAGCAGTATTGTAGACATTATGCAAAATGCAATATAAATAAGTTATGGCTTTTACACTAAAGGAATTGATAGTTTAGCAAGGAAAAATTTTTGTTCTTTTTTACTTCTAATTCTGTTTAACCTGGTAGTTCTCCTATTCTTTAGTTGTTCTACATTTTGCTGTAAGACCATCTTATTTATTCTTCTAGCAAAATGATCAAGATATCATGAGTATGAATCTGAGCAATTAATTTAATTCATTGAAAGTATTACATAATACAAGATATGTGAGCAAAATATGTAGATGCATAGATCTAATTTATCTTGTATTTTGTCTGTGTGTATATTTCTTAAGTTTTAAACATTAACAACAAAAACAACAACAAACTAATATGTTATAAAACTACATTTTCCATAAAGGTAAAAGCTTCTTCAAATCTAACATTCCTCCCCAAAGCTATTGCTCTGTATCTAGGAAACTGTCATTCCCTTCCTGTTGCAGCCTGTCATTACTTAGCACTTCATAAAACACTGGCAATGACAAATGCATTGCCTCTCATGCATGTCAATGTTGGACATATCTCAGAGGGTATTTTGGCCTTTGCCCAATAGCATATGGTGAGGTTTGTGCTTTGCTTATGGGGTTGTAGGCAAGGTCACTGAGATGAAAAGGGTGTTGTGGCTGGTTCTTAATTCTACCTCTACCTGAGTTGGCTTTTACTGTGCATTATCAGTCCTTGGGGGTCTCAACCCACTAGACTGGAAATATGGAGCTTTGCCTAACTGTGCAGGTCAATATTTATTTGCCTTGATTCATAATCCTGATAAATAGAGATTCCCCCTGCACAAATTATCCATTTAGGGACTCTTTCTTTTCTTTTCTTATTTTTACATGTTTTTATTAAAAAAATTCCATTAGTAGTGTTCTTATCACCTCAATTGCTTAATATGTTTATATTGTGTTCAATGTAGTTGAATGTTCAAATATGAGCTCCTTGATATGCTAGATGTATAATGTAAATTGTACCTTTTAAAAATTAGCTAAGAAATATATTTTGATTTTTTAGGTTACTAGTATTTTAATTGCATTTAAAGATAGTTTTCAATATTTATATTTGTAAGATTTTAAACTTTGATTTTTCTCCCTTCCATTTTTCCTATACTCTTGAGAGCAAGCAATCTGATATAGGTTATAAATGTACAATCATATTAAGCATATTTCCACATTAGTCATGTTGTGACAGAACAACAATAAAAGAGAAAAACTAGGAGAAAAGGGAAAAAAGTTAAAATACCATACTTTACTCTGCATTCACACCACATAGTTCTTTCTCTGAATGTGATCAACAGTCTCTTGGAATTGTCTTAGATCAAGCTATTGCTGAGAAGACCTAAGTCTATTATAGTTGATCATTGTATAATATTGCTTTTCCTGTGTAAAGTGTTCTCCAAGTTTTGCTCACTTCACTCAGCATCTATTTATGTAAATCTTTCAAAGTTTTTCTGATATCCTCCTGCTCATCACTTCTTATAGAAAATAATATTCTATTGTAATCATATACCACAATTTGTCCAGTCATTCACTAATTAATGGGATTCCCTCAATTTCTAATTCCTTGCCACCACAAAAAGAGCTGTTATAAGTATTTTTGTACATGTGGCTCTTTTCCCTTTCTTATCATGTCTTTGAGACAGAGACCTAGCAGTAATATTGCTTTATCAAAGGGTAAATAAAATTTTATAGCCCTTTGGGCGGAATACCAAATTGTTCTCCAGAAAGGTGGATTAGTTCACAACTCTACCAACAATGCATTAGTGCATTCATTTTCTAATTTCCCCACATTTCCCCCAAAATTTATCAGCTTTAATTTTTTCTTCTGAAAACTGCCTGGTCATATACTTCAACCATTTATCAATTGGGAAATTATTTGAATTATAAATTCATTATAAATACGATTCAGTTCTCTTTGTATTTTAGCAATGAGGCCTATATCTGAAAAACTGACTATAAAAATCATTTCCCAGTTTTCTGTTTTCCTTGTAATCTTGTTTGCTTTGGTTTGTGCAAACTAAGTGTTTGTGCAAAAGCTTTTTAATTTAATGTAATTAAATTATCCATTTTGCATTTAAAAATTTTCATTATGTCTTTTTTGGTCATATATATTCTTCCCTTCTCCATAGATCTGGCAGGTAAAAGTATCACCCTTTAAACCAAAATCATGTAACTGTTTTGACTTTTTCTTAGTATATGATCTGTCATGTTGGTCTATGGCTAGTTTCTGCCATACTATATTCCAGTTTTTTGTCAGGAGTTTTTGTCAAAGACTGAGTTCCTATCCCACAAGCAGAGTCTTTAGATATCAAAAAGTAGATCACTACAATCATTGACTACTGTGTCTTGTCCATAAATTTCACTGATTTACCACTCTATTTCTTAGGCAATACCAAATGGTTTTGATGACTGTCACTTTATAATATAGTTTTAGCTTTCATATGACTAGGTCATCTTCCTTTGCATTTTTTTTCCTTTGGTCTTCTTAATATTCTTGTCCTTTTGTCTTACAGATGAATTTTATTATCATTTTTTCAAACACTATAAAACAATTTTTGGTAATTTCTGATATGGCACTGAATAAATAATTTATGTGGAATTCTCATTTTTATCATATTAGTTCTGTCTGCCCATGACCAATTTATATTTTACCTATTATTTTAATCTAACTTTATATAAAAAGTGTTTTGTGATAGTGTCCATATAGTTACTAGATTTTTCTTGGCAGATAGATTCCAAAATATTATATTATAATTTTAAAGTGCTATTAAAACACTCTATTTCAACTAGAAGTATTATTGCAAGGTTGAATATGATATTAATAATATGCTGATCTAAAGAGTTATTTACTAGTGCAATTTTTGGGAGATGAAAGGGGATTTACTTTAGAAACGTATTTAGTATTAGAAACAGTTTTCCCTTTATTTAAGTGGCAAAAACTTGTTGACATTTAGGACTGTCATGCATAACTATATAGACAACAAACATGATTTAAGGATATTTTTTCTATGTTCTTTATTAGAATGAAAAAAATAACAGAGAACAAGGAACTGGAGAATTTCCAAAGCAAAAGCTTCTTCTGGCAATCTTTGAGACTGAGAAAAGAATTGCTCAGTTAAAATAAAAATGAAATCGTTTAGTGTTGAGAATTCTAAGTTTTGGTGATGTAGTGAGGTGGAGTGATAAGGCATAGTTTGAGGGTTTAAGGTAAGATTGGCCTTGGAGTCAGGAAAAATGTAAGATTGAATCTTGTTTGAAATACTTGCCAGTTGTATGACTCCCAACATGTCACATAGCCTCTCTTCTTCAGTTTAAAATGGAAATGATAAAATAACCCCCCTCTCATAGCTATTGTAAAAAGTAAATGGAACAATTCATGTGAAATGTTGTGTAAATTTAATAGGTTGTGTTAATTTTAGCTATTTATCATCATATCAGCATTGTCAGCATCATCTTCACCATCATCATCAAGAAAGAAATAAAAAGTACATTATCTTGTCCAGAATCAGAAGCATATATTTTATATCCCAAGAACTGATGGGTCCCCTACACTTCATCTAACTAAATCCTGTTTATTCTGGTGGTGCTGGTAATTGTGGTAGTGTCAATTCAGTTGTGTCCAACTTTTCTTTAACCCATTTGAGGTTTTCTCTATTATGGTCATTTTACAAATGAAGAAATTAAGACAAACTGGGTTAAATTACTTGCTCAGGGCTAGATAGCTAATCAAGTGACCAAGATTGATTAAACTTGAACTCAGGCAGAATAGTCTTCCAGTCTTCAGGCCCTCTGTTCTTTGCACTATACCACCTAGATGCCTTTGCAGGCAAGAAAAAATAAAGCCAAGAAATGGATTCCCCAAGGTTACAGAAATCTCAAGTATCCAATTCATATGACTGCTAATTTAATATTCTTTCCACTATACCATGGTTTCATAGAACTTTTAACAATTATAATCACCACTGCAACATTTGGTCTATAATTGATCACCTGTTTTTTCACTGCCACCTTGACCTGTACCACCGATTTATAACTGATGTCAGATTAGATTAGATATCATGTTTCCTTCATAGTCAATATAGTCAACCACATCATAATCAAATTCTCATTGTTGACCCCTAACTTATAATTAGCAATGTTATTGACTTATACAGAAACTGTAATAAATAATCATTTTATTTAAAGTGAACATCTTTTTTTATTAATACTTTTTATTTGCAAAACATATGTATGGGTAATTCTTCAACATTAACCCTCACAAAGCTTTCTGTTACAAATTTTCCCTCCTTTTCCCCACCCCTCCCCTAGATGGCAAGATATCCACTACATGTTAATTATGTTAAAATACTTGACAAATCGAATATATTAAACTGAACATCTAATGAAGATTTGAGATAGTAAGTTTTGTGAAATGTCAGCTCTTTCTTCACATTAGTATAGCCACAGAATATACAAAGAACAGTGGCAAAATTAAAAAGCTGACAACATATGAAAGGTAGATATCTAAAATAGTGATGTTTACAATATTTCAATTCATGTGCTATGGCTTCTTAGAATGTCAGAGATATGCAGATCTAAATATAAGAGCAAGATTTTCAAAGCCAATGATTAAAAGAAAATTCTTAGTTGCTGTTGTCATTCAGTCATTCAATTGTTTCTTACTCCAATGACCCCTGGACCATACTATCTGTGGGATTTTCTTGCCAAATGATACTGGAGTGATTTAGCATTTTTTTTCTCATGTGTGTTCCTTTTTTTTACAGATAAGAAACTGAGACAAATTGGGGTTAAATGACTTGTCAAAGTCATACAAGTAAATGTCTGGGGCTAGATTTGAACTCATATCTCCCTAACTCCAGACCTATCACTCTATCCAAGGTACCACCTCACTGCCTAATTAAGTACACTTAATTCAAGAGATATGCCAGGAAACTTATTGTCATTTAGTTATTCAGTTGTGCACAATTCTTCATGACCCCATATGAGGTTTTCTTGGCAAAGGTGCTGACATGGTTTGCCATTTCCTTCTACAATAGATTAAGGCAAACAGAGGTTAAATTCCTTCCCAGAGTCATATTCCTAATAAATGTCTGAGGTCAGATTTGAGCTCATGTCGTCTGACTATTTGATTTAAAAATTATTTATTTTTTTCTAGTTTCAAAAAACACTTTCAAAAATTAAGAACATTTTAACTAGATTACAGATGATGAAACAGGCAACAAATAAATAGGAAAACTATATCAGCAACTTTACCTACATTTCATTGATATCTTTTTTTAAGCATGACATATTTCTTAGAACATCCATTTCTCTTTTTTGTCCTATAGAATTATTCCTTATAACTAAAAATAAGGACAAATAAAAGTTTAACAAAACTAACAATATATCGGAAAAAAAAGTCTGAGACTTCATATGGTATTACAAATTTCAGTTCCACTTCTCTGAAGAACAATAGTAGAAAAGACCTACACATATCTCTTTTGGAGTGCTTTCATTATTAGCATTTTACAGCATTCACAAGAAGACATCTTTTAGAGTTGGAAGGTGTCTTAAAGATGATTGAGTTCAGAAGAGATTCAATAACTTTCTAGGGTCACATAACTGTCAAAGTGTCTGAGGCAGAATTCAAATATAGCTCTTTCTATGTTTTATCTACCACATCACAGTATAAACCATTTGGACAAAGTGATTCTTTCTATTTGTATTGTGGGATTATTGCATACAAATTTTTCCTGCTTCTGCTTAGTTAATTTTAGATCAATTCATACAAATTTACTATGCTTTTTGGGTATTCATCACTAAGTGCAATGAAGTAATTTTAATGCATTATACAATGTATATATTATATTTTGTACAGTAATTTGTGTTTCCAATATATAAGTACCTACTTGTTTCCAGTTTTTTGTTGCTATAAGTATTTCTGCTATAAATGTTTTTTGGTGTTTGTAAGGATTTTCTCTTGGTCACTGAACTCCAGGGGAATATACAGCAATGTGTTTAAATTTAAATGCAGCCAAGAAGTACAGCTATATCTATTCTATATTTACTTTATAAGTTCCAACCATTACTTCATCAGCATGTTCTAATTTTTTCCTCAAAATATCCATGTAGACTTTTTTGTTTCTACAGATCTTTGCCTTTCTGGAGAACAGTTGATTTTCAGAAATTGAGATAGTCAATCAAATTCATGAGTTGGTGGCATCTCTGCCAAATACTCAGATTCCTCTTTGCACTTCGGTAGTCTAGTCCTTGGACAACAGATAGAGTCTATGTGCAGAGTCTTTTCAGCTTAGTGAGATCTCCCAAAATATGTATTCCCTTGTCATGAATATTAGGAACCCAAACTACGAAATACTGAGATAGCCCCATAAAATTTGTACTAAAACATGGTTTCTTTACACATGAGAAAACAATTCATTTGTTATTTTATTTCTCAACAATTTGCTCCTGGTAAATAAGAATGCCAAGTAACTCTATAGAGATAGTACCCCAGCATTATTTTTTTGCTTTTCACCTTCAAAGTTCTTTTTTTATTTAATATTTTTTATTTTCCTCAGTTTCATGTAAAACAAACCTTTACATTTTAAAAACATATTTAAGTAGCAGATTTTGTTTTCCTCCCCATGCCCAAATCCCACTAAGAAGGCACATATGAAAGTTATGCAAAATATTTCCATGAAAGTCATGTTGTGAAAGAAAATATAGATCTGCCACCAAAAAGAACATCCTCACAAAAAGCAAAAAAAAGACTATGCTTCAATATGTATTTAGACACATAGGATTTTTCATGATAAGTCCTTCAGAGTAGGTATGGATCAAAGAACAGGAAAAGAAGAATACAATCATAGAAACTTACTACAAGAATAGGAATAGAAAAGATCAGGTTTCAAGCTTCTTGTACCCAAAAAAGTAATACAAAATGTCCTCCTATCCAAAAAGAATTTATAGAAACAACTCAAAGACTTCAAAAATCAAAGAAGAATCTAAGAACTGGAAGGAACCTAAGTGGTGATTTAAGGTGATGATGATCAGAAAAATAATAAAATACATGATGAAATTTAAAAAAATGATTTTCCTAGCACTTCTCCAGAATGTGAAACACACTTCATTTGGGATACAACTTCAGGGAATGGAATATTTTATGTTTTGATATATATCATGGTAAAAAATATATACCATAATCAAATTTTATACTGTATATAAGGAAACATTTATTTGAATTTAAGGAAGAGAGACATGGGTCAGATTCTCACATAAATTTTAATTAGCTATAGTTTGTTGATATTAAACATGAAGGCTATAGGAAACAGCAGTGCTAGTTAGTCTGGGTCACTTTCATCCTTCAAAGAATCGTAGAGATAGAGTTGGAGTGAAATTTACAGACCCAGTGCTTCTCAAACTTTTTGCTCAAGATATAGTCATATTATTTGAGTTAAGGAAACCTACATAATTTCAGATAATAGATTCATAAGTTAGTATTAGATGAAACATAAACATGACAAATTCATGATATATCTAGAGAATGTACTTTTGAATGTCACTGTAGAGTCATTGACATAACCTAATGGCATCATTTGAAAGATGATAAAACTGAGAAAATGAGGTGATGTAACGTACCAAATTAAAAAGATAAACAAACAGAAGAGCCAGTATTTGGACCCTATTCAGTGTTTTTCTGTCTAATTAAGGCCATGCAATCGATATAGACACAATTTCAAAACTGATGCTCATCTGCTTGGTCAAGATGTATACAACTTTCATTACCATATTAACTGGAGTGTCTCCTAAACTATGGGATTACACTACACTAAACTCTGAAATACATAAATGAGATGGCATCCAATACATATGCAATCTAAATATTTGACAAAATTATGGAGAAACTTGGAAAGTATTTGAGCAAAAATTAGCTTGAGGATGCTCACAAAATATTTTAAGATTAGGTCTAAATGGAAGTATGATTTAGGAATGAAAAGGCATATAATAAACTAATTAGAGGAGCAAATAAATTTCTTTTAAAGTCCATGACTAAGACAGAAATTCATGATGAAGCAAGCAAGAAAGAGAAGATCACAGAATATTAAATGGAAAATATTGATTACATAGAATTACAAATATTTTTGTGAAATAATCCAACCATTCTGAAGAGCAATCTGGAACTGTGCCCAAAGGGCTATCAAACTGCATATCCTTTGATCCAGCAATGTCATTGCTGGGTCTGTGTATCCCAAGAAAATCACAAAATGGGAAAAAAGACCCACATGTGCAAAAATGTTTGTAGCAGCTCTTTTTGTGGTAGCAAAGAATTGAAAAATGAGTACATGCCCATCAATTGGGGGATGGCTGAAAAAGTTGTGGTATATGAAGGTAATGAAATATTATTGTTATATAAAAATAATGAACAAGTTGACTTTAGAAAGACCTGGAAAGATTTATATGAACTGATGCTGAGAAAAACCAGCAGAACCAGGAATCTATTGTACACAATAGCAATGAGAAAGTATGGTGATCAGCTATGAAAAACTTGTTTCTCCTCAATGGTTCAGTGATTCAAAGCAATCCCAGTAGACTTTGGAAAGAAAATGCCATATGCATCCAGAAAAAGAACAAAGGAGACTAAAAGTAAATCAATACTTGCTATGTTCACTTCTGTTTTCTGGGTTTTTTTTTTAATCTCTCCCATGCTTATTCCCTTTTGCTTTGATTTTTTTTCTCCCAATATGATTCCTAAATAACTGCGTATTAAAATAAAAAAAATAATATAATTAAAAATGTTTTTGCATAAGTATAACCAAAGCAACTAAAATTCAAAGTGAAATATTTAATTTGGTTAAACAAATGTAAAGCAATTTTATCTAAAAACACTCATTCCATGATATATAAGGAACTGATTCAAATTCATAAGAATGGTAGCTATTCCCCAAATGATGAATGTTAAAAGACTATTAAGTACTTTTCAAAGAAAAAAATTCAAACTCTCAATAGATAAAAACATATATGCATTTGTTCATATATATTCACATCTATCTTTACATCTACCTATCTAAAATCTATCTGCTCCAAATCTACTTCAATTAAAGAAATATAAATAAGTGCAAATCTGAGGTCTATCAGTTTAAAAATATATAATTAAAAAGGAAATGACAAGGAATGGACTGACTGCAGGGAAAATGTAGACTTTAATGAACTGCTGGTGGAATTATTAAGTAATATAGTCAGATGGAAAGCAATTTAGAAGTTACCACACTGTGCTTCTCTTTGACCCAGCTATCCACTACTAGGCTTATATTTCAGAGGAAAAGATACATTGTGATGGGAGCATAATGAGGAAAACAGTTTATACAATAATGACATTATAAATACAAAGAAGTTTTCAAGTTTAAGAATTAAAAATTTAGAATTCTTATCAACAAAATCAACAACCATGTTCCTAGAGGATCAGTGATAAAGTTTTCTGGCTCCTTGACATTGTGGTGATAGAATCAAAATGACCAAAGAAACATGCTTGTGGATATAGAGAAAATGGAAAAATAGTTTGTTGATGATTAATATTTTTAAATGTTGATTTTTTTCCATTAGCCTGTAATTTGGAGAGAAAATTAATATTTCCACATTGATAAATATATTAAAAAAGCACAACTCTATCTTATATCCATTACATTCACCAATCATAAACAAACTAGGTGAAAATGCATACAATGGTGAGTATAATTACTTTGGTGGTAATTACTAAGGTATATGGATTTATGGATTTATCAATCCTTTCTTCCTAACTTCCTTCCCTTTCTTATTTTTTCTTCCTATTTCTCTTTTGCTCTCTCCTGTTCTCTCCTGTCTTCTCCTCTCTTTTCCTCTCCTTTCCTTTTCTTCTATCCTTTTCCATATAACTTTCTAACCTGCCCCTACAAATCTGTTATTCTTAACTTCTTCTGACCTTCTTCCAAACAACTCTTTTTGCCTTAGGAATTTCTTGAACTTGGAGAACCCAAACTATTTTGCTCTTTATACTCTTCCACTTGAAAGCTTGTTCAATATGGTGAGCTGATTATTTTGCAGCACAAGCCTTCTCCTTGTTCTTTTCCCAATATGGGGTTTGTTTAACTGACTTTGAAATAGGGCCACAAAACTTCATTGCCTGAGGCTCCTAGCAAGTACTGGGGGTAGTGGAGGTGGGCCTGCTTTTGCATTTACACTGAAACTAGAAAGAATTGTTAAAGTTTTCCCTTATATGATAGGAAGATTTGACAGCTTCAAAGCTTAGCACAAATGTCATCTTCTACAGAAAGCCTTTTCTGATTTCCCTGGTTGCTGTTTCCTCCCCTCCAAATTGTCTGATATTTATTTTTAATCTTTTGTGTGTATAGTAAATGCTAGTATATACTTATATATTATTTTCCCCAGTTGAACTGTAAGACATTTGAGATCAGATTATGGACTTCATTTCTGTGCACTTCAAGTTTCTCATATTAACAATTCAGGCTTATCATATGGATAATGATGTCTTTCTGTGTAATTTCTGATGTTTCCCCCCAATATATAAAATCTATATCTCCTATATGGATGCATTTATATATGTGTGTACCATCCATACACACACAGCTGGGACAAAGTATTGAGAGCATTGTTTCCTCTTCCACATTCATGACATCCAATCATGGATTCTGGATTCTGAATTCTACCTCAATTATTGTTTTATTATTCTCAGAAACAGAACTACAAAATAATATTTTTTTCATTTTTGTGGTAAGTTTATTTTTAATATACATTGCTTTATGAATCATGTTAGGAGAGAAAACTCAGAGCAAAAGAATAAAACTATGTGAGAGATAAAAAAACAGGAAAAAAAAAGAAGTGAACATAACATTTGTTGATTTACATTCGGTCTCCTTAGTTCTTTTTCTGGATGCAGATGGCATTTTCTGTCCAAGGTCTATTGGCATTGAACCCCTGAGAAGAACCAAAACTTCCATAGCTGAACATCAGACATTATCACTGCTATTGTATTCCTGGTAATACTTGTTTTACTCAGCATCAGTTTGTGTAAAGCTTACCAAATCTTTCTATAATCAGCTTGTTCATCATTTTTATAGAATAATAATATTCCATTACTTCATACATCACAACTTGTTCAGCCATTCCCCAATTGATGGGTATCCATTCTTTTTGCCAATTCCTTGCTACCCCAAAAAAGAGCTGCTACAAACATTTTTGCACGCGCTGGTCTCCCCTCCCCCCTGCCCCCGCTTTATGATTTCCTTAGGATATAGACTCATTAAGGAAACTGATGAGCCAAGGGGTCTGCATAGTTTTATAGCCCTTTGGTCATAGTTCTAGATTAATCTTCAGAATGGGTGGATCATTTCACAATTCCACCAGTAATGCATTAATATCCCGATTTTCCCAAAGCCTCTCCAATATTTATGATTATGTTTTCCTATCATCTTAGCCAATTTGAGAGATGAAAGGTGGTAACTCAGAGTTGTTTTAATTTGCATTTCTCCAATCAATAGTGATTAACAGAAATTTTTCATATAACTAGATATGGCTTTAATTAAATTATCTGATAATTGCTGTTCACATATGTTGACCATTTATCAATTGAGGAATGACTTGTATTCTTATAAATTTGACACATTTTTTACATATTTTAATGAGACCTTTGTCAGAAATACTAGCTGTGAAGATTTTTTTCACAGCTTTTTATTTCCCCTTTAATCTTGTTTCTACTGGTTTTATTTGTGCAAAACCTTTTTAATTTAATGTGATCAAAGTTGTCCATTTTGCCTTTCATAATGTTCTCTACTTTTTTGGTCATAAATTTCTCCCTTCAAGGGAGATGAGCATTGTGTAAATCTTACTCTTGGGCTCTAAAAGAGTATATCAGACACATTTGGTTTCACAGAGAAATTTGTCCTTCCTTATAGGGAAGTGGGAGGGAAAGGAGAAAAAGAAAGGGATAGACTAATAGAAGGTAAAATAGAAGAATGAGTGGAAAGGAGTATAAAAGGGGGAGGGGCTCCAAAGGGGGAGGACTAATTAGGGGAGGTGGTCATCAAAAGCAAAATACTGGGGAGGGAGAATGGAGAAAGGGGAAAGGAAAGAGAAAAACATAACTTGGGTAAATAAGATGGCAGGAAATAACAGAATTAGATATTTTAATTGTGAATGTGAATGGGATGAACTCTCCCATAAAGTGGAAGCAGATAGCAGACTGGATTAAAAACCAGAATCCAATAATATGTGTTGTTTACAAGAAACACATCTAAAGCATAGAGACACATACAGGGTGAAGGTAAAAGGTTGGAGCAGAATCTATTATGCTTCAGGTGAAAAAAAAAAAAAAACAGGGGTAGCAATCCTTATCCCAGATCAAGTAAAAGCAAATAGAGATCTAATTAAAAGAGATAAGGAAGGAAACTATATTTTACTAAAGGGTACCATAGATAATGTAGCAATATCAATACTAAATATATATGCACCAAGTGATATAACATCCAAATTCCTAGAGGAGAAATTAAGAGAGAGGCAAGAAGAAATAGACAGCAAAACTATACTAGTGGGGGATCTCAACCTTGCTCTCTCAGAATTAAATAAATCAAACCACAAAATAAATAAGAAAGAAAATAGGGAGGTAAATCAATTGTTAGAAAAGTTAGGTATGATAGATCTTTGGAGAAAATTGAACGTAGACAGTAGGGAGTTTACTTTTTTCTCTGCAGTTCATGGAACTTATACAAAAATTGAATATGTGTTAGGGCATAAAAACCTCCAAATCAAACGCAATAGTAAATGCATCTTTTTCAGATCATGATGCAATAAAAATCACATGCAATATAAGGGCAGGAGAAAATAGACCAAAAGTTAATTGGAAATTTAAAAATCTAATCCTAAAGAATGAATAGGTGAAAGAGCAAATCATAGACACAATCAATAATTTCATCCAGGAGAATGACAATAATGAGACAACATACCAAATTTGTGGGATATAGCCAAAGCAGTTATACAGGGTAATTTTACATCTCTAGATGCTTTCTCTAGAGAAAGAGAAGATCAATGAATTAGGCTTATTATTAAAAAAAACTAGAAAAAAGAACAAATTAAAAACCCTCAATTAAATACCAAATTGGAAATTCTGAAAATAAAAGGGGAGATTAATAAAATTGAAAATAAGAAAACTATTGAATTAATAAATAAAAGTAAGAGTTGGTTTTATGAAAAAGACCAACAAAATAGATAAGCCTCTAGTTGATTTAATTAGAAAAAGGAAAGAGGAAAATCAAATTGTTAGTATCAAAAATGATAAGGGAGATCTCTACTTCCAATGAAGAGGAAATTCTAGCAATAATTAGGAGTTACTTTGCTCAACTTTATGCCAATAAATTTGATAATCTAAACAAAATGGAGGAATATCTACAAAAATATAGACTACCCAGGTTAACAAAAGGGGCAATAAATTATTTCAAAAGCCCCATTTTAGAAAAAGAAATAGAACAAGCTATTAATCAATTCCCTAAGAAAAAATCTCCAGGGCAGATGGATTTACATGTGAATTCTACCAAACTTTCAAACAATTAATTCCAATATTATATAAAGTATCTGAAAGAATAGGGAAAAAAGGTATACTACCAAATGCCTTCTATGATACAGATATTGTGCTGATAGCTAAACCAGGTAGAGTGAAAACAGAGAAGGAAAACTATAGACCAATTTCCCTAATGAATATTGATGCAAAAATTTTAAATAAGATATTAGCAATGAGATTACAGAAAGTTATCCCCAGGATAATACATTATGACCAAGTGGGATTTATACCAGAAATGCAAGGCTGGTTCAATATTAGGAAAACTATCAGCATAATCAATTAAATTAATGGCCAAACTAACAAAAATCATATGATTATCTCAATAGATGCAGAAAAAGTATTCGATAAAATCCAACACCCATTTCTATAAAAAACACTAGAGAGCATAGGAGTAAATGGGCTTTTCCTTAAAATAATTAGTAGCATCTCCTTAAAACCATCAGCAAGCATCATATGTAATGTAGATAAACTAGAACCATTCCCAATAAGATCAATAGTGAAACAAGGCTGCCCAGTCACCATTACTATTTAATATTGTATTAGTAATGTTAGCTTTGACACTAAGAGAAGAAAAAAGAGATTAAAGGAATTAGAGTAGGTAATAAGGAAACCAAATTATCACTCTGAAGATGATATGTATGATGGTATACTTCGAGAACCCTAGGGACTCAACTAAAAAACTACTAGAAACAATTCACAACTTTAGCAAAGTTGCAGGATACAAAATAAATCCACATAAATTATCAGCATTTTTATATATTACCAACAAAGTTCAGCAGCAGGAGATACAAAAAGAAATTCCATTCAAAATAACTGTTGATAGTATAAAATATTAGGGAATCTATCTACCAAGGAAAAGTCAGGAGGCATATGAACTAAACTACAAAACACTTTCCACATAAATAAATCAGACCTAGTCAAATGGAAAAGCATCACGTGCTCATGAGTAGGCAAGCGATTATAATAAAAATGACAATACTACACCAAATTAATCTACTTATTTAGTGCCATACCAATCAAACTCCCAAGAAATTATTTTACAGATCTAGAAAAAAAAGTAGCAAAGTTCATTTGGAAGAACAAAAGTTCAAGAATTTCAAGGGAATCAATGATAAAAAAGGCCGATGAAGGTGGCCTTGCTGTAGCATATCTAAAACTATATTATAAAGCAGCAGTCATCAAAACCAGAAATAGAGTACTCAATAAATGGCAGAGGATAGGATCACAGGACAAACTAGGTAATAACTATAGCAATTTAGTGTATGATAAACCCAAAGACCACAGCTTTTGGGATAAGTACTCACTATTTGGCAAAAACTGCTGGGAAAATTGGAAACTAGTGTGGAAGAAACTAGGGCTTGACCCACACCTAACACCACATACTAAGATAAGATCTAAATGGATTCATGATTTAGATATAAAGAGTGATTTTATAAGCAAATTAGCAGAACATAGGATAGTTTACCTCTCAGACCTGTGGAGATGGAATAAATTTATGTCCAAAGAAGAACTGGAACACTTAATTGAACACCAAATAGAAAATTTTGACTATATTAAGTTAAAAAGCTTTTGTACAAACAAAACTAATGCAGACAAGGTTAGGAGGGAAGCAATAAATTGGAAAATCATCTTTATTTTAAGGGTTCTGATAAAGGCCTCATCTCTAAAATATATAGAGAATTATCTCATATTTATAAGAATTCAAGCCACTCTCCAATTGATAAATGGTCAAAGGATATGAACAAACAATTTTCAGATGATGAAATTAAAACTATTTGTAGTCATATGAAAAGGTGCTCCAAATCACTACTGATCAGAGAAATGCAAATTAAGACAACTCTGAGATATCATTACACACCTGTCAGATTGGCTAAAATGACAGGAAAAGATAATGAGGAATGTTGGAAGGGATGTGGGAAAACTGGGATACTGATACATTGTTGGAGGAACTGTGAACGGATCCAACCATTCCGGAGAGCAATTTGGAACTTTGCTCAAAAAGTTATCAAGCTCTGCCTACCCTTTGACCCAGCAGTGTTTCTATTGGGCTTATATCCCAAAGGGATCTTAAAGGAGGGAAAGGGACCCACATGTGCAAGAATGTTTGTGACAGCCTTTTTTGTAGTGGCTAGAAACTGGAAGCTGAATGGATGACCATCAATTGGAGAATGGCTGAATAAATTATGTTATATGAATGTTATGGAATATTATTTTTCTATAAGAAACGACCAGCAGGATGATTTCAGAGAGGCCTGGAGAGACTTGCATGAACTGATGCTGAGTGAAATGAGCAGAACCAGGAGATCATTATACAAGGCAACAGCAAGACTATATGATGGTCAATTCTGATGGATATGGCTCTCTTCAACAATGAAATGTTTCAAACCAGTTCCAGTTGTTCAGTGAAGAAAGCCATCTACACCCAGAGAGAGTGATATGAAATGTGGACCACAACATAACATTTTCATGCTCTTTATTGATGTTTGCTTGCATTGTGTTTCCTTTCTCAGATTTTTTTTCTTGTATATATGATTTTTCTTGCACAGCAACATAAGTGTGGAAATATGCATACATATATTAGATTTGTCAAATATTTTAACATAATTAACATGTAGTGGACTTCCTGCCATCTGGGGAGTGGTGGGAACAAGGGGAGAAAAATTTGTAACAGAAAGCTTTGTAAGGGTCATTGTTGAAGAATTACCCATACATATGTTTTGCAATTAAAAAGTTTTAACAAAATGCATTTAAAAAATAAATTTTTCCCTTCTCCAAAGCTCCAATACTTAAATTATCCCTTGTTCTTCTAATTTGTTTGTGGTATCATCTTTTATGCCCAAGTCAGGTATCCATTTTGACATTATTTTGATATGAGATGTGAGATGTTACTCTATGCTGAGTATTCTGATATCTGAACATATTCTGACATATTGTTTTACTCTTTTTCCTGCAATTTATGTCAGATAGTCAGCTTTTATTCCAGAAGCTGCAGTTTGGGGTTTGTCAAATACTAGATTGCTGTAAGTCTTGATTATTGTGTCATGTTTATCTAATCTATTCCACTGATCCACCACTCTTTCATTTCTTAGCCAATACCAAATGGTTTTGCTTACTGCTGCTTTAAAATATAGTTTTAAGTTTGGTATTGCTAAGCCACAATCTTTTTTGTATTTTTTTCATTAATTCCTTTGATATTCTTGACCTTTTTTCCTTCCAGATGAATTTTGTTATTATTTTATCTAGATATATAAAATAATGTTTTGGCAGTTTAATTGGTATGGCACTGAACAAGAAGACCAATTTAGGCAGAATTGTAATTTTTATTATATTAGTTCAGCCTAGCCATGAACAATTGATATTTTTCCAATTGTTTATATCTGATTTTATTTGCATGAGAAGTGTTTTGTAATTGTGTTCATATGATTTTTAGGTTTGTCTTGGCAGGTAGACCTCCAAATATTTTATTCTGTCTACAGTAATTTAAATGAAATTTCTCCTTTTATGTCTTGCTGATGGGCTTTGTCAGTAATATAAAAATGCTAATGGTTTATGTGGATTTATTTTGTATCCTGAAACTTTGCTAAAGCTATGGATTATTTCCAGTAGGTTTTTGGATAATTTTCTAGGATTCTCTAATGATATCATTCTATCATCTGCTAAGAATAATAGTTTTATTTCCTCATTGCCTATTTTAATTGCTTCAATTTCTTTTTCTTTTCTTATTGCTAAAGCAAACATTTCTAGTACAATGTTGAATAATAGTGGTGATAATGGGTATTCTTATTTAACTCTGATCTTATTGGGAATGACATCCAGGTTCTCTTCATTACACATAATGCTTGCTGTAGGTTTTAGACATATACTGCTCTCTAGTGTTTTAATAGCAATGGGTGCTATATTTTGTCAAAAACATTTTCAGCATTAATTGAAATCATCATATGATAATTCTTGGACTAATCCCCTATAATTCTACAGTCTTCTTTCTGGAGATTATTTACAATTTATTCTGAATATTCTGAATTCTCTTCTTTTCATTTCCCATAACACATAGCATTGTATCTTACATATGGTAAATATTACGTTAGTTATCATTAAAAAATGAATTTTATAACTGAATGAATGAATGGGTAAGGGTGGATACTTTGTGGGATAAAACCACAGGAACAAGTCTAGTAAATATGATAAATTTTATCTGCATGACATTTTGCTCAGAACCATTTTTGTTTATAAATAACCACCAGTTATAAAAGGAAAGAAAAAAATCAAAAGAAACCAAGTCAAAACAATACAAATTATGTTGGACCTGGGCTAAAGTAAAGAGGATACTTGAAAGTTCTTTGATAAAGCCAGACAGTCAAACTGGGAAATGCACAGTTTTTTTTTAACCTTTCCTAGGAATTTTCTCCCCCTTTTTTCCTATGATTATTTTTGTCTAGCAATGGGAAATTAAAAGTAAGCTCAGTTGATATTATTTATAGAGGAAGTGTTAGGATGGTTCTGACCACAGGTTCATTATCTGATTAATGCTGTGTATGTCATCTGGAGAAGCATTAGACAATTCTGGGCCAACACAGATCTCCCTGTGACTATAATAATCGTAATATAGGAAATACTATGTCTAAGACTAAACACTATGGAAGTTGCTGCTACACCATTTTTCTGTATTTCAATTAATCCCTTTTCCTACATTCCCTCTACTTATTCCCTCCACACTCTTTCTTCAGCATGCATCCAAGATGTATTAGCTTCCTTCCCATTGTCTTTTTCTATGGGATCTGCTGGTACAGTTAACTGTATGCACATCATGTACCTCTGCTGATACCCCAATCCTGAAAAAGCACCCAACTACAAACCAGGGCATTCATGTCTTCTCTAATTTTTTGTGGCCTATATTTCTGCATCGCCCCTACTACATGATATTATTAAACAAATAAAGTAAATTACTTTCCTCTCATTGTTATCTGTGGAAGTTCTCAAGTGCTGAGTTTGGAGCTTATTCAGACTCTATAGAATGATCTATTAACAGTAATATACTCTGAAGAGAAATCTATTTTTTTACATGCTGAAAAGGGGAACCGATCCCAATCAAGACTATCTTATGCCATATAGGAGTGATGGTAAAGAGTGTACATGTAGGTCATGAGATAAAATTCTTATATAATTTTGTGTTGAGGTTTTTATTTATTGAGAAGTTTCTGGCTGTAAAACAGGATTATTCAGCACTTTTCTATTTTATTTCATGAAGAGATGATGATAATATGAAGATATGAGATATGAGATATCTCATGAGATAATATGAGATAATATGAAGAGATAGAAGATAATTTTTATTGAGGGTTATCACCTTTCATATTTCGTCAAATGACTGATATGTGCAAAAGAGCATTCTGCTTTCTGTAAAGTTCTCTTGGTCCCATTTTGGCAAATATCCTCTTGCATATCATTCTTGTTTGATACTTTCACTACTACTTCACTCTTTGATTTTATACTGAATGGTATATATTTGATGAGAGAGCTATGTAATTATGAAATCATTTGTAGATATCATAGCAATATCAAGATTTCCATTTCCCCCCATACTTTTCTGCTTGACATGCAAACATCCAGGATGTTATGAAAAAAATCAATAGTCTTTGTCATGGACAGAGGGGGAGAGAGAGAGACAGACAGACAGACACAGAGGCAGAGACAGAGAGACAGAGAGACAGAGAGAGACAAAGAGACAGAGAGAGAGACAGAGGCAGAGACAGAGACAGAGACAGAACATGAGTACTTTGGTCAACAAGTAGCTCTTGAGGGGATGTGAGACCCGTTATTGATCCAGAGCTGAGAAATCAGTGACTGCTATATCATATAATTATTGATGTAGCCAGAAAATGCCACGGGCAAAGCACAACTTACTATTTGTTATTCTAGGTTGTTTCTCTAGTCTGTGTCAGGCCACTGTGTTCTGCTCTCATGTTCCCATGCCATGTTTATTTATACTATGTGCAGTTAGCTTTCATATTTCTCTTGTGAATCCAACTTGGAAAATGAACACCAGTTCTGTTGAGGGCCTGTAAAAGAAATAAATTCCTCCAGACATTCCAACATGCCCATGCTGAATATCAAGGAAAGAAGAGCAGAGAGAGGAGCACAAAGAAAGCAAGTAGACTGAAAAATAAGAGACAGATACTTTCACTGTATGACCATTTCGTTCATCTGCCTCTACTCTTATAAAATATTTCATAATTAAAAGCAAGGGAGTATTACAATTCAGAATGGACTACAATGTTTACTGAGTTCCTACTGTGTATCACACTTGTACAAAATCCTAAAGGAGGTGATTGAGGGATGGTACATGAAAAGATAAGATTGCTACTACTCATAAACTGCTCCAATTATCTTCTGTTTGTTCCTTCCTCCAAGTTCACTAACTGTTGCCTCCCTTCCTCTTCTAAGTTTTCTTCCCCCCTGTCTCTTTGGATTTTTTCCTACACATTTCAACCCAAATCACAGCTCATGGGTGAAGACACTAGTTGTTCTTCTTATTAATGTAGGTATCCAATTCTATAATCATATATCAACTGAATATACATACAGGAGCTGTCTATTGCAGACAAGAGGGCATATGAAGAAATGTTGATCACTAGCTAGCTGCCTCACTTGATATATCCCTGAACTACAAGAAACATGGACAAGAGTATGGATTGTACACAAACTACCATTTATAAATGCTAAATTTAAAATCCATCAGTAGACTAAAGGACAGCATTTACAGATATAAATTATTAGATTATGGCTGTTAACATTTAAATTCTAGGGTTTTAGATGATTTTAAAATAATCCTATCATTCAAAAAAAGAGAATCATTTTTAAAAATCTAGTAAGTTATTTTGTAAGTAAGAATAGGGGAATGTGATACTATTAAAAAAATCCTGATGAGTCCAAAAGAACTCCAAACTGGATGCAGGGGATACATTTAATTTCCTTCTTTTCAGGTAAAAGTCTCTTTGTGTCACTTTAATGATGCAGCTTTACAGCAAACAACAGTAAAACCCTTCACCACTTGTCTAATGTACATGTAGAAATGTAAATTATTTATTCTATAGTAAGTTCTTAATTGAAATTTCTTGGAAATCAGACTTGGCAAACACTGTTTCCTCATTATGTCTGGGTGTCAAATTTAATTTTTTAATGTTCAGCCTTTGGGAAGGCAAATAAGCTACAGCTACTATCCACAGAGCTAACAGATGTATTTTGCAGAAGTAGGACATCATTTTGTGATTCTTGCAAAAGATCCTTTTACAAAATGAGATGTCTATAAAACTTTCAATAATTCTAGAAGATATGAAAATTCCCTTAATTTGAGCAACTAAAGAGATATCAATGAGTTTTCCCTTTTTGCATATTTTCCACTGTGAATGAGTGATTAGCATAAAATCAAAAATATTACATCACCACTTTTTTGATATATTTTCTCTTTATGCTGGCCCAAGTTGTTAGCCATCAAGGAAATTTTGATTTTAAAATTTGCAACATACTCTTTTTTCATAGAATCCAATTTAAAATATATTTGTTCTTTCATTCTATTATAATAATGGATGCAAGTAAGTAAATGTTTACAATACATCAAGGCTTATATCTAAATGTGATAAAGCTTGTTTTCTCAATTTATTTATTTTTACAAATGCATTCAAATATTTTTTTCAATATTCATTTCTGTGAGATTTTGTATTTCAATTTTTTCTCCCTGAATCCCTTATTTCCTTTTCTCTCTAAAACTGCAAGTAATCTGATATAGGTTAAACATGTACAATCCTTCTAAACCTATTTCCATATTTGTCATGTTGTGCAAAAAAATAAGACCAAAAGGGGAAAAACACAAGAAATAAAAAACAAACAAATGAAAAAAGGGAAAATATGATGTCTTAATCCATATTCATTCTCAATAGTTCTTTCTCTGGATATGAATGACATTTTCCATCTCAGGACTATTGGAATTGTCTTGGATGACCAAATTTCTAAAAAGATATATGTCTATCATGGTTGATCATCACATTATCTTTGTATTACTATGGACAATGTCCTCCTGGTTCTCTCATTTCACTCAGCAACAGTTCTTATAAGTCTTTCTAGGCTTTTCTAAAATCAGCCTGCTTATCCTTTCTTATAAAATATCCACTATTATAAAATATTCCATTACTTTCATATACCATAACTTATTCAACCATTTCCCAACTGATGGTTACCTACTCAGTTTAAAATTCCTTACCACTACAAAAACATATTTACATATGAATCTTTTTGACTTTTTAATGATATTCTTGGTATATAGACCTAGTAGAAACACTGCTGGATCAAAGGGTATGCACAGTTCAATAGTGCTTTGGGCAGTTGCAAATTTCTCTCCAGAGTGGTTGGATTAGTTGAAAATCCCACCAACAATGTATTAGTGTCCCAGATTTCCCACATTCCTTCCAGCATTTATAATTATTTTCCTGTTATTTTAGCCAATCTGATAGATATTGTGCTGGTACCTCATAGTTATCTTAATTTGTATTTTGTTAATCAATAATTTTTATTTCATATGACTAGAAATAGCTTTAATTTCTTCATTCAAAAATTGTTCATATCCTTTCATTATCAATTGGATAACTATTTGTATTCTTATCAATTTGAGTTAGTTCTCTCTGTATTTTAGAAATGAGTTCTTTATCAGAAAAACTAGTTGTAAATCCCTCCCTCATACTTTCTGCTTCCCTTCTAATCTTGTGCTGTTACTCTGTATATTGCTCTCTTGCTTCTGTTCACCTCACTTTGCATCAATTCATCTAAGTACAGGTTTTTCAAAAATATTTTGCTGAGCTTTTTCTATGGCAAAACAATATTCCAACACAACCATATACCATAATTTGTTCAACCATTCCTTAATTGATGGGTGTTTTCTTGATTGCCAATTCTTTTCTACTACACAAAAACCTTCCATAAATGTTTTTATCAAAATAAATTATTTCACTTTTTAAAAATCTTTCACATACAGACCAAGTAATGATATTTATGAGTCAAAAAGTATGCAGTTTTATATCTCTTTGAGCACAGTTTTTAATTATATTTTAAAATGGTTTCATTTTTTTTTTATCACAACACTAACAGTAAAATAGTGTCCCATTTTTTTTTCACATTCCCTACAGAATTTGCCATTTTCCTTTATTTTAATGTTAGCAATCTGATAGATGGGAGTTGGAATCTAGGATTTTTTTTAATTTTCATTTTTCTCATAGGTGGCTATTTGGAGCATTTTCATTTATCTATTAATATATTTTTTTCTGAAAATTGTTTTTTCATATCCTTTATTACCTGTGGAATGATGTACTTTTTATAAATTTGGCTCGATTCCATATATATCTGAGAAATTTATCAGAGAAACACTGTAAAATTTTCTCACTTTCCTGTTTTTCTTTTAAATTTGGCTGTATTAGTTTGTGAAAAATCTTTTAAATTTCATGTAATCAAAATTATGAATTTTATTTCTTGGGCTCATCTTTATTTTTTATCATAAACTCTTCCCTTCTTTATATATTTCATAAGTACATTTTCCCATGATCCCCTAATTTGCTAATTTACTTTTTTATTCTTTATATCTGTCATTTATCTATTTTTAATCCTATCACACAAGATATAATCTATACCAGACTGCTTTTCTACTTTCTCAGCAAGTTTTCTCAAATGATGATTTATTATCCCAAAAGTTTGGAACTTTGGATTTATCACACACTGATTACTATTTCTGTTTTTGTATAGTAATATATTCCACTGACCCACCACTTCTTATTCAGTCCCAATTTTTTTGAGGATCATCACCTTGTAAAATAATTTGGAATCTGGTACTTCTGGGCTGTCTTCTTTCACATTTCTCCCCTATTGATTTCTTCATATTCTTGACCTTTTGTTCTTCCAGATGAATTGTGAAATTTTTTTCTAATCTCTGTATTTTTAAAGATATTTTGAAACGCACTGAATAATTAAGTTGACTTAAGTATAATGATCATTTTTATTATATTGGCACAGCCTACCCATGAGCAATTATAGTTTTTTCCAGTTGTTTACTTAGGTTTTTATTTGTGTGTAAAGTATTTTGTACAAAAATCTTAAATAAAATATTGGCAGTGAGATTACAGAAAGTCATCCCAGCATAATACACTGTGTATGACCAACTAGGATTTATACCAGGAATTCACGGCCAGTACAATATTAGGAAAACTATCAATATAACCAACTATATTAATAACCAAACTAACAAAAATATATGATTATTTCAATAGATGGAGGAAAAGCATTTGATTAACATCCAACACTCATTCCTATTAGAAACACTAGAGAGTACAGGAATAAATGGGCTTTTCCTTAAAATGATCAGTAGCATTTATTTAAAACCATCAGCAAGCATCGTATGTAATGGGGGCAAACTAGAACCATTCCCAATAAGATCAAGAGTGAAACAAGCCTGCCCACTGTCACCATTACTATTTAATATCGTATTAAAAATGTTAGCTTTGGCAGTAAGAGAAGAAAAAAGACATTAAAGGAATTAGAGTAGGTAATGAGGAAACCAAATTATCACTCTTTGCAGATGATATGATGGTATACTTACAGAACCATAGAGTTTCAACAACAACAACAACAAAAAAAACTACTAGAAACAATTCACAATTTTAGCAAAGTTGCAGGATACAAAATAAATCCACATAAATCATCAGCATTTTTATATATTACCAACAAAGTTCAGCAGCAAGAGATACAAAAAAAAAGATTCAAAATAATTTTCAATAGTAGAAAATATTTGGGAATCTATATGCCAAGTAAAAGTCAGGAACTATATGAAAAAAAAATACAAAACACTTTCCACACAAATAAAGTAAGACTTAATCAGTTGGAAAAAATATCAAGTGCTCATGGGTAGGCTGAGCGAATATAATAAAACCAATACTATCTAAATTAATTTACTTATTTAGTGCCATACCAATCAAATTCCCCCCAAAAATGTTTTATAGATCTGGAAAAAAATAGTAGCAAAGTTCATCTGGAAGAACAAAAGGTCAAGAATTTCAAGGGAATTAATGAAAAAAATGCTGATGAAGATAGCCTAGCTGTGCCAGATCTAAAACTATCTTATAAAACTGTAGTCATCAAAACCATTTGATACTGGCTAAGAAATAGAGTAGTCAATCAGTAGAATACGATACTATCACAGGACAAAATAGCTAATAACTGTAGCAATCTAGTGTTTTACAAACCCAAAGACCCCAGCTTTTGGAATAAGAACTCACTATTTGATAAAAACTGCTGGGAAAATTGGAAACTAGTATGGAAGAAATTAGGACTTGACTCACACCTAACACCACATACCACAATAAGATCTAAATGGGTTCATGATTATGACATAAAGAGTGATATTATAAGCAAATTAAAGAAAGATAGGACGTTACCTCTCAGATCTATGGAGAAGGAAAGAATTTGTATCCAAACAAGAACTGGAACACTTAATTGAACACCAGCTAGATAATTTTGGTTATATTAAGTTAAAAAGTTTTTTATACAAACAAAACTAATGCAGACAAGATTAGGAGGGAAACAATAAATTGGGAAATCATTTTTACATTGAAGGGTTCTGATAAAGGCCTCATTTCTAAAATATTGACTCAAATTTATAAGAATTCAAGGCATTCTCCAATCAATAAATGGGCAAAGGATATGAACAGACAATTTTCAGATGATGAAATTAAAACTATTTTTTAGTCATATGAAAAGGTATTGATCAGAGAAATGCAAATTAAGACAACTCTGAGATACCACTACAAACTTGTCAGATTGGTTAAAATTATAGGAAAAGATAATAACGAATGTTGGAGGGAATGTGGGAAAACTGGGGCACTGATACATTGTTGGTGGAACTGTGAATAAATCTATCCATTCTGGAGAACAGTTTGGAACTAGGCTCAAAAAGTTATCAAACTGTGCATACCTTTTGACCCAATACTGTTTCTACTGGGCCTATATCCCGAAGAGATCTTAAAGGAAGGAAAGGGACTCACATGTGAAAAAATGTTTGTGGCAGCCCTTTTTGTAGTGGCTAGAAACTGGAAACTAAATGAATGCCCTTCAATTGGAGAATGACTGAATAAATTATGGTATATGAATGTCATGGAATATTATTATTCTGTAAGAAATGACCAGCAGGATGATTTCAGAGAGGCCTGGAGAGATTTGCATGAACTGATGATAAGTGAAATGAGCAGAACCAGGAGATCATTGTACACGGCAACAACACGACTATATGATGATCAATTCTGATGGACATGATTCTCTTCAACAATGAACAGTTCCAATTGTTCAATGATGAAGAAAGCCATATACACCTAGAGAGAGGCCTGTGGGATCTGAGTGTGGACCACAACATAGCATTTTCATGCTTTCTGTTGAAGTTTGCTGGATTTTGATTTCCTTCTCAGGCTTTTTTTCTTTTAGATCTGATTCTCTTGTACAGCAAGATAACTGTATAAATATGTATACATATATTTGATTTTTCATATATCTTAACAATTAACATGTATTAGATTACCTGCCATCTAGGAGAGGGGGTGGTGGAAGGAAAGAAAAATTGGTAACAGAAGACTTTGCAAGTGGCAATGTTGAAAAATTACTCATGCATATGTTTTGCAAATAAAAAGCTTTAATAAAAAAAAGAAAAAAAACTTTTTTTATTAATACTTTTTATTTGTAAAACATATGTATGAGTGATTCCTAAACATTAACCCTTACAAAGTTTTCTGTTACAAATTTTTCCCCCCAACTCCCCACCCCTCCCCTAGATGGCAGGATATCCACTACATGTTAATTATGTTTAAATATTGGCAAATCGAATATATGTATACATATTTCCCAACTTATCATTGTTGTGCAAGAAAAATCTTATCTACACAAAAGATATATCAGATAAAGGAAACACAATGTAAGCAAACATCAATCAAGGAGTATGAGAATGTTATGTTGTGGTCCACATTTCACATCCCTCTCTCTGGGTGTATATGGCTCTCTTCACCGATCAATTGGAACTGGTTTGAAGCATTTCATTGTTGAAGAGAGTGATGTCCATTAGAACTGATCCTCATATAGTATTGTTCTTGCCGTGAATAATGATCTCTTGGTTCTGCTCACTTCACTGAGCATTAGTTCATGCAAGTCTCTCCAGGCCTCTATGAAATCGTCCTGCTGGTCGTTTCTTACAGAACAATAATATTCCATAACATTCATATACCATAATTTATTCAGCCACTCTCCAATTGATGGGCATCCATTCACTTTCCAGTTTCTAGCCACTACAAAAAGAGCTGCCACAAACATTCTTGCACATGTGGGGCCCTTTCCTTCTCTTATGATTTCTTTGGGATATTAGCCCAATAGAAACACTGCTGGGTCAAAGGGTATGCATAGTTTGAAAACTGAAAAAAAACTTTAAGAAAAAGATTGTTAATAGGGTTGACCTTTTCTATAGGCAGAATGTCCACTTTGTTGCCTGATTGGTATGATTTTAGGAACAATATGAAGGCATTAAAAGTACTTTAAATACCTATGAAGATATGATCTGCTATAGAATAGTATCTATCTATGACAGCTTTCCTGTTCTTCCCCATGATTTCATCAATAATGCTTCATACCTATACATACACTATTATTTGTTTTATAAATCATTCTTACAAAGATCTTATGAACATAAAAAAAGAAAAGTATTTTGCAATTGTGCTCATAAAATTTTTGGGTTTATTTTGGCAAGAAGATTGCAAAGTATTTTGTAATGTTGAAAGTTATTGTAAATTGAATCTCATCCTCTACTTTCTGTGGGATTTGTTATTATTAAGTAAAAATGCTGATGATTATATGGTTTCTTTCTTATCCTGCAACTTTACTAAAGTTGTTAATAGTTTTGACAAATTTTTAGTTAATTCTCTAGGTTTCTGTCACATGATATCTGCATCATATCTGCAAAGAATGATAATTTTTCTCCACTGACAATTTCTATTTAATTTTTAGTTGTAATTTAATTTTTTTAGTTAATTTTTCTTGCATTATTATTATAACTAGCATTTCTAGTATATTTGCTTCAACACTAATCTTATTGGGAATGTTACAAATTTATTCCCATTAAAGATAATACATGCTCTTGGTTTTAAATAGATACTACTTATCATTTTATGAACGTCTCCATCAATTCCTATACATTTTAGTTATTTAAAAAATAGAAATTGTGGTTGTATTTTGTCAAAACTTTCCTATATCTATTGATTAAATCATATTTTTGTTATTGGTATTGTCAATTATGTTGATAGTTTTCCTAATATTGAAACAATTCTAAGTCCCTAATATAAACCCTACCTAGTCATAATATGTCATCTTTGTGACATAATGTTATTATCTATGGGGGCAGTTTATAAAAAAAAATTGCATTGATATTTAATAAGTTAATTGATCTATTGATTTCTTTCTCTGTTTTTGCTTCTTTGGTTTAAGTATCAAAATCACATCTATGTGATAAAAGAAATTTTACATTACTCATTCTTTAAATATTTAAAAATAGTTTGTGTTGTTTTGCAAATAATGGGTTTTCAAATATTTGATAGAATTGACTTTTAAATCTATCATATGCTGGGGATATTTTTCTTTGGGAACTCCTTGATGACCTGTTCAATTTCTTTTACTAAGGTGGGATAATTTAAGTATTAAATGTGTATGACATATAACTTTGTAAATATTCATCAATTTTGCTTATATGATCAGTTTTGTTATTTCTTAATTAGGTAAAACAACTCCTAATAATTACTTTCATTTCAAATTCATTGGTGGTGCAATAACACTTTTCATTTTTTACATAGTTAATTTGTTTTCAGTTTGTGAATAATATGAATTGACAGATAATTTATTAATTAAATAGCTTATACTTACATTTGGTATTTCATTGTTTTTGTTTTACTTTCAATTTTATTAATCTTGTCTTGATTTTTTAGGATTTCCATTTTGATGTTTAATTGGGAATTGGGGAATTTAATAAATTTTATTTCTAATTTTTTTTAGTTTCATGCCCAATTCATGATGTGTCCTGTCTATTTCATTCATGTGAGCATCTGGATAGATAAATTATCCCCTAAGTATTTCTTCTACTGCATCCCACAAACTTTGGAATTTTTTTTGTTATGTTATTTAATGAAATTATTATTTTTTGTTCTTTGACCCACTCATCCTTTAGTATTAGCTTTTTAAAATTTCCAAATAATATTAATTCTTGCTTCCACCCCCATTTATTTGTTGTGATAATTTTTCCATTATTATCTGAAGGTGAATTCAATACTTCTGCTTCTCTGCATTTGGTTGCAAGGATTTACATACTAATATATAGTCAGGTTTTTTGTTTTTGTTTTTTTTTTGGTGAAATGGCCTGTACAGCTGAGGAAATAATATATTCCTCTCTATTGCCATTAGTTTTCTCCAGATGTCTATCATAGCTAACTTTTTAAAAATTTTATTCATTTCATTAATTTGTTTCTTATTTATTTTATACTTAGATTTATTTATCTCTGTCTGGGAAAAGTTGAGATTCTCCCACGAGTATAGATTGACTGTCTCCTTTTGTAATTCATTTATTTTAGTTTATTTGCTTTGAGAATCTGTATGTCAATCCCTCTTGACTTAAATTGATCACTTTTGCCCTTAAATTATGTCTGGTTATAGTCAATGAATTTGCTAAACATTGTTTGGTACTTTGTCTCCTACTAGCACAGTGGTCTCCTGTAATCTTTTTCTGATCAATTTTTAGGCTTTCTTTCTATCTCTGATTTGATAACTATACCATCCATTTCTGCTTCTTTTACAACCACCTTGTCCCATTAATGATGTTTCATCCAACTGAGCTCCAAGATAGTCTCCTTTCCTATGTCACAAATCTCTTTTTCTGACTTCATAAGTTACCTTAGGCTGAAGAATGTCTCACACTAATCTTTTGTTGTATGTGCCACTCCAGAATTCAATTTGAGGCTGTTTTTAATAGTTACATGAAGGGAAAGTTAGCAAAGTTCAACTGAATGATTTTACTACTTCCCTATCTTATTTCTATTTCCAGAAGTCAAAAGGATTTTTAATGGAAAGATCGGTTTTCTGTACAATTACAAACTGTTTATATTGTATAGTATTTCATAGACCAGTGTCATAAAAATTAAGATGGTTTTCTTTTTGCACCCCTTACCCAGAAATTACAAAACCACTAAACTACATAGTAACATTATAGGTAGAGAACCCAAGTACTTGGATTAAAATTTAGAAAATAAAATTCCAATTGTTTATATTTTAAGATGAATATAATAAATTCTTTTCATTTTTTGCAAAGCTATTTATCTCTTCTTCAAATTTCTCATGTAGAACCTTCATGTTTATTACTTGTACATCACAGATTCCATGTTTGGATTCTCATAACACAGATTACTATCAATCAACAAGCAATATTTTCCTATTTTTTATCTCCTCTCAAAGTATAAAACACATTTTATACTTTTGTAAAAAAGATAAGGGATAAATTATAGCTTGGTGGGGATCACCCTGTGCTAGAAAAAGAAAAGCAGTCCCTTCTTTATTTCAATTCACCCCTTTTCTCATCATCCACTTTGTACTCTTGCTGAAAGAAATTTTAGAGTTCAGTTTGAGAGGCAGTAAATAAGAAGGTACCATGATCGAATAGTGTAGAAAGGTGCTTAGAAAAATGATTACAAACCTGAATAGTAGTTTTTCATTTTTCTCAATACTTGCAGTTTAAATTTCAACTACTGTAGGATGAAGAGACATTAATAAATATCAAGCAGAGAAAGTGGATCCATTTACAAACTTACTGAATATTTTCATATGATCATAAAATTTTAGATTTCAGAGGAGTCATAAAAGTCCATTACTTTCAGTATTATTATGAGGATAAAATGAGAAAACATATATAAATTTTCTATGTAATCCTAAAGTAATAAACAAATTGGAGTTGTGTTTATTCTGATTACACATGCATGAATCCTGTTACAAATAATTTGAGAAGAGATCCTTGGGAAAGATAAGCAAAGATGTTGGAATAATAAAAAACAAGACAATCCATCTCTTTTTCATAACTCCTAACAATTACTGAGAAAGAGAATCAGACTGAGTTGTTAAGTGCTCCAAACAAAAACATGAGTTCTCCCCCCCCCCAGTAATTCCACAGGGAGAACATTAGTGATTTATTGACATTAGGTAGGGATTCTAGGTGAGAAAATCCAAGAAAAATTTTCCTACTCACAAATACAATCCAAGACTGTACCACAAAAGAGGCATGTGGTGGCAGTTCAATTTTTATTAACACACATTGGAGTAGTGTCTGGGATCCATGGCTTGGCCTGAATATTATGCCCAAGAAGAGCTTATACCAGACTAGAGACAAAGGGAGAATCAGAACTCTATACTCTGACCCAGATCAAAGATCTTGATATAGAGCATATACTGGAACTCGGATGTGAAGCTGAGTCATTAAGATCATGAATTCTGAACATCCTATAGAGTTCTTTAGAACCTTTCAACTTAGCTGACACAGTGTAAGAGCCAGTCCCCATCTACTAGTACTCTGAGCAGGGAAAAACTTTCATCTTCTGTACCAACCTCCAAATTATAACAGAAGACTGAAAAGCTCAGTCATATTAGAAGGGCAGTGATCAAACTCTAACCTTGATCAAACTACTTAGGTGACTGAAAATTTTTAGCTCACTAGCTTTAGATACATTGAAAGAAAAAGTCAACTATTAATGTGCAGAGAAAACCATAAAAAGATCCTAGGAAATACAGAGTAGAATGAAACTAGACCTTGATATTCTGTCTAGATAGATCAGCCTGAATCTGATACAAAATCTTAAATAAGAATTTAATTCAGGAAGAATGAACATGCAAAAAAAATGCTCATACCATAGCAAAGGAATATGAAGAAGCAAAAGATATAATTAAGAAAAGAATGAAACCTTAACTATAAGAAATACTTCAAAGAAAAACACAGCTTGGTAAAATCAATTGGCATTCCTAGAAGAAATGTAGCCAGAGTTTTAAAATGATATTATGTATTAAGTGAAATATTTAGAGAAAAGCATATTGAAAAATTTTTTTGAAATATTTCTTTGAAATTCAATGTATTTTCAATTGGGGAATAGCTAAGTAAGTTATGATATATGAAAGTAATGGAATATTATTATTCTATAAAAATGATGAACAAGATGATTTTAGAAAGGCCTAGAAAGATTTGCATGAAGTGATATTTAATGAAATGAGCAGAATCAGAAATACAGTGTACATAGTAACAGCAAGATTATGCCATCATCAACTAAAAAAGACTTTGTTCTCAGTGATTCAATAATCCAAGGCAATCTCAATAAACTTTGTGTAGAAAGTGCCATCTGCATCCAGAAAGAAAATTATGGAGATTGAATATAAATCAACGCACGCTATGTTTACTTTTTTTCTGTTTTTTTTTTTTTCTTCTGTTGTGGTTTTTCCCTTTTGTTTTGATTTTTCTCTCCCAACATGATTCAAAAAGAAATGTGTATGTAATAAAATATATATGTTCAAAAAAAGAATTTCAATGCATTTTATTTCTTGTACATAAAAGTATTATTCTGAGAAGAAACCCCAAGATTGACTAGATTTCAAAAGGATTCCATGACACAAAAATGGTTAAAAAAAAAAACTTATCTGAGTAATGATTCTCAGAAAATTTGAATGAGCCAAACAGAACTTAATGATTATAAAATCAAATCAGAAGAAAAAAAGATGTAAATTGCATCACAAACAAACAAAACAATCAATCTATAAAATTAATTAAATATCAGGAAATGGAAGAATTGTTGGAATACCTAAAAGCTGCAAACATGCACATATGCATATACATAAATGCACACAATGTAGAGAACAAAAACAACCCTGTTTTCATAGTTCAACGCATACAGAATTAAAACTTTCCAAGTCTGCTAGAAATGAAGAGTAAAGCAAAAATAGGTATAATAGGTCACAACTTGAAAGAAATCCCAGCCACAAGACTATATGATGATCAATTCTGATGGACAAGGCTCTCTTCAACAATGAAATGTTTCAAACCAGTTCCAATTATTCAGTGAAGAAAGCCATATACACCCAGAGAGAGGGATAAAAAATGTGGACCACAACATAACATTTTCCTACTCTCTATTAATGTTTGCTTGCATTGTGTTTCCTTTCTCAGATTTTTTTTCTTGTAGATAATGTTTTTTCTTGCACAACAATGATAAGTGTGGAAATATGTATACATATATTAGATTTGTCAAGTATTTTAACATCATTAACATGTAGTAGACTTCCTGCCATCTAGGGGAGAGGTGGGGACTAGAGGGGGGAAATTTGTAACAGAAAGCTTTGTAAGGGTCAATGTTGAAGGATTACCCATATATGTGTTTTGCAAATAAAAAGCTTTAATAAAAAAAAGATAACTGTAAAAATATGTAAAAAAAAGAAATCCCTAACTAAAAACTCCACGAACATTTTATAGGCACAATATACTACTTGTAAATCAAAGAAAAATTCTAGAAACATACCTGAAGATTGTTCAACTACTATAGTGCCACCATTAGGGATAGATAGGATTTGTCAGACATCTGTAAAAAAAGAGATCTTAGAATATTATATTACATAAGACAAGTTAATGGTATACACCTAAGAATAGATTACCAAGTAAAACTCTCATCTATAGAGGCTTAATAAAATTGAGTACATTTAAGCATTCATAAAGAAATGATGAGAGCTAAATAGAGACTCTGAAAGCAAATAGAAGAAGGTATTTAAAAAAAAACAGAAATGAGCATATACAAACACACATACACAGTATTAGAGGGGGTTATTTAGGGATAAAGTGATTCCATTCCCATATAGTGAGAAGAAACAAAAATACTTTCAGGACCTTAAGGTCACCAGTGCTCAATTAGTGAAGTTCATAAATCAGAAGGCATAGGATTCATTTTCTTTTCTTTTATGAACTTAAATGAAGAAAAAAAAATAAAGAGATGTGATGGTCATAGTATAAATGGTGGAGTAGGATAAACTCAAAGAGGAGAAAGTCTTTAAGAAAACAAAATCCAATCTTGGGGGTAGATAATGGGAATCAGGAACTAGAGTTAAGGATAAAGTAAAATTAAGGCTAAAAATGTGTCATTGGTGTCAAATAATAGAAAGAAAAGAGGAGCAGAAGTATGGAAGTTGATTTCATTAAATACAGATGAATAGTTTTCAATACACTTATCTCTCACCATACTTTCCTTCTTTGTTGATAGGTATATGAAGAAAACAAAGGGAGACAAACTCAAAAGACTAGGATATGGAGAATTAGCCAATTAATTATCTCAACTGAAACATAAGTGGGCTGAAATCACTCATAAAATGATAGTGGAATGAATGTAAATCCAAATCCAACATTATGTTGTTTATAGGAAACACACTTGAAAAATTAAGACAGAAATGCTATTGAAATATGAAGTTAGAACAAAATCTGCTGTGTTTTGGGTGAAGTTAAAAAGCAGGTGTGCTAATTATGATTGTAGAGAAGGGTATAAAAACAAAAAGGAGATATTTTAGAAGATAGAAACTGGAAAAAAATGTTTTTGCTTGTTTCTGTACAGAGAGGCATTGTAGACCATGAATTAACATCAACACTTACTCATATAAACTGAGCAATGTTGTACTTAAATACTTAAAAATGAAACTAAATAGTATACATAGAATATACCTATGAACAATATTAGAAACAAAGAAAAAGATCAGTTCAATGAGATGGATATAAGACCAAAAAGATCAAATAAAAATAATAAATCAAAACATTCTAATTAAACTTCAACTGGAAATAATAAATATGTATAAATGTATAATAAACCTAGGATTCTTTAAAAAAACTGCTACATTATTAGGTTTTTTAAAAACAAAGGAAATCCAGATTGCTGATATGAAGAATGAAAACAGAATTGATAAAAATAAAGAAATTATTAAAATTATTTACCCAATTATATAGCAATAAAAATATAATTGAAATGAATAACTATTTGCTAAACTATAAAATGATCAGATTAATAGAAAAATATATTAAATGGTAAACAAACTAATCTCGGAAAAATACAAAGCCCAAGCCATAAATGATCTATTAAAGGGAAAGAAATAAACAGTACCAGATGCATCTAAAACTAAATACTTTCAAATAGTTAAAAATTAATTCTAATATTTTATAAACTATTTACTAAAATATAAATTAGGGATATTACCAAATTCCTTTAATGATAAATATTAAGTTTTACTAATAAATTGAGACAAAAATAAACCAGAGAAAGAAAAATATAGATGTATTGTGCTGCAGAATATCAAAACAAATTTTAGCATCATAGCATATATTAAAAAAATTACTCTGAGAAGTTTAGTTTATATCAGGAATTCAGGGTTGCTTCAGTATTTTTTTTTATTTTAAGCTTTTTATTTGTATAACATATGTATGGGTAGTTCCCCAACCTTGATCTTTACAAAGCTTTCCAATACAAATTTTACCCCCAGTCCCCTCCCCTCCCCTAGATGGCAGGAAGTCCACTACATGTTAATAATGTTGAAATGCTTGAGAAGTTATGCAAGAAAAATCCTATCTACAAGAAACAAAAAGAATCAGAGAAAGGCAACACAATGCAAGCAAATGTCAATAGAGATCATGAAAATGTTACGTTGTGGTCCATATTTCATGTCCCTCTTTCTGGGTGTATACGGTTTTCTTCAGTGAACAACTGGAACTGGTTTGAGACAATTCTTTATTGCAGAGAGCCATGTCCATCAGAATTGATCATCATGTAATACTGTTGTTGCTGTGCATGATGATCTCCTGGTTCTGCTCATTTCACTCAGCATCAGTTCATGCAAGTCTCTCCAGGCCTCTCTGAAATCGTCCTGCTGGTCGTTTCTTACAGAAC
>JAJPUD010004227.1:97032-117954 GCA_023553655.1 Myrmecobius fasciatus | reverse complement strand
ATCAAAGAGTATGCACAGTTTGACAACTTTTTGGTTGCTTCAGTATTAAATAAATTATAAAAGCTATATACTATATATATAATAAGAATGAAAAAATCATGATTATGTCAATATATGCAGGAAAGTATTTTGGCAAAAAGCAAAATTCAATGGTTATAAAAAATGACAAATCAAAAAAATGGAACTTTTCTTAATATAATAAATTGTATCTACCCCAACAACAACAAAAATGTTAGCTTTATATATAAATACAATAGACTAGAATTCTTTTTAAAAAGATCAGGATCAAAGCAAAGTTATTCCTTATTTTGTATAGTACTAGAAATGACAGTTACAGCAATCAGAAAAATAAATTAAACAAATAAACATAGAGTAAGATTAAACAAAATCAACCAATTTTATAGATATATACTAGTCTACTTAAAAATCTTAGAAAACCAACTGATATAAATTGAAATGAATAACTTCCTCAAAGTATCAAAATAGAAATAAAACCACACACATTATTAGACTTTCTGTATATTTCTAACAAAGCCAAGTGGAAAGAGATAAAAAGAGAAATTCAATCACAGTAGCTACATAAAATATAAAGTATTTGCGAATGTACTTACCAAGGTATAAATAGAAAAATATTAATTTAAGTATAAATAATAGTGAAATTTTTAATTGCTTAATATAAGCTATAACAATATAAAAAACATGCTGCTACTTGAGTTGATTTATTTATTGCTATACCTGTATATCAAGGGATTATGTTATAGAGGGAGGGAAAGCCATCACAAAATTCATCTCCAGGAAAGAAAAACTCCAGAATCAACAATACAACAATAGATGACCCCACTGCATACAGGTTAAAGACAGGTTAAAGCTGTCTTCTATGAAAATAAAATTTACTTCATAAATACAAAAAGTAGAAAAAGGAAGAAATAGATCTTTTGATTGAGCCAGATTTCATATTGTTAGATGAAAAATAGAAAAAAATGTGCTATTCAATTCCAATTTTGTTTCTATATTTCCTATAAAGAAGAATAGTAATCAAAGGAAATATTGATGAAAAATTGGGTGAAAGGAAATCTAAGAATAACCAATATCAAATTATATATAAAGCAATCATTATCATTTTAGTATTTGTTTAAAAAATAGACAGATTGGTTGATCGTTGGAAAAGACTATATATGCAATAGTATTATTTTTGATGAAACCAAAGACATAAACCTGTGGTGAAGGACTCACTTTCTAAAACAGCATAATATTCTGAGGGAGAGAGAAGAGAGGTATGTTCCAGGAAAGTTAAACCAATTCCACTACCTCAACCAGTATTTTCCCTAAACCTATGTAGAGAACCTTAGGTTTCTTAACCCAACAGCTCCTGGGACAGCAATGTCCTGTAATGATGTGATGATGCAAATCCTAATTCCAGCTTGGCCTTCAACACTAAGATTAAAGGGCACAATTACTGTGAAGAAGAAATCATCCATACCCAACAACTAACCAATTACTATCCATAAGGAAAACAAGCCAGCCTAGCTGAAGTTTGTACAACCTATCCTTTTTTTGCTTTTGGGAAAACTGGGACATCATTTGCCCAACTTGTCTTTGGATACCTCTCTCATTCTTCATGGCTTTATAAAAGTTAGTCATAGTCATCCATAAATTACAGTTTCAAGATCTTTCAGTACTTAAATAATTTAATAATTAAATTTGCAAATTTTTTTCAATAATTCATTCATCAAAAACTGGGTATCCTTATTGTTTTTTCTGCTTAGATTTCTTCCTAACCAGTTAGGCTATGCTTTCTACTTTAAAGACTATTCTTCTCTACAGAGACTATAGGAATAGAAAGAAAAGTTAATTCTTCTCTTTTTTATCTGCTAACATTATATCAAATTCATTCAACAGATCTGTTTCTTCCTTGTTGCACTTGTATTGACAAAGTATTTTTGTGGTCATGGAAAACAGCCTGGACTTTGCCTTTTTGCAAGTGACTGTCTTCTATTAGTGTATACTATCAGAGATTTCTGATTAGAGAATTTGATATGCAATAGACACAGAATGAGTACAAAGAACATTAGAAAGGGAATCTTAAGATCTGGGTTTTAGTATCAGCTCTTCTACCAACTAACTGTGTAATTTCAGCTGAGTCAACTAATCTCATTAGAGTTCAGTTTCCTTGTCTATTCAATGAGATTGTTGAATTAGATAATCTTTAAAATTCTCTCAGGCTCTAACAAACTAAGTCAAGGCTTTTGTTGTTTAGTCATTTCAATCATGGCCTATACTTTGTGACTCCATTTGGGATTTTCTTGGCAAAGATTCTGGAGTTGTTTGCCTTTTGAAAATTCAAGATAACAAATTTGCAGGAGGAAGGGAAAAGTAAAAAAAAATGTATATATTTTTATTTGTGCTAGTTTCAGACATTTAAAAGTAAGATTTAGACAAAAAAAAATTTACAGAAAGACTAAGATATTATATGACTTTGGCAAATGAATTCATTAGATATTGATTTAGACCTAATCTATAGTTTAAATGAGATCAAATAGAAGGCATCATTTAGGAAAGAGAAGGAAGAGAAGAAAATTAAGATATAATTTGCTCTATTTTCTCTGTAATTGCTTAGCACCAACTACTAAAAAATATGAATTTTTACTTATTTTTTTCCTTTTTCATTCCTTGTTTTTCCTATCCCCATTTATTTCCCTAGAGTATGTTTTGGTAAACATTTTAAAGGAAACATATCTAAGTGTTAATTTCCAGTAGAAAAGTAAGGGGACAAGAAAAGATAATTATCCTCTTCAGTAATCCTTTCCAGAAATCTGCAATATCAGGGGCAGCTAGATAGTACAATAGATAGATTGCTGGCCCTAAAATCAGGAGGATCTAAGTTCAAATCCAGCCTCAGACATTTAATACTTCCTAGCTGTGTGACTGGGCAAGTCACTTAACCACAATTGCCTCATTAAAAAAAAAATTATCTGCAGTATCTGAGGGGATGGGTTCCAGTTCCTACAATAGTGGAACTATTAGTGAATACTCAATAGGGGGCATGAATAAGCTGAAATTCTGAGGATAATGAGGAAACTGTGGTCTTGTGTCTCTAAAAAAGCATCTTCTTTTTGATTTATGAAAGAAAAGGTTTGCCATAAATCCATTAATGCAATTCTATCATCTAGAAGCTCAGTAAACCCACCCATTCTCAGTATGTGATATATCCTCAGCACAGGATGGCTACTACCTTTAGGTGCTCAGATCTCCTAAAATCACCGGGAGTGACTTTAGTTTGATTTTATATAAATGTTACTTTTTATTGTTATAAAATAGTTAATAATGCACATTTTTCAGGAGAGTAAAACTAGGAAAGAAAAGTTTCTTTAATTTTTCTCCACATACAACTAAATAAAATTGTGACAAAATTAAAAGAAGCATTAGAAAAAATAGACATACACATCTATATATCTATATATTTTAATATGTAATATATATTATGCTCCAGAAATCCTAGGTTAGTAATAACCTAATAGAAATTCCTCCTTTGAATACGCATAGTGGTCTGTGAATCTTTCAAAGTTGTCTGCTAAATATCACTCTTTCTCCCTATCTTTTTCTTCCTGACCCTTCTTATCTGATTTCTCTTTCTCTCTATGCTTATCTCTGCCTCTCTGTATCTCTATTTTAAGTCTCTGTTTCTGTCCAGATTTCTATATGTATTTGTCTCTTTCTCTCTCTGTCTCTCTGACTCTGTCTCCTTCTTTCCCTAAAGTAAGGTAAGATTCACTTGGCATACAATTGACATATTGACCTCCCCCCTCATAGCCTGGCAGAATACTTTGGATGAATTTGATACATCTTAGCCATATATTTGGAAACTAGAGCAACTTGGGACAGGATTTCATTTACTTCTCCAATTCCTGGCAACAGCTCCAATTCACTTTGTGGGCAAAAATGTCATGTATTGGTAGCCAGACTCTCAATCAAATTGCAACAAAGAATTGCTGCCCCCTGCCCCTCATCTCAGAACTATTAGAGTACTTTCATGAAGCCTGGCTATTTATAAGGCTTGATTTGTAGGAAGCATGCAATCTGGTGTGGTTTAGGGTAGAAAGGACTAAGAAACTGGTTTACTAATCTAATGTACCTCTGCCACATTCCAGAATGCTTTGTGGACATTTTAAAATCCATTTATAGTACTATTTTTGTTGATATTTTATTTTTCAGCCATCTTTCAGAACACATCCAGTTTATCAGTTTTGTTTGCCAGGTTAATCTTGTCTTTTAATGTCTCTAGGCAATAACTTGGGAAATGAATATCTCACTGAGGGAGGATATATTACCTCTTGTACATCACATAGCACTTTATTTACAACTTCTTAAGGGACTTACATGTGAATATTATGTAGGCATAGGTCCTTTCCTCCAACTAGGTAGTAAGTTCAATAAGGACAGACATCTGATCTTGTTTAAACCTCATGTCTCCATCAGTATTCATTTCATAAGAGTTTAATAGTTTTTAAAATTAGTAAATTATATCATTAATACATACTTAATTCCTTGAACTATTACTTGGTATTTCTGATCCTAACCTCTATGAACCACTATAAAATTTGATCCCATTATTGACAGTACATTTAAAATATCAGGATTCAATCATATATATATATGTATATATATATATATATATATGTGTGTGTGTGTGTGTATTATATATTCATATATAATACATATGTATATATTATATATTCATATATAATACATATGTATATATATGTGTGTATATATATACATATATATGTATATATATATATATATATGTATATATATATATATATATACACACACAGATATATACGAAACTAGAGCAACCTGGGACAGAATTTGATTTATTTGATATTCTGTTTGCAAAGACATTGTTCAACAGGGAATATATTTTGAAGAATCTTAGATTCCTACAATGAAACAGTTAACAGAAAGTTTAAATTGCCAACTATCCTCATGCTTCAAATATTTTCCAAACATAATCCCATGATTTTAACTTGGACACACAATGAAGAAATGTATCAATTTATGCAAAAGGAGCTAAAATTCCACTATACATACTAAATCCTTTGGTGTGACTCCTTTGAAATCTATTTTGTCAATGTACATAGCAAATCCTTAGGTCCCAATGTCCATTTTCTGGTAAGAATTATCCAGTTCATATGCCTACATTGATCAAATTAATTTAGATAATTGTTATATTATTTCTTTCCATTCTATAAGCTGCATCAAATTGACTACTCTTTATTTAGTTCAGAGCAATCACAGATAAATCTATTGATCCTAGCAAAGTTGATCTGATTTTAGTCTTTTAATGAGTGAAATAAATCTTTATGAAATTTTGAGGATGTAATTAAGACAGAGCAAATAGACTATTTGGTAGTTCTATCTCATCATGCTTCACTGTTATGACAGCTCAAAAATCCTGATGTAATTAATTGAGGGATAGACTATATCCCCATAGCATCAATTCCTTGGATTCTGAAATACTTGACAGAGTTATAAGATGGGGACACTTATTTCCTATACTTGCATTTACAATATAAAAATATGAAATATATGAGTTTATAATTTGTCCTCAGATTTACATCAACTCTAATTCATTGGTGCTGCAGTCATTTGGGAAGGTGAAATGACAGGAAGAATGGAAATATCTCTTAGATAAATTACACAGAGTTGATAGTTAAGTATATATTATGAGAAATGCTTTTCATTATCTACTAAGAAAGATGTTTATAATATTCAGAATAGTATATTAAAAGGGCATTGTGTTCAATAATAGAATTGGGTCCTAGTCCCAGATTAGTAGTTATGTGAACTTTGAAAAATTTTTTCACTTTTCTGATTTTTTTTTGCCAAATTAAACCTAAATCTATCTTTCTGAATCTTTTATTTATTTGCTTTAATTCTGAAGTTTCACAGAATAAATATATTTCATTTCCATGTCACATCCCTTCAAACACTTGAAAACAACTGTTATAATTTTAGTAATCCTTCTTTTCTCTAATCTATACTACTCAAGTTCATTTAACTCTTCCTCATGTGGTACAGCCTCAAGTCATCACAAGATCCTCACCATCTTCAGACTATATTCCGTTTTTTCAATTTTCTCTTTAAAATCTCATGTTTGTAGCTAGATACAATAATACCCAGCTGGTCTGATGAGAAGAGAGTACAGTGAGGTTCTTTCCTCCCTTGTCACAGATATTAACATGCTCTTAATGTAGCATTTTTTTTGATTGCCAAGTCACAGTGTTGACTCAGAGTAAATCTGTAGTCTACCAAAGGCTCTAGATATTTTTCCTTTTTTTAAAAAAAATCATTTATTTATTTTGTGGTCATATGTGTATGTTAACTTTTAAAATACATATTTCTTTATGAATCATGTTGAGAGGGAAAAAATAGGTGCAAAAGGGGGAAAACCACAAGAGATAAAAAAAAAGCAGGAAAAAAGTGAACATAGCATGTGCTGATTTACATTCAATCTTCAAAGTTCTTCTGGATCCAGATGGCATTTTCTATACAGATATTATTGGTATTGCCTTGGATCACTGAATCACTGTGAAGAATCAAATCTATCACATTGGATCATTATACAATCTTGCTGTTACTCTGTACAATGTATTTCTGGTTTTGCTAGTTTACATCAGCACCAGATCATACAAATCTTTCCAGAGCATTCTAAAATCAGCTTATTCATCAATTTTTATGTAACAATAATATTCTATTACCTTCATATATCACAACTTATTCATCCATTTCCCAACTGATTAATATCTATGCATTTTCTAATTCTTTGCTTCCATATGAAGAGCTGCTACAAACATTTATGCACATGTGAACCTTTTTTTCCTCCTCTATGGTTTCCTTGGTCTACAGACTCTGTAATGACACTGCTGGGTCAAAGGGTATGCATAGCTTTATAGCCCTTTGAGCATAGTTCAAGACTGCTCTCCAGAATGGTTGTGCCATTTACAATTCCATCAACAATGCATTAGTTACCCCAGTTTTCCAATATTCCCTCCAACATTTATCATTATCTTTTCTTATCATCTTATCCAATCTGAGAGGTATGAAGTGGTTCCTCAGAGTTCTTTGAATTTTCATTTCTCTAATCAAGAGTGGTTTAGAGCATTTTTCATATGACTACAAATGGCTTTAATTTCATTATCTGATAATTGTCTGTTCATATATTTTTTTACCATTTATCAACTGGGGAATGGCTTGTATTTTATAAATTTGACACAGTTCTCTCTATATATTTTAGACATGAGACTTTTAGGACCAACATGTGAAAAAATGTTTGTGGCAGCCCTTTTTGTAGTAGCAAGAAACTGGAAACTTAGGAGATGCCCATCAGTTGGAGAATCACTGAATAAGTTATGGTATATGAATGTTACATAATATTATTGTTCTATAAGAAATTATCATCAGGATTATTTCAGAAAGGCCTGGAGGGACTTACATGAACTAATGCTAAGTGAAATGAGCTGAACCAGGAGATCATTGTGCACAGCAACAACAAGATTACATGATGATCAATTTTGATGGACATGGCTCATTTTCAATGATGAGATGATAGAGCCCAGTTCCAATGATTTTGGAATGAAGAGAGCTATCTACACCCACAGAGAGGACTTTGGGAATAGAGTGTGGATCACAACATAGCATTTTCATTCTTTTTGTTGTTGTTTGCTTGCATTTTGTTTTCTGATTTTTTTTCCTTTTTCATCTGTTTTTTCTTGTACAGCAAAATAATTGAATAAATGTTTATACCTTTATTAGATTTCATGTCTATTTTAACATGTTTAACATGTATTAGATTACTTGCTATTTAGGGAAGGGAATGGAGCAAAGGGGGTGGAAATTTGGAACAGAAGCCTTTTGCAAGGGTCAGTGTTGAAATATTGTCCATGCATATGTTTTGAAAATAAAAAAGTTTTAATAAAAAAAGGAATAGTAGGTTGTTGTACATAAAAAATAGAAAAGAAAAACAAAATGAGACCTTTATCAGAAATACTGGCTGTAAATTTTTTTCCAGCTTTATATATGCCTTTTAATCTTGTTTCTGTTAATTTTGTTTATGCAAAAAATTTAAATTTAATGTGAACAAAGTTGTCCATTTTGCATTTCATAATGTTCTCTAGCTCTTTTTTGGTCATACATTCCTCCCATCTCCTAATTTCTGATAGGTAAATTATCCCTTGTTCTTCTAATTTGTTTATTGTATCAACCTTTATGTAATCATGTAACCATTTGGACCTTATTTTGGTGTGGTATGTGAGATGTAGATCTATGCCTAGTTTCTGGAATATTATTTTCCAGTTTTCCCAGCAATGTTTGTGAAATAGCTTCCACAGAAGCTGGAATTTGGAGGTTTTTCAAATACTTGATTCCTATAGTCATTGATTATTGTGTTGAGTATTTCTAACTTATTCCACAGATCCACCATTTCTTTCTTAGCCAATGCCAAGTGATTTTAATGATTCCTACTTTATAATATTGTTTTAGGTTTAGTACTGCTATCCTTTGTATTTTTTTTCATTAGCCCCCTTGATATTCTTGATCTTTTTTTTTTTTGCTATTATTTTTTCTAACTCTATAAAATAATTTTTTGGCAGTTTGATTGGTATGACACTGAACAAGTAGACCAATTTAGGTAGAATTGTCATTTTAATTTTATTAGTTCAACTTATCCATGAGCAATTGATATTTTTTCAATTGTTTAGATTTGACTTTTTTTTCAGTAAGACGTGTTTTGTATTTATGTTCATACAATTCCTGGGTTTGTCTTAGCAGCTAGAAACCCAATTTTTTTTTGTCTACAGTTATTTTAAATGGAAATGCTGCTGGACTTTGTCATTAATATATGGAAATGTTGATATTTTGTGTGGGTTTATTTTATATCCTGCAACTTTGACCTCCATAGCAAAATATTATGTAGCTACCTCTCCATCTTTTATTGTAAAATTATTTTTTTGAAGTCTAACTGTAAACTTTATATTTATGCTATTAAATTACTTCACAGTAGATTTCACTAATACTCCGTCAAATCTTTTGAGATCCCCACTCTACCTCCCAGTTTATTGTTATTTGAAACTTTGATAAATATGCCTTCTATGCCATTATTTAATTTCCATTCAGAATGGGGACAAGGGCATATTTCTGTGATAGTTTACTTTCAAGTTAGCATGAATTCATTATAAACCATTATTTGAATCTATGCATTTAGCCATATATTGAAGTGCCAATGAAACTCTATTATCATCTATCTAGCATACATATCTATTCATATTATCCACAAGGACAGCAAAATAAATTACCAGAAGTGTTTAATGATTTGCTAAATTCCCAATATAGTATCTATAATATCCAACTGGCAAAAAAAATCAGGTTAGTAAAATGATATAATGAATATAGAGTTGCGTAAATTTAAAATACATATAAATATCAGCTATCATTTCTATTAATAATAAAAATTAACCCATTGTGAATTCACTGAAAAGATCAGATTTTGAACATTTAATTTAAAGTATCTTGATGTCATTGTTCTAATGCATTTTGGTTCACATTCTTTTCTTTCTCTTATGAAAAAAAAAATGGGAAAAAACCCTAAATATTTGGGAAATGGTATAGTTAAATTAGACCTTGCCTTTTTTTTTCTAGCTGTGCTATCATGGAAGTATTATTGTAGTTAGAATTGAACCACTAAACCAAAATAATCCTAGTGTTAGTAGAGATTAATGAATGTTAACTGTTCTTAAAGTGATAGCAACAATATTCTTCAATATAGAGCCCTTACTACCAACCACTCCAACTTTCTTGGGTTTCATAATTGTATTAATTCATATATGTTTTCTTAGTTTCTATGGCTAAAATAAACATTGGATTGTGAAAACCACAAATCTTCTTGATATGATGCATTTATGATTTAGTATATCATTTTAAAATATTGCTTTCTTTAAAATGAATAAATAAAAAGCCTAAACAAACCTTACTTTTTTATGTAACTGAGATGGCACATAGTAAAGTCAAAAAAAGTCCTCCTCGTTTTTAAAGTCTATATTCCTGATTATAGGTTTTATCTGTCTTTAGTAATTTTGTAACATTAAGTGAGGCTACTTCTTTGAACCTCAATTTCCTCATCTGAAAAATGGGAATAATTTCTATAAGAGAGAAAGAGTTTTATAATTATGATAGGATTGTATAGAGTAATGGAGGGACATGATAAAAAAGAATTCACATTTGTTAAGTCTATTATAAGAAAGAGTTAGATACCTTTTCCTAGAAAAACAAATAAAGTCTCTGAATTCACTTGAGCAGTGCTTGAGTATGTCTTACTGGTATAGTATAGCTTCTACCAACAAAAGAACTGAAAATGAGCTGATTAGCTCTAAGACATGTTGCCTCAAGGAAATTTCATGTGGAAAGAATAATTGCATTATCTTTAGAAAGATGCAGGTGGAGCCGCAGATGAGAATTTGATTCAATGGATGGCAGTAGTAGCTTATACTAGAAACAGTATGTAAGATTTTCAGATTATCAGATTACCAGATTTATTCTTTTTCCAATTTTGCAATAGTGTATGGAAAATTTTACTCTCTAATAAGTAAGAGGATTCACAAATAATTGTATTTGGTGATGTTATGTTAGTATTTTCCTTATGGTGTTTTCAGGAGCTTTTTAGCTTTATCATTTGTGATTTTTTTCCTGGTCAATTCATCCTGATATATTGGTCAAGAATGTAATAGGCAAAAGCGATTGCTAATTGTTAGTGCTCACAGTGAATTTAAATGGTGATATAATTCAAATTTTGAATAGGTTGTCTTTTTTTTTATTTGCTCAACTTATCTCATAGAGTTGTTTTGAGTAAGATAAAACAGAAAAATAGGTGGTGGACATATCTCCATTTCTAAAATCATATATATATATGTATATACATATACATATATATATATGATTTTATGGCTTTTTATGGCTCTTTATATCTATAAGTGACAATCATTCATGACAGCTCATAAGTCTTTATATTCTTAAGACTTCAAAAAACAACTTTATGTATAACTTTTCTGGTGTATGTGGATAACATTGACTTTCCTCCCTTTGTCTTCAATCTGGGACTTTCAATTGTGATATTACATTGCTTCTTTTGAGGCTTCCATTTTCCTAGATGTCGGTTAATGAAGTTATTAATATTCTTAAATATAAACTTAAATATCAAATGAATGACAACAGAAGAGATAGTAAGCTGATTAGCAATAATTTTAGTGCTTTGAATTAGAATAAAGACTTTCTGAAAAAGCTGAAGAAACAAACCAGGATTTGAAATCACTTAGGGAAAGATTTTAATTCAAAAGATGATTTACTTCTTCCAGAGCTCTTTGGGAGGCCTAGAGGCCATTTCAGTTTTAGAAAAGACCTAAAGCCTATTTTCTCACAATATCCAGCCTCGCAGAGGGAGAAAATAAGTATTTGTAGATACATTTAAATAAAATAAGGGATATTACCTGTCTAAAGGAGATAAAAAGTTCTCTGCAGCCCCAGAAAAACAACTTCCTAGAAGTAACATTTGAGAGGGGTATTAATGGTCATAAAGAAATTCAGAAATGAAGATGAGGAAAAGGAAGCCATTACATACAAAGGGAATAATATAAGCAAAAACAAAGAATCTGCACATTAAAATAAATGTATGGGTATGACAAATGATATGTATGGCAGTTGCTTAGAAATTGGGGAGGAGAAATACATGAGGTAAGATAGGAAAAGAAGGTTCTTATGAAAGGTCTTGAATGCCGGGTGGGCAATTTACTATTTGGGCAATCAGAGGTCAATGAAAGATTTTTTCCAAAATTATGACACATACCAAATTTATGCATAAGGCAATAGATATTTTAGGGCTGGAGGTAGGGTCATAGGAGAAATAGAGTGTTGTATGTTCTACAATATAAAAAGGTTAGTTTTCCGACAAGTAATTTGACTACTTATTCATTCCATGCTTAAGGTAATTTTGCAGTAAAAAAAAAAAAAATCCCTTGCCACTTTTCTACACCAATAGTTTCACGAAATTTCCAGGAATAAAAATTATTCAGTAAAATACATGGTCTCTGCATATGCTACAAGAATTCTCTGCTCATTTGGAAAAGACATTTTGGAGCATATGGATCAAGTGGTTCTTTTGCAAAAATTGTCTATATTTTTCAGGTGAGTGACTACATGGTAATAGTGAACCAGTTTCCCAAACTACTGCATCATCTATGTCCATCATTACCCAGCCACCTGGAGCCCTGTCAGATGTCTCTGAAACCCAGAATTGTGGGAAAATGAGTTTTCCTTCCTTCCTTCCTTCCTTCCCTCCTTCCTTCCTTCCTTCCTTCCTTCCTTCCTTCCTTCCTTCCTTCCTTCCTTCCTTCCTTCCTTCCTTTGCTCCTTCCTTCCTTCCTTCCTTCTCTTCCCGCTCTCTCTCTCTTCCTTCCTTTCTTCCCTCCTTCCTCCTTCCTTTCCTCTCTTTCTTCCTTCCTTCTTTCCTCTCTTCCTTCTTTCTTCCCTCCCTACCTCTTTCCCTCCTTCCCTTTCTTCTTACTTCCCTCCCTTCTTTCTTCCTCCTTCCTTCTTTCCTCCCTTCCTCCCTTCCTCTCTGCATTCCTCCCTTCCTTTCTTCCTTTTTCCCTTCCTTTCTTCCTTTCTTTCTTCCATCCTTCCTTCCTTTCTTTTTTCCCTTTTTTTATTCTTTCCCATTCCTTAGATGAGAAATATCCTCTCAGTTTCCAATTCTTTGCCACCACAAAAAGCTGCTATAAATATTTTTGTACATGTGAGTCCTTTCATATTTTTTGTGATCTCTTTGGGATATAGACCTAGTAGTGGTATTGTAGGATAAAAGGATATACACAATTTAATAGTCCTTTGGACAAACTTCCAAATTGTTTTTGAGAATGGTTGGATCAGTTCACAACACCAAGAATGCATTGATGTTCCAATGGAAAATGAGTTTTTTAAACTCTTCTGCAATAGAAGCTGGCTCCCTAGATAGAAGACTTTCCAACTTTAATATTCTATTATTGCTTCTTCTAATCATCCTCAACAAAAGGATTTTTAAAATATTACCTGTAGGAAATACTAATTGAAATTAGGGTTTGGAACAAATAATTCATGGTTAATAATTTAATGAATGAAAAAAATTATTAGGCTCAGAATTTTCAGAAGTGAAAGAGTATGCTTTACTTGCTTTTAGATCTTCCCTCTGCACTGAGAGATAAGGAGAGTTTCTACAGTCTTCCTCTCATAAGACATGGTTGGAAATATAATATAAGAATATTATAATATAATAATATTACATAAGAATATAATATAAGAAAAGAGATTAGATAGAATTACTTTAATTTTGAAATGTGTGTAACCAGGTCAGAATTGATGGAAAAAGAAATGAATTTATGCAAACAGTCAAGAAAGGTTAGTTTATGGGACATTGATACATCGTTGGTGGAACTGTGAATGAATCCAACCATTCTGGAGAGCAATTAGGAACTATGCTCAAAAAGTTATCAAACTATGCATACCCTTTGACCCAGCAGTATTTCTATTGGACTTATATCCCAAAGATATCTTAAAGGAGGGAAAGGGAGCCACATTTGCAAAAATGTTTGTGGCAGCCCTTTTTTGTAGTGGCTAGAAACTGGAAACTGAATTGGATGCCCATCAATTCAAGAATGGCTGAATAAACTATGATATATGAATGTTATGGAATATTATTGTTCTGTGAGAAACAACCAGCAGGATGATTTCAGAGAGGCCTGGAGAAACTTGCATGAACTGATGCTAAGTGAAATGAGCAGAACTAGGAGATCATTATACATGGCAACAACAATACTATATGATGATCAGTTCTGGTGGACATGGCTCTCTTCAACAATGAAATGTTTCAAACCAGTTCCAATTGTTCAGTGAAGAAAGCCATCTACACCCAGAGAGAGGGATATGAAATGTGGACTACAACATAACATTTTCATGCTCTTTATTGATGTTTGCTTGCATTGTGTTTCCTTTATCTGATTTTTCTTTCTTGTAGATACATTTTTTTTCTTGCACAACAATGATAAGTGTGGACATATGTATACATATATTCGATTTGTCAAGTATTTTAACATAATTAACATGTAGTGGATTTCCTGCCATCTAGGGGAAGGGTGAGGACTGGGGGGGAAATTTGGAACAGAAAGTTTTGTAAGGGTCAATGTTGAAGAATTACCCATACATATGTTTTGCAAAAAAAAAAAAAGAAATCTTAGTTTATCAGTTTTCATTTTTTAAAAAGTTGATTTTTTGATACACTCTACAGATAACATAAACACACAACTATATGTAAGTTTCATTTAAGGAGATATATACTTACACACATACAGACATGTGTGTATGCATATACATAAATACACATATATAGACATATATGTGTGAATATTCATATATACAGCTTTGAAAATATTTCTCCAGATTAAAACTAAAGGTACATGGGCCAAAAAAAATTTAGTTATTTTTCCCTAAGATAATTAAACCAAACCTTAGTGAAGCTGATGAAAAGTGAAGCATTTCCAAATCAAAGGAATGATACTGACCTAAGGTAACTACTTTATCCTAACACTCTTCTTTTCTGGTCTGAATTGCTCATATTTAAAAAAAATAATAATTATCATTTTGGCCACTTAAGAAACATCTTATGTGAAAAATCAGTCTGTGCTAAGGGTGTGATCTGAGTTTAAAATGTTCAGTATTCATTCAATTTAGTGTAGATCAGCCTGTCCCTTGATTATTGCTGTAAGTAGGCTTGCATGACTAGAGATTGTTGAAAAGGATGATACATGGCAACAAATTTTTTGAGTTCTTGGTTCTCATTAGCTATTAGGGGACAGAAGACAGCAGGGGTATTCTATTTTTAATCAAGTGCCCCCCAAAGTTCTAGCTTTGTCTAGGATCCTTTGAACAAACTCATGAGCTTTGTCTTCGTGTCTCCCTCTTAATCACTCTTCTAACTCTAAGTACTTAGCAGTCTGCTTATAGCTGTGTAAAGGACATTATTTCCTTTTTGGTTTTGAAGGAAAATTATTTTTATTAGGAAAATGTAACTAAAAACACCACGATTAATCTGGGTATCAAAATTGTAGGTTATCAAATTGTAGATTTAGCATGGAAAGGATCTTAAATCTCTCTCTACTTTCACAAGTAGAATATTAATTATGAACACCTCATTTAAAAGAATCAAACATAACAAGAATAATGGCAGTGGGATGAGAAATCCAATAACTGAAATTTACAAAATCCTAATACCTGACAATTCAATTATGCAAGCAAGAAAAATATTCACATGGATTCAGTTTGTGATAATTATTTATATATACTAAGGATTGTCCAGAACATTGTGCTAGGCACTTCAGGGAATCATAAAGGAGAAAGTTAGCATCCTTGGTCTCAGACAAATAAAGGAAAAAAAATAACAAAAATAGAAGATAAATTTGTATAATGTATACTATATTATATATTATGTAATACACAACATATATTAGTAATAATAAAACAATTATGCAATAATATAATAATTAATACTGCCATATTATATAATACAACAGATATTACATTATATATGATAATAGATTTAATCTGGTAATGTTGTTTTATATGCATATATATACATATATCCATATACACATATAATCATAACAAGTTAACATGTTTGTAACAATTAATGTGCTAATCAAAAGCAACTTAATATATAAGATGTGTGATCACATTAATTTCTTAAATTATTTAGAGTCTGTGATATTTTTATTCTGATGGAAAGCCCATAAAATAGTTTATTTTACTTGCAAATAACTCTGAGGTCCATATTCCAACTTTCTGCCCCATCTGAGCCTTTATTGACATTATACACATTCCTTAATTTTTACTTTCCAAAGGAAACTCCCAAGATTAGGATGTTTAATATTACTTTTACTGGAACTTGTAATTGCCCTGAGAATCTATTGGATTCTCAGTGGTGGTGGTGAATGTTGAGCAATAAAAATGAAAGAATAATAAAAAAAAAAATCATTGAAACATCAATACTATTTTTAAATAAGGTTATTTATAAAAGAAAACTAAATATGTATACATGCTAAAGCCAAACCAGATAATTGAAATATTTCCTAAATGGTTAAAATGTAATGAAATTATTATATATTTAAACTGCTTTCAACAAAATAGATGAATGAAATGAATATTTATTATTTACATATTGAGAAAGATATACATATTTATTTCACTTTAATCCTATCACTGTCTTATAAATATTGTACTTAATCCATCAATAATACAACATGCTTTCATTAATCCCAAGAAATAATTAGAAAACATTTATGATAATGATAATATTGCTTTGTATAAATATTACACCAACCCATTAAAACCCTAAGGGGAAAGCACAGCTGGTGAGTGAGTATGTCAGAGACCCTGAAAGCTAGAAACAGATACTACATTTCTGCCTTGATATGTGATTAATTTAAATAAAAAGTATCAAATCATTCCATGCCTGCCTCCTTGTCCTGTTTCCTCCTTTGCTAAAAACCTAAGACAAAGGCAGTATCCTTTGAAAATGAGCTTTGCATTATCACATGGCTCATCTTCCACTTCACCATGGGGAACAAGCAGCTTGATTTCATATTCTTTTTGAACAATATTGTCTGTGGGGTTTAATTTTTGGGGAAATTTTTCCCCTACAATTGAACAACTTTCTTTGTTGAGCTTTATTCCATCTTCCCCAAAATATCCTAAGCAATTCCTCTCTTATCCTAATGTTGTCACCTAGAATTCTCCCTTCCATCATAATGATGATTCACATGTGTATGTGATTTTAAGGTTTGCAAAATATTTCCCTTCCAACAATCCTGTGATGTAAGTTGTATGAGTGCAACTGTTTTTATTTACAAATGTGAAAAATAAGTCTTTTAGAGAAGCTCTGTGCTCTATCCAAGGTCACACAATTGATTCATGGAAGTTCCTGCATAGGAAGTCAGCTCTCCTGACTCAAGGTCCAGGTTCACTTGCATAGCTTATGATTTCTGCATACCACAGCCATATCAACTCTCCCCAGTCAAAATATGAGGATGATGAAGATTCCTAATTTTCCTCTTCAATTGGGAGTTTTTCACTTTTAGAATGATTTTGACCAATTTAGGACTTCCAACTATAATTCAGCAATTGTCTCAAATTCTTAAGTTATAGATATTCATTGTATAGTTTAATTAGTAGCTAAGACATATTAAGAACCTAATTGATGAAATGAAGAATCACAGTGAATAAGACCAAAAAGGAAGGAGATATAAAAGAGAATAATTATATCAATGTAGGTTGGGGAAGGTGTAGTAGAGTACTGAGATTTAACCAAAATAGTGCAAGAATACCATGAATTCTATTAAACTATGTATATCTTAGAGAATAATAAAGGGTTCACAAGGTTTTTTTTTCTTTTTACTTTCATTTGATATTTTATTTTACCTCAGTTACATGTAAAAACAATTTTTAGCATCGTTTAAAAAACTTTTTGTTCCATGGTGCTCTTCAACAATGAGATGTTTCAAACCAATTCCTATTGTTCAGTGATGAAAAAAGTCATCGACACCCAAAGAGAGGCATATGGGATCTGAGTGTGGACTACAATATTGCATTTTCACACTTTCTGTTGATGTTTGCTTGCATTTTGTTTGCCTTCTCAGGTTTTTTTTCTTTCTAGATCTGATTTTTCTTGTGCAGCAAGATAATTGTATAAATATGTATACATATATTGGATTTGTCATATATTTTAACAGAGTTAGCATGTATTGGATTACCTGCCATCTAAGGGAGGGAGTGGGAGGAAAGAGGGAAAAATTTGGAACAGAAAATCTTGCTGAAAAATTACCCATGCATATGTTTTGCAAATAAAAAGCTTTAATATAAAAGAACCTTAAAAAAACCAATATTTTTCTTCCAAATTCTCTCCCTTTTTCCTTCCTTAACACCTTTTCACCACCACCATTGAGAAGACAAACAATTTATATAAGTTATACATGTCATGCAAAACATTTTGATAATAAATATGGTGTACAATTAAAAAATAGACCAAAAGCACTCAAAAAATAAGAAAGTTTTAAAAAGAATGCTTCAGTCTATATTCAGAAACCATCAGTACTTTCTCTGGGTATGGATAGCATTTATCATCATAAGTCCTTCAGAGTTGTGTAGGATAATTGTATTGCTGAGAATAGCTAAGTCATTCACAGTTGATCATGTTGCATATTGCGGTTACTTCGAACACAGACATTTCACTTTATTTCAACTCATGGAAATCTTTTTGGATTTTTTGAGAGTTTCCTGTTCATCATTTCTCATAGTGCAATAGTATTCTATCATAATCATATATCACAATTTGTCCACTCATTCCTCAATTGACAGGCATTCTCTCATTTTTAAAAATTTTTTCCACAAGAAAAGAAGTGCTATAAGTATTTTTTTTGTTTGTTTTTAATTTCTTTAGGGATACAGATATGGTAGTGATATTGCTAAGTCAAATGGTACAAATGGTTTTAGAACCCTTTGCTCATAGTTCCAAATTTCTGTACAAAATGATTAAATTAGTTCACAATTCTACCAACATTGCATTAATATTTCAATTCCCCCACATTCTCTCCAACATTTGTCATTTTCTTTTTCTGTCCAATTAGCCAGTCATTTTCCCCCAGAATTGTTTTAAATTACATTTCCCAATCCATAGAATTAGACCATTTGTTCCACATAGCTATAAGTGGCTTTTATTATTTCATCTGAAAATTATTGATATCATTTCATCATTTATCAATTGATTAATGGATTTTATTTTTATGAATTCAATTCAGTTCTCTATATATTACAGAAACCAGACCTTTATCAAAGAAATGTGCTTCAATTTTTTTTCACAGTTACTGTTGTTAACTGCATCATGTCCACTCTTTATTCTACTCTGTCCTTTCAATTGTCTCTCCTCAAAAATTCTGAGTATCCCTACTCCCATGAAAGATTTTTAAAAAAATATATTTTAAATGGGCGCAGCTCGGTGGCACAGTGGATAGAGCACCAGCCTGAAAGTCAGGAGAACCTGAGTTCAAATCTGGTCTCAGACACTTAACATTCTCTAGCTGTGTGACCCAGGGCAAGTCACTTAATCCTAATTGCCTCAGCAAAAAAAAAAAAAAAAAAGCAAATATATATAAAATGAATAAAATTTTATTTCCCTTTTTTCCTATCTCCCTACTCTCACCAATTGAGAAAGAAAAGAAAAACTCCTTATAACAAATATTCATAATCAAATTCCTTCATTGACCATATCATATCACATCATATTATATATATATAAAACTGATTTATTTATTAATGTAGATATATCTATAATTTGATATAATATATGTTATATGTACATATTTGTATGCATATATCATTTTATCCCTCCATATATCTATACATATATATATCTTTATCTATACTCTCTATTCTATATCATGTGTGTATATCTATACATCTATATACATATCCACATATCATCTCTATTCATCTCCATTATGCACCTGATGATAGAAGGTAGATAATCAGCTTTATCACTGGGGCTTTGGAATTATTGTTGCTCATCACATTGATCAAGATTTAGGAAGGGGGTGGAGCCAAGATGGTGGAGTGAAAACATGACTCTCTGCATTTCCTCCAGTCTTCTCTCAAATCAACAATTAAATAAGCCTCTGAACTGATCTTCAAGTCAACGAATTCAGAAATACTTGGACACTGCTTTCAGATATCTCTGAAGAACTTCATATCAGGTTTGTTTAACTCAGAAAGAGGGATAAACAGTGGACCTGGTGAAGGCCGGAAGTGAGGGTGGGACTCAGCTCAGCTTGGCAGAAACTCCAAACTCCAAACACCTGGAGTTTATCTGAGGCACTCGGGACACTCTGCCCTGATTGGGGGCAGTGGTTCTGGCAGATTTGCCTTGTTTAAGGAGTAATCCTTATTTAGTCCTAGCCCCCACCAGCTCAGCACCTTAAGTTAATTCGCCGAATTGCCCCAGGACAAAGAACTTCAGCTGCCATTTTTCCAAGCCTTAAAGAGACATCCACTCTGTCTAAAAAAAAAAAAATGAAGAAGCAAAGAGAGGTCTCACCATGGACAGCTTCTATCAAGAGAAACAAGGGCTGACCACAGATCCTGAGGATCCTTTAGACAAAACCCCAGAGGAAGTTATTAAAGACCATCACTGGTCCCCTTTTCAAAAGGCCTATCTGGAAGACTGCATACAGAATCTCAAAAGAGAGCTGGAAGATAAATGGGAAAATAAATTGAAATCAGGGCAAGAAAGATATGATGCCCTGCAAAAGAGATATGAAAAAGACACCAATTTATTGAAAAATAAAATTAGTGAAGTAGAAAAAGAGTGCAATGAACAAAAAAATTCAATTGGCCAGTTACAAAATGAGCTTAAAAAGGTAAGTGAAGAAAACAACACTTTAAAAATAAGAATTGAAGAAATGCAAGTGAATGACTCAATAAGACTTCAAGAATCAGTCAAACAAAAACAAAAAAAAAAGAAAAATTAGAAGAAAATATGAAATATCTCCTAGGAAAAACAACTGACTTGGAAACTAGATCTAGGAGAGACAATCTAAGGATTATTGGACTTCCTGAAAGCCATGATGAAAAAAAGAATCTAAACACTATCTTCCAGGAAATCCTGAAGGAAAACTGCCCTGAGATTGTAGAATCAGAAGGCAAAATCACCATTGAAAGAATTCACCGATCACCTCCTGAAAAAGACCCCAAAATTAAAACCCCAAGGAATATCGTGGCTAAATTTCAGGACTATAGCAC
>JAJPUD010004227.1:68084-90339 GCA_023553655.1 Myrmecobius fasciatus | reverse complement strand
ATATCCTTTGACCATTTATTGATTGGAGAATGGCTTGAATTTTTATAAATATGAGACAATTCTCTATATATTTTTGAGATGAGACCTTTATCAGAACCCTTAAATGTAAAGATGATTTCCCAATTTATTGCTTCCCTCCTAATCTTGTCTGCATTGATTTTGTTTGTACAAAAACTTTTTAACTTAATATAGTCAAAGTTATCTATCTGGTTTTCAATTAAGAGTTCCAGTTCTTCTTTGGACATAAATTTATTCCATCTCCATAGGTCTGAGAGGTAAACTATATTACATTCCTCTAATTTACTTATAGTATCACTCTTTATATCCAGATCATGAACCCATTTAGATCTTATCTTGGTATGTGGTGTTAGATGTGGGTCAAGCCCCAATTTCTTCCACACTAGTTTCCAAATTTCCCAGCAGTTTTTGTCAAATAGTGAATACTTATCCCAAGAGCTGGGGTCTTTGGGTTTATCCAAGACTAAATTGCTATAGTTATTGCCTAGTAGGGGGTAGAATTTGTAATGGAAAGCTTTATAAAGGTTAATGCTGGGGAACTACCCATACATATGTTATACAAATAAAAAGCTTTAATAAAAAAAAAATTTAGGAAGCATTACAATTTAAGCCACTCTCCAATTGATAAATGGTCAAAGGATATGGACGGAGAATTTTCAGATGATGAAATTAAAATTATTTGTTTTCATATGAAAAGGTGCTCCAAATCACTATTGATCAAAGAAATGTAAATCAAGACAACCCTGAGGTACCACTACACACCTGTCAGATTGGCTAAAATGACAGGAAAAGATAATGAGGAATGTTGGAGGGGACATGGGAAAACTTGGATACTGATACATTGTTGGTGGAACTGTGAACGGATTCAAACATTCTGTTGATTAATTTGGAACTATGATCAAAAAGTTATCAAACTGTGCATACCCTTTGACCCATCAATGTTTCTATTGGGCTTATATCCCAAAGAGATCTTAAAGGAGGGAAAGGGACTCACATGTGCAAGAATGTTTGTGGCAACCCTTTTTGTAGTGGCAAGAAACTGAAAACTGAATGGATGCCCATCAATTGGAGAATGGCTGAATAAATTATGGTATATGAATGTTATGGAATATTATTGTTCTATAAGAAATGACCAGCAGGATGATTTCAGAGAGGCCTGGAGAGACTTGCATGGACTGATCCTGAGTGAAATGAGCACACCTAGGAGATCATTATACACAGCAACAACAATAGTATATGATGATCAATTCTGATGGACGTGGCTCTCTTCAACAATGAAATGTTTCAGACCACTTCCAATTGTTCAGTGAAGAAAGCCATAAACACCCAGAGGGAGGGATATGAAATATGGACCACAACATACATTTTCATGCTCTCTATTGATGTTTGCTTGCATTGGGTTTCCCCTCTCAGATTGTTTTTTCTTACAGATCCGACTTTTCTTGCACAGCAAGATGTGTGGAAATATGTATCCATATATTCTATTTGTTAAGTATTTTAACATAATTAACATATAGTGGACTTCCTGCCATCTAGGGGTAGGGTGGGGACTGGGGAGGGAAATTTTGTAATAGAAAGCTTTGTAATGGTCAATGTTGAAAAATTTCCCATACATATGTTTTGCAAATAAAAAACTTTAATAAAAAAATTATTTAGGATATATTAAAAAAGAGACAAGTCTTAAGATTTTTTTGAGATATTATCACCAGTGCTCAACACTTTCGTGTATGCCTTATATAAACCAAGGTCTCCCATAGCTTGCAGTACAATTTTCTGCACAAGATTCTCCTCAGGGCTAAGCATATATAGAGACAATAATCAGATAAGCCACCAGATTTACCACAGATACTCTAACATATAGAATTGTTGCATGTCTCTCTTCTCCTATCACTTCTAAATACAGTTGGCTTAAAATTATAAAGGCCAGTGCAGAGACATTAGGACACATGTGTGGATTATTTGTGCTTTTGTAAATTGACTGCAGACATTAAAAGGAGAGAATGATTGGTGCTTTTATCTGGATTTATTGGGAATAACTATTGCTTTCTTGCCCCACAAATCAATTGTTGTACCTTTTCAATTGTAAAATAAATAAATAAAGATGACATTTCCTTTATTAGTGCTGGTAGGAGGGAACAAATGGGACCACAAACAAGCTAACAAAATGAGTCTAAAATGGGGGGATGCATTATCAAACATAAAAAAATGTGGTGGTCATGGAGAATCTCTGAGACATTTCCTTGAGATTTCAGTCCATCTAAAGTCTTCTTTTCATGGAGGTGTTTTTGGGTCCTTGGAGATTTTGGTAGTAAAGCATAAAGGAGGGAACATGATGCAAGAGAAAGAAAACATTTGTATTATTAGTCTTTTCCTATCCACCTATTCCTCTTTTGAACATCTCAACTTTTGTCAAGAATGACTCCATCTTAACGGTCCTCAAGATTTCCAGCTTCTGTGTCTCATAGACTTCTCTTTCTCATTAATAATTTGTATCCAGTTATAGTCAAAGCTTGTTATTTATACCAGTACCACATTTTGGGGAAAGTGAGAACATAGGAAAAAGAGAAATATATATATATATATATATATATATGTATATATATATATATACCTACATATATATAAATATTTTTGTGTGTGTTCATTTTGTATATATCCTTTTACCTGCAAACATCCTATCACCACCCTCCTAGTCCTGGAACTCATGCCTTCTCATCTTATTATTATAGTAGCTTCCTAATTGACCTTCTTGCCTCAAGATTGTCTTTACTAATTAATATTCTAATCAGATAAAATTTCTCTCATTTAAAACTTATCACAACCTAGCCAAGTCCTATATTCCTGGTTTTCTTTTATACTACTCTCATCCATGCCTTCTAAAGTCAGGTAGTCTTGGTGTCCTTTATAGACAATAATCCATTTTATACTCCTGTGTTTTTGCATGTCCATGCTTGGAATGTTCCCTCTCTGAGTTCCACTATTGTAATTTCTAGTTCCTTTTTCTGTATAAAACCTTTCCTGTCCTCTTAATCTGTTACTACCACATCTCTAACTCTTAACTTCTTAGTCATATTCCTTTTATACTTCATTTATATATATTTTATATATACTTATATTTGTCCATTTTTGTCTTACTCTCTAGAAAGTGAACTCTGACCAAGGGAACATTTTTTTTTTAATTTTTTAATAAAGCTTTTTATTTGCAAAACATATGAGTGACCTTTCAACATTGACCTTTGCAAAAAAAACTTTTTTCCCAAGCTTTTCCTTTCCCTCCCCCCGCCCCCCTCCCTTAGGGGCCGGTAAGCTAATACATGCTAGATAGGATAAATTATATGACAAATACAATACATGTATACATATCTATACAGTTATCTTACTGCACAAGAAACATCAGATCTAGAAAGAGAAGAAGAAAAAAAAAACAACCTAAGAAGGAAAACAGAATGCATGGAAATATTCACAGAAAGCGTTAAAATGCTGTGTTGTGGTTCACTCTCAGTTCCCACAGGCCTCTCTCTGGATGTATATGACTATCTTCATCGCAGCACAACTGGTTTGAATCACATCATTGTTGAAGAGAACCATGTCCATCAAAATTGATCATCGTATAGTCTTGTTGCTGTGTATAATGTTCTCCTGGTTCTGCTGATTTCACTCAGCATCAGTTCATGCAAGTCTCTCCAATCCTCTCTGAAATCCTCCTGTTGGTCATTTCTTACAGAACAATAATATTCCATAACATTCATATACCATAATTTATTCAGCCATTCTCCAATTGATGGGCATCTTTTCAATTTCCAGTTTCTTGCCACTACAAAAAGGGCTGCCACAAACATTTTTGCACATGTGGGTCCCTTTCCCTCCTTAAAAATCTCTTTGGGATATAGGCCCAGTAGAAACACTGCTGGGTCAAAGGGTATGCACTGTTTGATAACTCTTTGAGCATAGCTCCAAATTGCTCTCCAGAATGGTTGGATCCGTTCACAGTTCCACCAACAATGTATCAGTGTCCCAGTTTTCCCACATCCCCTCCAACAGCTATCATTATCATTTCCTGTCATTTTAGCCAATCTGACAGGTGTGTAGTGGTATCTCAGAGTTGTCTTAATTTGCATTTCTCTGATCAATAGTGACTTGGAGCACCTTTTCATGTGACCGGAAATAGTTTCAATTTCTTCGTCTGAAAATTGTCTGTTCATATCTTTTGACCATTTGTCAATTGGAGAATGGTTTGAATTCTTATATATTTGAGTCAATTCTCTATATATTTTAGAAATGAGGCCTTTATCAGAACCTTTGGATGTAAAAATATTTTCCCAGTTTACTGCTACCCTTCTAATCTTGTCTGCATTCATTTTGTTTGTACAAAAACTTTTTAACTTGATATAGTCAAACTTATCTATTTTGTGATTAATGATGACCTCTAGTTCTTCTTTGGTCACAAATTCCTTCCCCCTCCACAGGTCTGAGAGGTAAACCATCCTACATTGTTCTAATTTGTTTATAATATCATTCTTTATGCCTAGATCATGAATCCATTTTGACCTTATCTTGGTATATGGTGTTAGGTGTGGGTCAATGCCTAATTTCTTCCAGACTAGTTTCCAATTATCCCAGCAGTTTTTGTCAAATAGTGAGTTTTTATCCCAAAAACTGGGGTCTTTGGGTTTATCGAACACTAGATTACAATTGTCATTGAATATTTTGTTCTGTGAACCTAACCTATTCCACTGATCCACTACTCTATTTCTTATCCAGTACCAAATGGTTTTGGTGACCACTGCTTTATAATATAGTTTTAGATCTGGTGCAGCTAGGCCACCCTCATTTGCATTTTTTTTCATTAATTCCCGAGGGAACATTTTACTAGTGCCTTTAGCACAATGCTTGGCTCATAACAGTTTCTTGATAAATTCTTGCTGATTGATTAATTGATTGGTTGGGCACTATAGTTACAAGAGCTAGGTTCAGATCTTGACACTAAAGTTAGTTGCGTGACTTTGTGGAAGCCATTTAAATGCTTTGAGTATCTTCTTTTACAATTCCTCAAAATTATAAGATTATAGTACACTAACTGGTCTTGAACTCTTTCTAAGTTTTGAACTATGATCTAAAACTTCTTCTAGGTCCTATCAATTCTAAGAAAGATTCATCTTTAAAGGAAATTTCTTATTTTTAAATTTTTAAACTAAACCAAGTTTTAAAGCCCCCATTATCATAAGATTGGAAGCTCAGTAATGATTTGTTTTTGTCTTTGGAAACTTATGGAATTGTGTACTTATGTATGGAAGGATGGAAAAATTTAGTGGTTAAAGCTGTTATCATACTGATTAAAGCACAAATAATTACCTAAGGAGATATTTCAGGTTCCTGCATTATTTATCAATGATACCAAAGAGGAAAAAATGCATTATTGATCTTAAGACTGCACTTAAAATTTCGCAGGATTCACTTTATTACTTTCTTGCCTAATAGCTATGTGTCATACATTATAATTGCACAGATCTTTATGATAAAGTTTTATTAATTAATCCTTGAAGGTTTACTGCATTATCTATATAAAGTAACTTCATTCCATAAACAAGGAATCTGATGGGAAAAAAGACTTACTTCATTTGGGGGAAGAGAAAAACAAAACATGTCCAGAAATGGCAGTTGGAGTCTTTTGTTCTTAGTACCTTTTTCTAAACTGAGCCACATTGGGGTAACCTGTCTCCCACTGTGAGATCATTTTCTCTTTCTATGTCTAGTTGAATCATCTTTTCAGTGTCAGTTTTATGAGAATATATAATCCCTTTTTTATTAGAGTAAAAAGAAAAAATGTCACAATAATTCTATTAATCAAGCAGTCAATCAAATTGTGAGTTGAGGAAATCAATAGTGAGTGCTTATGTCTTAAACCATTCACTTAGTAGATACCAGGAATGTCATCCTAGTAGTCTTTTTCTTCTTGTCCATCATCTAGATAGGACATACTTGGGTCTAAAGAGAGAGAGAGGACAAAAAGTGTAAGGTTTGTCAAGGTTCATGGGTTAGGAAGGTTAGGAAACATCTGGTATATCTAGTCATTTAGGAGACTAGAAATGAGATTATAGAAAAATGTCTGTAGGAATCTTAACACTTGATTTACCCACTGAGAATATTGTAATGAGTCAGTATAAAATAGCATTAAAATATAAAATTTAAAAAAACAGTACAGCCTTATATATGCAGAGATGTAATTAGCACAAGGTGACCTGTGTTGGCCCTTGGATGCTAAATATAGAAGGTGTCAAAACAAGACCCTGGGAAATATTCACTTGCTCTCCCCTTACAAAAGCTAAACTTCAATTTATTGCCTTATTCCCTGAATCCATACTTTGTTATAGTGCATTTCTGGCCATACCCATGCTGTTGAATCCTTCCCTCCCATCCCCTGCCTCCATCCTCCTCAGCAGTTTCCAGTATGTGAGCAGCATAGAAATCATGTCATTCTACAGTGTGCCAACATCTTTCAGGGGTCATTCTCCAGATAATTCCTCTCCCTCAACTTTGTTTTATGTAGAAAAAGTCTGGTAATATTTCTTTGTATTAATATGCTCTTTTTTTCTTACCTCCCTCTATTAACAAATACTACAGCTATCAAAATTTAGTCAAAAAAAACAGACATCTGGGTTTTGGGGGTATACAGATAATGAATGCTAAAGGAACAGAAAGAAAGTGGAAAAGTGGAAGTATGGGGAATAATGACACTGATAAGACAAAGCAAATTCTTTGGATTTTAGACTCTTTTCTTGCAATGGAATTGAAAGATGGATAACTGTCCCTAGAGATTTTCCTTCATCTTTTCTCAAAAGCTGTAAAGTGTGGAGAGAAATGTTGATGACCTGATTGGGAAATGGCAATATCAAAGGAAATGTAAGAAATGATCCTCCTATTCCTATGATAAAATAGGAAAGGGAAAATGTGTGGATGGGTGGGTGTATATAGGTGGGTAGGTGTGAATGGGGTAGAAGTGCTCAGTCCTCTAAACTCTCATATTTGTAGTGTAAGTCTATGGGAATTTTCATATATTTTGGGAACTGATTGTTTTTAATTAAAAGCTCCTAATTATTTTTCTTCTTTGACATAAACTTTTATTTCATAATATTATGAATCCTGTATTTGCACATAGGCAGTCAGTTTATTTATATATGTAATGAATTTCTTAGATTTTCTAGGTGGGGGCATTTGAGCTGAGAAAGTCAGGTTGCCTGATAACGTGTGTCTTAATCAAATATTTCATGAGAATCTCTAAAGTTACATGAATATGAAAGGAAAATAGGTAATATAGTTAAAAAGTGATAAGCCCACAGATAACCAATATGAGGATTATATTGGCTCCCTCAAGATAACTAGAAGAATAAGAAGTCTCTAGGATATTATGATATCCTATAAAATCTACAAAAAAGATAGACAAAGATGATTTAGGATTAGAAGACATGGAAGTATTATATTCTATAGTAACGGAAAGAATGAAATGAGATCTGGCAAAATGTTAAGTCCTTGAGGGCAACAACTATTTTCCTTTAAGCACACTGCTGGCATTTACTACATTTTTGTTGATCTGAGTTTAATCTGTTGAAATATCAATATATACATGTATATATTATGTACACATAAATATGCAGAAGCATTTTAATTAGGTGCATATGTATATACACAAACATACAGTTATGTAGTATGTGGGTATATTTGTCTATCATATACCTATCTCTATGACTTATATAATTCCCAGAAACTGTATGTGTTAGAGATTTCTCTGCTTTGGCTCACAGCATTTCACCCTACTAAAATACTTTGTCTCCTTTCTGCTTGTATTATATAATCTAATATCACTCTAAGAGCCACCATCAGACTAAATCTTTACTGACCAATCTGACATAACACAATGACTCATTTCTCTGATCTCTTTTAATTCGTCTATTTATCTGGCAAATGATGCAGGAATGAATAAGTTTATATTCTTTTCCTATTTGAAACTACTGTTTAAAAATGTCTTCCTTCCTCTGTCCCTCCCTTCCTTCCTTCTTTCCTTCCTGCCTTCCTCCCTCCCTCTTTCCCTTCCTTCCTTCCTTCCTTCCTTCCTTCCTTCCTTCCTTCCTTCCTTCCTTCCTTCTTTCTTTCTTTCCTTCCTTCCTTCTTTCCTCTTTCCCTCCTCTCCCTCCTTCCCTTCCTTCCTTCCTTCCTTCTTTCTTCCCTCCCTTCCTTTCTCCCTTCCTACCTTACTTCCTTCCCTCCTTCCCTTCTTCCTTCCTTTCTTTCTTTCTTCATGTGCTTATTTCTTGTCTTGTCATATGCAAGTCTCTTAAGACAACAATCTGTCCTATTTCCTTATATCACCCTCCTGCGCTCAGGAGGATGAGTTATGTTCAGTAGTTTAGTATGATTGACTTTGATTTGAAAAGAAAAATACATTTTTGTTTATTTAAAGCACAATTATGAAGGTAGAGAGAACTGGCTTTTCAAAAGGAGACATTAACCTGTGAGAATCAACAGTGATCAGGCAATAACTTCTCTATGTGAAAAAGTGTTTCATTTAAAGACCTAGTGATGGCGAAGAGGATAATGATTTGGAAAGAGAAGTGACAATTTGAACCCACACAGGGGACACTCTAGAATATTCAGCACATATATTATTTTGACAAATGGCAAAGCTAGGTTTAATAAAATATTCAAATAAAATCAGAATTATATTAAAGTATATCCACATGGGGCATATTACTTCTTCTCCACCCTTTCTCTCCTTCTTACACATGAAAATGTGAACTGGAATCATGCCATCATTACTGAGGAGAGCTGTTTGTCACATCTGGAAAAGGACTGCCAAGAATAGAAGGTTTGAAGACTACAGGGATGAACCACCTGTGAACCTTCAAGCCTTTAGGTCTTTGCCCTTGATAGAATTTTAGTGTATGTATAATGAAGGTCATGCACATAGAAACTTAAATAAAACCTACAGACTGAGCTACTTGGTACTATGTAGTTAGCCCCAGTCTTAATCCCTATCCTGAAGGAGAGATTGGTAAATATTATAGTCATACTCCCAGTGTGTTTTTAAAAAAACTTTATTCTGTTTCTTCTGTGTCAGGGATTTTGGTTGCCAGATTTCCAAGCTAATTAAAAGGGGAACAGACAGGTCTTGTAGTTCTTCCTTCCTTACTGAGCTATTGGCAAGATTTCCAATTTTCCATAAACAAATCAGCAAAGGTGGCTGTTCCTGTTGACTGACTGGCAGACTACACAATTTCATTACTGGGGGGGGGGGGGGGGCAGAAGGTGTTGCAGAAAGAAATCATGCTGAAAGAATTATCATGATGTAGCTGAAACATATAGATGCCATGAATTGATTCAACATGCTTATTCAAATCCACAGTTTTATATTGGAAATAAGAAAATCATCTATAGAAAAATGTGGAATAGGTCATGGATGCAAAACTCACAGAGAGGAAATGAGGATATGGCTAGATAATGGAAATTTAAAATTTAACTCTAGGTATCTGGCTGGCACAGTGGATAGAGAGCTGGACCTGGACTGCCTGGAGAGAGCTGATACACTAGAATTTGTATCTAATCTCTGATATTTAGCTGATCATGGGCAAGGGATGTTACCTATGGGTACCTCATTTTTCTTATATTAGAAATGAGGATAATAATATCACCTATCTCCGTTGGTTTCTGTAAGTATACAATGAGAGAATTGTAGTCATTTACATGTATTAAAACACTATGTAAAAGCTAGTTTCTACTCTTACTATTTTATGTAGCATTTTATCTTTAGAGGGTTAGAATAGAGAAGGAAACTTGAGAGGTCATTTAGTTCAACTCTCTGATTTTATAGAGGAGGATACTGAATTCTTTATAGATGAGGAAATTTAAGTTTACCAAGTATAATGACCTGAATCACACAGATAGTAAGAATTGTAGCCCAAAGTCCAATGCTTTTAAACCCTGTATTCTGTCCCTTTAACTAAACTGTCTCTCCTTGATGCTTCTTAAAAGTAGACATATCAGTGGTCATCTTTTCTGTCTGTCTCTCTTTTCCAGACTTTCTTTTTTTCCAAAAATACCAGAGGTACTCCTGAACATACAGAATGACAAAAGTTAGCCATTGTTAAACAGACTGCATGGATCTGAGCCATAGATTGAATGATTGAAAGATGGAGACTCATGGAGGACTGACCAGAAGATCTTGAGTTTCAGGAGTAGTATATTTATTAATATAAGGAGAATGAAATGTGGAGAAGTATTGCACATATCTTGATAGAGATAGAGATACAAAATAAATTCACTTTTTGGTCATATTCCTTATTATGTGTGATTTTCTGTTTAAATAGAATCAGTATGCATGCTGAATAGAGTAATAATTGTGCCATCAGGAAGATCTGAGTTCAAATTTTGCCTCTTACAAACAGTACTTAGATGGAGAAATTATATAACCAGTACTTTTGCATTCCCCAGGGTCACTGGCATATGGAAAATGAAGGTAAATTAATGAATACATCATTCAGTAAAATTGCAGGCCTACAACAATAACAATTAATGATACTTCCAGCTTTTGAGAGATATTATGCATTTTAATATCTCTCATTATGAAGGCCATAAGGAATCACCACTGTTGTCATTTTGCATGTTTTTATAATACTGTGTTTAGAGAGAAGAATACAAATGATAAAATGTCTTTAGTCTAGACATTAATATGTGGCACCAAAGAAACAAAAATTGGCAAAAGTGTTGATGAAGTTCATCTGTGATATATTTCATGTCCATTTTTAAACTTTTTGAATATCTCTTCTTTTGGGGGCACTTCATATTTTCTTATTGTCAAAAGCATATTATTAAATCAACAAGATATTTAGTAGTATTCTTGTCTTCACAATACTAATTGCCAATTGTTATTTCTGTTGCTCCCAGAGCATTTCCTCCTTTATATTTGTTAAAATTTTGTTTAAAATAAGACTAAATTATTAGAACTGTTAATCTATTTTTATCATGAATAAAATAAATGAAATTCAGGAGCTTTTCCTTTGTAGCTTCCATTTTGGCCTTCTTTACTTCATTCTTGGTCTTTGGTTATGTTCCATATTCATAAAATTTCCAAATGAGGGACTAGTTAAAATGTGGCCTTCATTGTTTCTTGCATTATGTGATGATTAATTCTGTACATGACTTTAAAAATCTCCATAAGCAAGTAGAATAACCAATTTTAGATATACAATACCAACTTTCTTCCAAAGATTAAAGAACAGTAATTTCATGCCTATATTAATGTTTTAATTATAGGATTGTAAGTTTTTAAATTTTATATTTAGAGTATAAATTTTAGATTGGAGGGAAAATAGAGGTCACTGAACACAAACTCCTCATTTTGTACCCAAGAAAACTGAAGCGTAGAGAAAAATGATTTGTAAAGAGATACTCAGCAGTTAAGTTTCTGAAGTATCTTGAATTCAAATCCAGGTCTATTAGGATTCCAAGTCAATACTTATTTACTCTTCTATGCTACTTTTACATATATGATGGATTATGTTTAAATGCAGCTACTAAATTGAATCTTTTAATTAAATTGTTTTCATTTTTCTTAATTTGCTATTTTTTTCAATATCTGCTGAATTTTAATCCAATTAATATTTATAAAGCAAATTCTGAGAGAGAGACAGAGAGGGAGACAAAGAAAAAAAGACAAAGACAGAGAGACAGAGACAGAGAGAAACAGAGAGATTGAGAGACAGCAACATCCCAGAGAGAGAGAGAGAGAGAGAGAGAGAGAGAGAGAGAAAGGGAGATAGAGAAACTGAGATGGACTGAAAGAGTATATTCTTATTTCTTTCTCATAGATATGTCTCCTTCACTTTGATATGTTGCTGGTTCCAAATTTTCTCATGGATCAAGCCAGAGGCAAAGGATTAAGTATCTCCTTGATGGTACATTGGAAAGTGTTCAGCAGTCTTTGTGCTTTGAGCATGAGGAGTATTTACTAAGAATGTCTTTCCTGGTATGGATCCATTCATTTCTGACTGGATTTGATAACTTTCCCCAAAGCTCCCTTCTTCTCTCCACCTCCCAAATACATATTATGCATTTTATGCTGATGGTCCATCTTTTCTCATACACAGACAGGCGATATGATTAGAAGGAATCTAATTTATCTGAAGTACACCAGAAAAGGAAGGAAATTACTTTACAGCAATATTTGTAAATGCATTCATCACAGACACCTGGACTATCTATCATTGGTAGATGAAGACTGCGTGATCTTTGTAATGGTTTCTTTCAAAGTATTTCCTAATGATTTGCCTAATTCTCCTCTCTTCTTCATTGCTGAGGGAAAAGACGGGTGTTAGGAGCAGGGAGGCTTGATATGGACAGAAGATATTGGTATTATCTGTGCCTCAAAAGGATCCCCCCCAAACTTTATCATCACAGCACAAGATTTTTCATCTATGTTCAGTAGGCATGATGATTTCAGATTCTAAATGACACATGTGGATGTTCTTAGAAAGAGCTTATTTTAATAAGAAGGCCTTACATCTCTCTTTCTTTATGTCTCTGACTCCGTTTCTTTTACTCTCTATTATTCTGTTATTCTCTGCCTCTATCAATTTGTCTCCTGTTCTGTTTCTGTCTATTTATAGTTGTGCGTGTGTGTATTTGTATATGTGTGTGTTTCCATCTGGCTGTCTCCTTCACTCTCTCATCTCAAACTTTTCCCCTTTATCTTTCCCCTTTCATCCCATAAAGATCATGGATCTAGAGTTCCTATATTAGGAGCCTGTTCTACTTGCACCTGATTTTCTCATGTATTTATGACCTAGGATGTTGCAGGTAGGCTAACAAAGTCTATGAATGATGAGAAGAATGAATACAGAGGTCAAGGATGTAATGGATTTACATCCAACTAAAGAAAAATCAAAAAGAAAACCACTGAATAAAGGTAAAGAACTTTAAAAGAATATATTGCCTGAGTAAGAATATGTTGCTTGGATTATTCTGGCTGCAGTGGAGGAGGCGATGTCCTGGACAGAAAGACATAAGGCTTGAGTTTTAGGCCTGCCTCTGCCATCTACCAGCTGTGACCTTGAATGTCTCAACTCCTGTAGTGCTTCATTTCCTCAAATCAGCAATAAAAAATGGCCAAACTAGATGACCTCTAAGGTTCCTTATGGCTCAATGACTCTATAAAACTAGTTTTTTATTTTTGTCAACACACAAAAAAGCCATTCCTTTCCCTCTCTGTTCAATTCTTTTTCTTTCTGTCTTTTTTCCCTGCTTCCTAGGCCCAATATAGTAAGGTTTGTAACAGAGCTGCTTACTTTTGAGCAACATAATTAATATACATAGTATTAAACCATGATCATATAAGCAAATGGAAATTATTGTTGAGAGCATAAATATACCTGTATTGCAGAAATCACATAATTACTTATAAATGTAACATCAATGCAAAAAGAAGAGAGCATGACCATTTATAAACATTAAGCAAAAGGAAATAAATATCACTGATGGAGATCTATTTATACATATCAGAATATAACCCAGAACAAAATATTCTTTTTTTTTGCATTGTATCATTTTCCATGGAGACTTCCCAGAATGTTTTGGAAACTGGAAATAAATGAATGGTCATCAAATGACATCTCCAGGCTATTACAATATCTGATGCAAAGAGGATCTACAGGTTGTGAATTTTAACCAGAGGTGGTATCCTTAGACTAGAGATCACACAGTGTTTTCTCAGATAGTTTGATTAGAATTCTTAATCAGCATCTAATTAGTCACAGGAAATTTTAATTATTAACTTTTTTCTTGTTGGCAAAAATGAGTCAAGCCCAGTTTCTTTTTTTTATGCTTTTTAAAAGTTTTAATGATGAATTTTGTTTTTATATTACAAACATTTATATATTACTCCTACTTTGTGAGAGGTCTTTTATACCAAAATAAAATAGTTTTTTTTTAATTTTATTATTTTTTATTATTAATACTTTTTATTTGCAAAACATATGTATGGGTAATTCCTAAACATTAACCCTTACAAAGCTTTCTGTTACAAATTTTCCCCCCTACTTCCCACCCCTCCCCTAGATGGCAGGATATCCACTACATGATAATTATGTTAGAATACTTAAATTGAATATATGTATAGTTATTGTCACACATCATTTTTTTTGTTGAGGAGAAATGGTATCTATAAGAAAGAATAATCTGATAAAGGAAACACAATGCAAGCAAACATCAATAGAGAACATGAAAATGTTATGTTGTGGTCCACATTTGACATCCCTCTCTCTGGGTGTATATGGCCTTCTTCACTGAACAATTGGAATTGGTTTGAAGCATTTCATGGTTGAAGAGAGTCATGCCCCTTAGAACTGATCCTCATATAATACTGTTGTTGCCGTGTACAACGATCTCCTGGTTCTGCTCATCTCACTCAGCATCAGTTCATGCAAGTCTCTCCAGGCCTCTCTGAACTCGTCCTGCTGGTCGTTTCTTACAGAGCAATAATATTCCATAACATTCATATACCATAATTTATTCAGCCACTCTCCAATTGATGGGCATCCACTCAGTTTCCAGTTTCTAGCCACCACAAAAAGGGCTGCCACAAACATTCTTGCACATGTGGGACCCTTTCCTTCTTTTATGATTTCTTTGGGATATAATCCCAATAGAAACACTGCTGGGTCAAAGGGTATGCACAGTTTGATAACTTTTTGAGCATAGCTCCAAATTGCTCTCCAGAATGGTTGGATCCATTCACAGCTCCACCAACAATGCATCAGTGTCCCAGTCTTCCCACATCCCCTCCAACATTCATCGTTATCTTTTCCTGTCATTTTAGCCCATCTGACAGGTGTGTAGTGATACCTCAGAGTTGTCTTAATTTGCATTTCTCTGATCAGTAGTGATTTGGAGCACCTTGTCATATGATTATAAATAGTTTTAATTTCATCATCTGAAAATTGTCAGTTCATATCCTTTGACCAATTATCAATTGGAGAATGGCTTGAATTCTTATAAATATGACACAATTCTCTATATAACTTAGAGATGAGACCTTTATCAGAACCCTTACATGTAAAGATGATTGCCCAATTTGATGCTTCCCTCCTAATCTTGTCTGCATTAGTTTTGTTAGTACAAAAACTTTTAACTTAATATAATCAAAATTATCGATGTGGTGATCAATTAAGAGTTCCAGATCTTCTTTGGACATAAATTTACTCCATCTCCAGAGGTCTCAGAGGTAAACTATCCTATGTTCCTCTAATTTGGTTATAATATCACTCTTCATATCCAGATCATGAACCCATTTAGATCTTATCTTGGTATGTGGTGTTAGGTGTAGGTCCAGCCTTAATTTTTTCCACACTACTTTCCAATTTTCCCAGCAGTTTTTGCTAAATAGTGAATACTTATCGCAAAAGCTGGGGTCTTTGGGTTTATCAAACACTAAATTGCTAACGTTATTACCTAGCTTGTCCTGATATCCTATTCTATGCCACTGATCGACTGCTCTATTTCTCAGCCAGTACCAAATGGTTTTGATGACTGCTGCTTTATAATATAGTTTTATATCTACAGCAAGACCACCTTCATCTGTCCTTTTTTTCATTAATTCCCTTGAAATCCTTGACCTTTTGTTCTTCCAAATGAACTTTGCTACTATTTTTTCTAGATCTGTAAAATAATTTCTTGGGAGTTTGATTGGTATGGCAATAAATAAGTAAATTAGTTTGGGTAGTATTGTCATTTTTACTATATTTGCTCGGCCTACCCATGAGCACTTCATGTTTCTCCAATTCATTAGGTCTGATTTTATTTGTGTGGAAAGTGTTTTGTAGTTTAGTTCATATAGTTTCTGACATTTTCTTGGCAGATAGATTCCCAAATATTTTATACTATCATCCATTATTCTGAATGGAATTTCTTTTTCTATCTCTTGCTGCTGAACTTTGTTGGTAATATATAAAAATGCTGATGATTTATGTGGATATATTTTGGATCTTGCAACTTTACTAAAGTTGTGAATTATTTCTAGTAGTTTTTTAGTTGAGTCTCTAGGGTTCTGTAAGTATACCATCATATCATCTGCAAAGAGTGATATTTGGTTTCTTCATTACCTACTCTGATTCCTTTTATCTCTTTTTCTTCTCTTATTGCTAAAGCTAACATTTCTAATACACTATTAAATAGTAATGTTGACAGTGGGCAGCCTTGTTTCACTCCTGATCTTATTGGGAATGGTTCTAGTTTGTCTCCATTACATATGATGCTTGCAGATGGTTTTAAGTAGATGCTACTAATCATTTTAAGGAAAAGCCCATTTATTCCTATACTCTCTAGTGTTTTTAATAGGAATGGGTGTTGGATTTTATCGAATGCTTTTTCTGCATCTATGGAGATAATCATGTTTTTTTTTAATTTGGTTATTAATATAATTGATTATGCTGATAGTTTTCCTAATATTGAATCAGCCCTGCATTCCTGGTATAAATCCTATTTGGTCAAGATGTATTATCCTGGAGATAACTTTCTGTAATCTCGTTGTTAAAATCTTATTTAAAATTTTTGCATCAATATTCATTAGGGAAATTGGTCTATAGTTTTCTTTCTCTGTTTTCACCCTACCTGGTTTAGCTATCAGCACCATATCTGTATCATAGAAGGAATTTGGTAGTATACCTTCTGTCCCTATTTTTTCAAATAGTTTGTATAGTATTGGAATTAATTGTTCTTTGAATGTTTGGTAGAATTCACATGTAAAACCATCTGGCCCTGGATATTTTTTCTTAGGGAGTTGATTAATAGCTTGTTCTATTTCTTTTTCTTAAATGGGGCTATTTAAATAATTTATTTCCTCTTCTGTTAACCTGGGCAATCTATATTTTTGTAGATATTCCTCCATTTCATTTAGATTATCAAACTTACTGGCATAAAGTTGGGCAAAGTAACTCCTAATTATTGCTCTAATTTCCACTTCATTGGAGGAAAGTTCTCCCTTATCATTCTTGAGACTAACAATTTGATTTTCCTCTTTCCTTTTTCTGATCAAATTAACTAAAGGCTTATCTATTTTGTTGTTTTTTCATAAAAACAACTCTTAGTTTTATTTATTAATTCAATAGTTTTCTTATTTTCAATTTTATTAATCTCACCTTTTATTTTCAGAATTTCCAATTTGGTACTTAATTGAGGGTTTTAATTTGCTCTTTTTCTAGTTTTATTTTTTTTAATTGTAACCCTAATTCATTGATCTTCTCTTTCTCTATTTTATGCAAATAAGCATCTAGAGATCTAAAGTCATCCCTTATAACCACTTTGGCCGTATCCCACAAATTTTGGTATATTGTCTCATTATTGTCTTTCTCCTGGATGAAATTATTGATTGGGTCTATAATTTGCTCTTTCACCCATTCATTCTTCAGGATTAGATTATTTAATTTCCAATTAACTTTTGGTCTATTTTCTCCTGGCCTTATATTACATGTGAGTTTTATTGCATCATGATCTGAAAAGGATACATTTACTATTTCTGCTTTTCTACATTTGATTTTGAGGTTTTTATGCTCTAACACATGATCAATTTTCGTATAAGTTCCATGAACCCCTGAGAAAAAAGTATACTCCCCTCTATCACCATTCAATTTCCTCCAGAGATCTGTCATACCTAACTTTTCTAACATTTTGTTTATCTCCCTAACTTCTTTCTTATTTATTTTGTGGTTTGATTTATCTAATTCTGAGAGAGCAATGTTGAGATCCCCCACTAGTATAGTATTACTGTCTATTTCTCTTTGCATCTCTGTTAGTTTCTCCTCTAGGAATTTGGATGCTATACCACTTGGTGCATATATATTTAGTATTGATATAGCTTCATTGTCTATGGTACCCTTTAATAAAATATAGTTTCCTTCCTTATCTCTTTTAATTAGATCCATTTTTGCTTTTACTTGATCTGAGATAAGGATTGCTACCCCTGCTTTTTTTTTTGTTCACTTGAAGCATAAAAGATTCTGCTCCAGCCCTTTACCTTCATTCTGTATGTATCTCTATGTTTTAAATGTGTTTCTTGTAAGCAACATATTGTAGGATTCTGGCTTTTAATCCAGTCCGCTATCTGTTTCCGTTTTATGGGAGAGTTCATCCCATTCACATTCACAGTTAAAATGACTATATCTATATTTCCTGCCATCTTATTTACCCAAAGTTATATTTTTCTCTTCCCTTTCCCCTTACTCCCTTCCCCCCTCCCCAGTATTTTATTTTTGATGACCACCTCCCTCTAACAGTCCTCCCCTCTTTAAAACCCTCCCTCTTTTATACACCTTTCCCCTAATCCTTCTATTAATTTATCCCTTTCTTTTCCTCCTTTCCCTCCTACTTCCCTATACAGAGGGCCAAGTTTTTCCCTGAAATCAAATGTGTCTGATATGCTCTTTTAGAGCCCAATCCAATGAGAGTAAGATTTACACAATACTCATCACCCTCCCTTCTTTCCTTCAATTATATTAGATTTTTTATGTCTCTTCATGAGACTTTGCCTTATTTTACCTCCCTTTTTTTTACTTTATTTTACCTCCTTTCCCCTCCCCCCTTTTTTTACAGTATGATATACCTTCCACCTCTAATTTCTTTTTGATTATTATCAAAGTAAAATCAAATTGTACCCCCATTCTTTAAGGATACCCCTAGTAGACATATAGTTCTCGAGAGTTATTTCCTTTTTACCTTTTTACGCTTCTCTAGAGTTCTGTGTTTGGAGGTCAAATTTTTTGTTCAGATCTGGTCTTTTCATTAGAAACAGGTGAAATTCTCCTGTATCATTGAATGACCATCTTCTTCCCTGGAAGATGATGCTCATTCTAGCTGGATAGCTTATTCTTGGCTGTAATCCAAGTTCTTTTGCCTTTTCGGAATATCTGATTCCAGGCCCTTCTATCCTTCGGTGTGGAAGCTGACAGATCCTGTGTAATTCCAATGACAGTTCCTTGGTATTTGAACTGTTTTTTTCTAGCAGCTTGTAATATCTTTTCCTTGGTGCAAAAGTCCTGAAATTTGGCCACGATATTCCTTGGGGTTTTAATTTTGGGGTCTCTTTCAGGAGGTGACCGGTGAATTCTTTCAATACCAACTTTGCCTTCTGATTCTAAAACATCAGGGCAATTCTCTTTCATGATTTCCTGGAATATAGCATCAAGGTTCTTTTTTTCATTGTGACTTTCAGGGAGTCCAATAATTCTTAGATTGTCTCTCCTTGATCTGTTTTCCAAGTCAGTTGTTTTTCCTAGGAGATATTTCATATTTTCTTCTATTTTTTTCATTTTTTTGTTTTTGTTTGACTGATTCTTGAAGTCTTATTGAGTCATTCATATCAATATGTTCAGTTTTAATTTTTAAGGTATTATTTCCTTCAGTTATGTTTTTTAGCTCCTTTTGTAACTGGCCAATTGAATTTTTTGGTTCATTGCATTCTTTTTCCATTTTGCCAATTTTATTTTTCAGTGAATTGTTGTCTTTTTGCAATTCACTAATTTTGTTTTTCATTGAATTGTTATCTTTTTCCAATTCACTATTTTTATTTTCTAGTGAGTTGGTGACTTTTTCCAATTCACCAATTTTGTTTTTCAGTGAATTGGTGTCTTTTACCAATTCACTATTTTTATTTTCCTGTGATTTGTTGACTTTTTCCAATTCACTAATTTTGTTTTTCAATGAATTTTTGTCTTTTTCCGATTCACCAGACTTATTTTCCAGTTTTTCACATCTCTGTTGCAGGGCGATATTTCCTTCTTGCACTGCTCTCAGTTTATTTCCCCAATCTTCTTCTAGCTCTCTTTTGAGATTCTTTATGCAATCTTCCAGGTAAGCCTTCTGAAAGGGAGACCAGCTTAAGTCCACCCCTGTGGCTTTATCTGGGATTGTTTTCAGAATCTCAGGATCTGGGGACTTCTCTAGTTTCACTCCGTAAAAGCTGTTTATGGTGAGAGCGCTCCTTTTCTTGCTCATGATTTTCAGCAGAGGTATCAGTCACCAGCAGGGAATTCTGCAGCAGCAGCAGCAGCAGCAGCAGTGATTTCAATTTGCCCTGGAGCAATTTGCTGAGTTGACTTCCAGTCTGGGGCTGATCTGGCTAGATCTGCACTAGGACCACACTTTCAGCTGCTCTCAATCCACCCTTTATCAAAGGTAGACCTGCCAAAGCACCTGCCTGCAAGCAGAGCAAAGTGGCCCAAGTGTCTCCCAGGGACTTCCGGCAGCCTAAAATCTTCTGGTCCATCCCAGCCCCGGCCTTGCTCCCCAGCTGTGCACTGGCGTCTGAGCGCTAGGAGCTGCTCGATCCCTTGCCCATCTAAAACTGACCTCAGAAGTTCTTTCAAAGTAGATATTTGATAGAAGTGCATTGTAGTCCAAGTGTTTGGTGAAGCCCTCACTCCAGAACCAGTTTGGAGGCTCAATTTGTATGTGTCTGAGGGAAGGTCTCAGGAGTTCACAGTGAACACTGTCTGCAGCTCGCTATCTTGGTTCCACTCCCCCAGTCCAGTTTCTTATATGATTAGATAATAATTTGAAACTTTAGCTTGTGATAATGTGCCCAGGGAAAAGTCAAAAGATTATGAATGGAAGAAAGAAGCATTCAAAAGATTGGAGTTGGGAGAAGGGTATATTACTGAGTCATTGAAAGTTTAGTTATGCTTCTTGTGCCTTTAAATCTAGGTTTTTGGTATTTAGTCATTTTATTGGTATCTGACTCTTTGTGACGTTTTTTGTGATTTTCTTGCCAAAAATACTGGAGTGGTTTGTTACTCCCTTCTCATTTTACAGATGAGAAAACTGAGGCAAAAAGTAGTAATTTGTTCAATGTCACAGAGTTAGTAAATTTCTGAGGCTGCACTTGAACTCAGGTCTTTTTGATTCCAGGCCTTGTGTTCTATCCACTAACCCAGTTATTTGTATATTTAAATGTATACTTTACTAAAATGGAAAATGAGATAAGTATGCATTATAAAAAGTGAGAGGTGGTTCTTTGGACAGCTCAAAGACTTCATAGAAAATCCATAGTTATTGGTATTAATTTCTGTAGCATAGTTTTACCCCATACTGTCAGAATTCTGGGTGTTACATTCAAATATCCAATAGAATATGCAGACACTTGGAAATCCATCAAATATTTATTTACTAAAAACATAATTTTTCAAAGGGCAGTCAGAAAAGACAAAGCTATATGTTAAATATGAGCTCCCTGTCCAAAGAAGAATATACACTGCTTTAGTTTAACAGAACTCCTCTAGGCTACGGATGAGGAGCAGGGACCCTACTCACATGCAATTATTAACACTTCCAATAAATTTTCAAGATCCCGATCCCTTTGATATATGTCATGGCAGAAATAGCTCAGTGCACGCAGCGACAAGAAATGTTGTTCCTGTCAGGGAGAGAGATACTGCAGTCTACATTAAATCAGGGGTCCAGATGGAGATACTAAGAGCTCTGAGTTCATAATAGTGGGTCTTCCTATCACTGATTCGCCTTTTTTTTTTTTTTTGAGTTGTTTATTCTCCATACTGACATGGTATGGTAAGGCCTTTTTTTGAAAACAACTTACCAAGTAAGTGATGCACCAGAAAAGGTATGAGAACACGATTTCAGTTTCAAGTGTTTCTCTGGCTGTCTTCCATAACTTTGTCCCAGTAATTTAGGACTTATTTCCTAGAGTTTTGTGATCTGCAAAGAATGGATTACAGTATTTACTCCCTACTCTGCAAAAGTGCTATGAAAATTATTCTGTCCAATTCTTTCTTAATCACCAGGGAACGCATGTTCCTTTTTCATGAAGAGAGAAAACTCTCCTTCCATATTCTATTCTTGGATCAGCCTTGTATATAGTCTAAGAATAGAATCACTAAGCTTGTGTGTGGAGTCTGAGATTCTGCCACTGGCCAAGACATTTTCCTATGTATCCTTGATAGAGTGAGAAAGGATTCTTTGGAGTCGGGAATGAGATTGTAGAGGATTATTATAGCCTACAAAAGGAATCTGATTAAGTGTCCAGCTGACCCTAAGTATTAGTGATTTTTCACGCCTTGTCCCCAGAAGCCAGCCAAATCCATTTAAGCAGTGGACAGTTTATCTTCTCCCCCAGTCCCTGCAAGTACATGGCTCCTGTGAAGACCTTTTATCATACTTTTGCTAGTTTTCCAAGGAAGTTATGGCT
>JAJPUD010004227.1:17063-67684 GCA_023553655.1 Myrmecobius fasciatus | reverse complement strand
AATTAACCATAACCAAGGATAAAAGATAGACGCTCCCCCTAAAAGTGGGGAAAGATCAAAAATAGGAAAAAGGGAAATTAACATAATATACCTAGAGCTACAAAGAATTCAATTCAGCCACCGGTCTCTTATTTTACAGGTGAAAGAAATGAGGCCCAATAAACTTATGTGACTTGTCTGAGGCTGCACAAATAGCATATATTAGGGAAATAGGGTTTAAATTATCATTCTATTACCCAATACCCCCCAAGCATTTTACTATACAGAACACACTATGTTCCAAATCATTTATAATATATATTTGGCATTCAGTGCCATTGAATTCTCATCCTAATGATTACCTTTGTGAGCTCACTTGTAGAGTTTGCCTTTTTCTGCTTATACTTCATTACTTTTTTTCTTTTTCTAGTTCTCTTCTCTATCTTTCTGTCTTTCATCTCTCTGTCTTTCTCTCTCATCTGTCTCTGTGTCTTTCTGTCTCTCTCTGTCATCTCTGTTTCTGTCTTTCTCCCTCCCTTCTCTGTCTTTCTCCATGCCCTCCCTCTCTGTCTCTCTCCGTCTCTGTCTCTGTCTCTCTCTTTCTCTTTCTCTTTCTCTTCCTCCAAGTGTATGTGTATATGTGTCTGCATATCTTGCCAGTGAGATGTGAAAGCCCAAGGTATTTTAGTACTAACTTAAGTGTTTTTGATTTATTGTCTGAAACCAGGTTTTTGAGAACAGGAAGCACTTGTTTCCCCTTAAGCCATTTACTTCCAAATAGTAACTCACTGGTTCATAAAAATTTCTTTTCTGGTTCTGGATGAACTACACTGACCTCTTCTTCACATCACCATTGAATTGGAGAAGATAAAAAAGATCATCTGAAATGAAATGTAAAGACAGAAGATTTTTGGAACAAAAAATGCTGAGAGGGGGAATCTAGCTTGACATTTTGTAGAAGGAAATGGATACCGCTACATGAAGGTTAAATAGTGTAGGGGATAGTTCGGAGCCAGGATTGCTGAAGTCTAGAGGTCTGGTGAATGGTAAAGGACACAGGATTGCTATGCAAAGCTTTTTAAGTCAATTGGGAATCTTTAATTCCATTAATTGAATTGCAACATAGCTGTGTAACAGCACTGAAACCAGACGGCAACAGAATGGCAAAGGAAGCATTTGTTCTGGTATCTAGATTTTCTCCCCTAAAAGCTGAAAACAAATGTCCATAGACTTTGCAAATTATTTTACCATTTAATATAGCAAAAGCTTCCACAATTTTTCAAAAAGAAAATCAAACAACATTATACATATAATATGCATATAAAATGTAATATATAAATCTTTCCTAGTCACAAAACATTTTTTCTCAAATAATAACATTAATCCCAGACTTCATAGTTTTTCAATAAGCCTAATCAGCATCTAAGTATCATTGACAGAGGCTACAATGCACGAATGCAGGCCTATACGTATCCTTGAAGTATAAGGGTTATTATTAACCCCATTTTAGAGAAGGTGAAACTGAGTCTGAGGAAGAGTAACTTTTACTCATTTACAAATTAATTAATTTATTTTTTTAAGTTTATTTTTGCTCAGAGTCAAACAGCAATAAATGTCTTAAACAGGATTCAATCCCAAGTCTTTTGGACTCAAAACTCAATGCTCTATCCATTATCCTAAACTAATTTTGAGTAAATAACTTGAGCTTTTATCCTTTTTGAGGTAGCCAAATTCTTGAAGACTCTAGCTCTTTCTTAGAAGGACTTGTCCTTGGATCCAATATTTTCCCTTTTTTATTTAAATATTTCCTAAATCTTGGCTGGATCTTTTTGATTTCTAAGTCTGCTTGGGTTCTTGGGTTTAGTAATTTGTTTTATCTAATCCCAAGTTACCTTTTTCCCTTCTTGTCTCACTACCACCATTAACTCCATGCCCAGTTTTAGTACCTCTTTTCATTCTTATCCCTTACTGACACATATGCAGACCAAAATAATATCCCTTTTAAGAATATATTCTCAAGGCAAGAATATATAGCTTCATAAATAATACAATATAATAAGGTGATTAGTAATGTCTATAGGAGAAAACAATATGGAATGTTAAATACGGCACTTAAATATTAAACAATTTTTGTTCCCTTGCGTTTAAGTACAATATTGACTAATTTCAGGCCTGGAACTTCTGATTATTTCATATCACCATTATCCAATAAAATGATTTCTTCTACCTCAAACTACTTCCTTTCCCAAATCATTAATTTCAGAAGTTCTCCTTTGGATACTCAATATTTACTTATCTACAGTAAGATTAGAATGTAATATCTACAATCCTGGGATCCTCCTGAGCCAATAAGAAAGCTTTCTGAATGCTTAGTTCTTTGAATCTTTAGCTCATGTTTCTCCTGAATCACTCATTACCTAACTACCTCTTCCCCCAATGAAGAGAAGCACAAAGATATAGAAATATAGTGTTTCAATTACTCTCAAAATAGAATCCACCACCTGTCTAAAATATATGAAGACAGTTCCATCCTTCAGTCACAAATCACTGAAACTTATTCAGGTTTCCATGACATCTTAGGAACTCTTGGTAAAGCTCTTCCATACTCCACCCTCCTTTTCAAAAAAAAAAAAAAATTCTTGCTGCCATTTCTTCAGGTAGGGAATCCACCAGCTATTTTGCTTTAGCAATTTTCTCTCTCAGATTGGTGAAATGGTAGTCATCATCATTTTCATCATTATCATGTCATCATCATATGCAAAAATAGTGGAATAATTTATTAGGTTCTTCAGTATCCTTCAAAAATATAATATTAATCTTGAATGTAGTAAATTAATTATAATTAAGTCACAGGCATATGATTCAGTAACTTGTACATCCTATGAGTCACCAACATTCCATTTGCAGAAAGTTTTCTACAATTGAAGTTGTGAAGGATCATGAGTGGTAATATGGTATAGTAAGAAAAAAATCCTGGATTTGGAAGGAGAGGACCTTGGTTGAATTCCTAGCTCTGGAATTTACTAAATGTGTGACTTTAGAAAAATAATCTAATTCAATTCCTCAGTTTATTCATCTGTAAAGTGGGAAGTAGAAGACTAGATGAAAACTAGTATTTCATCCAGTTCTAATTCTTTGATCTTATTTCTTTGTTAACCCAAATAGATACAAAGCAGTTAGATTATGCTACTTTATTTTTTATTACATCCCTGCATCCTACATGCCATTTGCCTATCATTTTGTCTAGTACATAATAATTTTTTTTTTGCTTTTTGCTGAGGCAATTGGGGTTAAGTGACTTGCCCAGGGTCACAGATAGGAAGTGCCTGAGACCAGATTTGAACTCAGGTCCTCCTGACTTCAGGGCCGGTGCTCTAACCACTGTGCCACCTAGCTGCCCCTAGTACATAATAAATTTCTAATGAAATATTTATTTAATATATTGAATATACAATAAAGATTAAGATGTTTCAGAAAACTCTAAACAAGTGGTTAAAATCCTCTACTGTCTATGCACAATTATGAAATGTCAAATTCTATTTCTTTGACTTTGGCTACTTTTTTCTTGATTCTACTTTTCCTGCCAGTAAAGCATCCCTATTATTTTTCCCAATTTGTCATCACCAACCTGGTCAGTCAGCTAATCATGCTGTCATATGCCATGCTTTAGACTAACCTTTGTCTTTGTTTTTCTCTCAGTTAACTCTCATTTCTTCCATAATCTATTCCACTGAAACTAGCTAATGATAAAGCATTATAGATTTTGAGATGGAAGGGACTTTAGAGTCTGTTGGGATGAACCAATTTAATTTACTGACAAGAAAATTACAGCTCTCAGAGAGATCAAATGCAATATCCATGAAACATAGTAAATTAATAAAGTTTTGAATATAGAGCAATGTTCTATCCACTGTATGAGAAGTACTGCAAAGAGACACAACAGTTGAAGTAGTCACTGCTTCATTAAAGCCATTCTTCTCCTTACCCTCATTCTTTTCCTCATCATTAAGTGATCACCATCACTCAAAAAGTCCCTCTATGTTTATAAATCTTGTTTTTTACAATGCACCTTTGTGATATGAAGTGCAAATATTTGTTTCTTTTTCCAGATGAGGAAACCGAGTATCAGAGACATTGAATAACCTGCCCATGGCCACATAGCCAGTAGTATCAAAACCATATAGAGTTCCAATCCAATCACTTAGTCCACTATAGCATAGCTACTTGAAAGATGCTTTGGAAAAAAAACCAGCTTCAGAGTGCCTGATCTACATGTATGTTGTGGAAGAGAAGGAGAAGTACAAAAAAAACCATGAATATTGAATTTTTCAATAGCAGGTTTTAGAAAATGAGACAATAGCAAGGTAAGACTCTAAATGGGCAGTCATAGAATCAGAGAATCTTAGAGTTGAAAGAGACCTCAGACATCCACAACTTCCTAATTCAGAGGTACTCTGCCCTTTGGATATGTCTTTTATTGTCTAACCCAGCATTCTGCCAGACAGCAGGTGCAAAAAAGATAAACTCATTCCTTAGGTTCACTCTTCACTATATACCCAAGGCGTACCACTGGGATATCTTTGAGCAAGTTCATGAAAACTGCTGGTGGCAGGACATAGCATTCACTTCAATGAAGAGATGTTTGAAAGCTTAAATATTCTATGAAGCAAGAAAGAAAGCTGGGTTTTTTAAAGGGGCAAAAAAGTATACAAATGTACCTGGGCTATTCACTGCAGGCGAGGAAAAGAAAGGTGGTGTGGAATCTATATTGATGTCCTTTATATTTAAAGATGCTAGTTTTGACAATCCTGTTATTGCCTGAACAAGTGATCCTGAGAGATGGATGTGTGAGGTAGCTCTTCTTTCTCCCTTGTATACATAGGAATATGGTCCTTTTTACTTTGCTGCTACAACTGTTATTTGTATAGTCTGTCACTGTTAGTGGCTCTGTCTCTTTCCTTGGATTGTACGAAGCCTTAACTGAAAGCCCTGATTTAGATGGAATTGCTACAAGCCAACTCAGTCTGTATGCTACTGCTGTTTCCCAGCATCCCATAGCTCTGCAGCATTATTGAAGTTGTGCTTTAGTGTATCAACATGATGTTTTCTTTTTTCTTCTGTGTTTGTAGTCACACCACTTCAGTCAAACTGCACAAGAGCTACCTAGGAATAATGCTGTCTCCACACAAATCCAGCTGAGTGGTCCAGAATAGGAAACATAACTTCTTGATGTTCTCTGTTGATGATCCTGTCTTGTCTTTAGTTGGAAGTATGTTGAATCATAGATTTAGACTGGGAAGAGATTTTATATGTCATTTAATCCATCCAGCACATCCCAACACTAATATTTGGACCCTTTGAGAAATATTTCTCAGGTGTCACATCTTAGCATATGCTGGAGTTTAGATTTGGATCCATGCCCTCTGACTCCAAATTTGATATTCTGTTCTCTTTAGAATATTATCTTCCAGTTAAGGTGATTTGGTTCAGTCTTCTTCATTGTTATAGGTAGTAGTCAACCAAAGGGTTAATCTGATAATTTCTAGGGAATTAAAAATTTAAGATTTACTAGGAAACCCTGCATTAAAACAAACAAAACTGCTTAACAAACATTATCATGGCTCCTCAGATGAAGAAAGATTATATTGAGTTAAGCAATTCTCTCCTTGTGATTCTATTTTAAAACACAAATGTTTCTAGGAAGGACAATGAATAAAGTTCTTAAGTTATCAATGCACTCAATATACAGAACTCAGAAGGAAAATTTAAGGAAACTACCTTTAGATTTTAAAAAAATGGGTGAAGATTTTTTTCTATGGTTTTATCCATCAACATATCAAAAGAATACTGTGGCTTTGGAACACTATAGTGGTCTCTATAATCTACTTCCCACTGTGATTAACATCAAATACTGGTATCCAAACAGTAATTGATAAGATTTTTCAATAATGGAAGGAAAATCTAGGGCAGGTGATTTCTCCACATATTTTTCCTTATATGAAGAAATGAGACACAATTTACCAAATTGTCCTTTTTATTTTTTTCTAACCATATTCAAGAAAAAAAAGTAACAAAACTAAGATAGAGAATATTAATTACCTTCCTCTTATTGAAATGTTCTCAGAAGGGTCAGGACCCTTTGGAACAGACATTATAGACAACTGAACAGTCCTGGAATGACAAGTACAACAACAATGATGACAACAACGAACAAGTTTGAAGATGAAGTTGAAAGTCAGTTATATGATGGCTCCATCATGAAAATTCTTGAGTTAGAAATTGTATATTTTTAGAATATTGGAAAAAAAAAGTATTGTTATATCATGTAGTTGAAAAAAAATTGAGTCTTGTAGCTCTCAGGTTCTTTAACTCTACTATTGTCTGCAACAAATTGAACAGAATAAACCATGCATAAAATGAAAAAAATAGTTGGTTACCCTCACTTTTTCCATACTCAGACTATATATTATTCAATAATAGATTGATTGGCTAGGAGGTCAAAACCTGAATGAAGAAAAACAATCTGGCTTAACTAACAATGACATAATTTATAGCTTTATGGAGTTCAGAACTATCATAGGTGTCATATTTAATCTCTTGAAAATAGTCATCAATTGAGCCAGCTCAGGAAAAGGTGATATTTGCACCCTTTCAGTCTTCCTTCTATACTAGATAAACTGTGTTTCTATACTAGCCTAGATATCCCTTACAATGGAATAAAGCATATATCAAATGTATATTCTTCCCCCTCCAAGAGTTTTATTCAGTTTTACCTTATTTTCCACACTGAGTTCATTCCTTCTTACCTTCTCTTCCTTCATTGTATAATCTAGAGATACTGATTTTTATAATTTTCCTTATACATAATATTCCATTTACCAATTCATTGTATTTGCATAGCTCTAGGACCATTTCTGAAATGTTCCCCCCTCTTTGCTTCAATGGCTTCCTTCAGCACTTTATTCAAATCCCACCTGCTATAGGAAATTGTTCCTTTCCTTTTCCTTACTCAAAACTATTAGTGACTTCCCTTTAAGATTAATTTTCATCTATTATGTATGTATAAAGATACATTATAAATAAATAAATGTACATACATACAAGCACATATATAGATATATAGGAAGAAAGATATGGATGCATACATACATATATGCATATATTTGCACATACATTTAAATACATATATGTACATATATGCATACACATGCCATTCTAGTCTTAGTAACTTTCTCAAAAAAGCTCACATTTTAATGGAAGAGATACATTCCTTTTGTCTCCTCCATTAGAATGTGAGCTCTCTGAGAAACTGACTAAATTTTTGCCTTTCTTTGTATCTCCAGGGCTTAAAACAGTGCCTTCACCTTTTATAGTATTTAATAAATGTTCATCACTTGATTGATTGACTATTGCTCTGAACATTCAATTAAACTTTGATCCTTGAACTCATAAGTTACCTCATATATGTTTTCTAGACCTTTCCTTTAAAAACTGTTAAGTTTTCTCCTCCTTGGCGAAGAGGAAACAACTCTAGTGCTAAGAAGTCCAGATCTCCAACCACTATTTTGCCACTTCCATCTGACCTATCTAGGCCCAAGGCCTGAGCCTCTTGTACCACATCAGTAAACTGCCCCAAGCATCATAGGATTTTTGAATCCTAGAGAAATAAAGTACCTTAAAAGTCTTGCAAAGTCTAATTCTATGGAGAAAATATCTGAGCTCCCAAGAGGAAAAAGTGATTTGACCATATCACAAAGATAGTGTCAATTCCTGAAACTGTGAATAAAAGTTTTTTCCCTCATATTCCTGTTACTTTCTTTGTTCCCAAAGGTTCAATGTCAGCAGTGCTTTGTTCTTTTTTTTTAAGTTAGCAAACATTTGTTTTTCCCTCTCATTTTCTTTTTTTTTCTCTCATTTTCTCAATTGAAGGAAAATAGAAAAGAAAAGAAAAAGAAATTCCTTGAAACAGATATGTAGTAATCAAGACAACCAATTCCACATTGAATTGGTTGCTTATGGCATTAATCAGAGTTATCTTTCTAACTGACCTAGCCTCTGCCCTTTAGTTAGTGCCATTCTTCTAAAGCTATTGTACATAGTAAGATGCTGTAGCAAAAGCAGCAATGAATTTGAATAAGATTGAGTTCCAAGTAGAAATATAATAGAATATAAATGAAAAGCAAACATTTTTGAGAACAGACATTGACTCATCATTTTATCTTTGTAGTCTTCATATCTACTTCCATTCCTTGATTATAGCAGATGACTAAAAGAGATGAATTCTGGTTCTGATATTAATATAATATGAATTTCAATTTGTTGCATAAATGTGTCATTTTTTCCTTTCTTTGGAAGTTCCAAATGTTCTTCCAATAATACTAATATTGAATACCTTTACAATTACTTTTGTCATTCATTAAATTATTTAGAATTGTAATATGATTCTGTAAACTAGGACAAAATACTGAAAAGGAAATAACAAGTTCAGTCATTCTTTCTTTCTTTGAAAAACATTTATTGAATGCCAACTGTGTAACTGAGTTCATAGAAGGATATTACACAGAGTTGAAAATACAAAGTTATTTCAGAGTAGGCACCTCTCTTTTAGGAATCCACAATAGCATTGGGAAGATAAATTACAAATAAGAAATAATAGAAGAGGAGTCCAGGCATTATATTTCAGAGTATCTATGAACATGTAGATAAAGAAGGAAATGGCAAAGCACCCCTAAATCTTTGCTAAGAAAGCCCCATAGACAGTACTGGCATACTATGATCCACAGGCTTACAAAGAATCAGATACAATGAATAATAACTCTCCCTAACAAACATGAAAAGAAAAAAATATATATATATATATGTTTTCTTAACCTTGGCATTTTTTACAGTTGTGTATTTATTTGTGAATTTAAGACATTATACTAAGCAAGTCACCTTCATCAGGTCACTAAAGGGTATGTAGCACACACAGAGACACACAGAGATAAAAAGAGAGACAGAGACAGAGATAGAAATAGAAAGAAACAGAGAGATGAGAGAGAGATAGCAAAAGACAAGAGATGGAGCAGAGGGAGAGAGAGAAAAAGAGGAGAGGAAGGGAGAGAAGGAAGGATATTAAGATCTACTACATTAGATAATTCCAGACAATCATAATCTTAATCTTAATCTCTGATTAAGTGCAAATTTGTGTGACAGATAATACAGAGAAAATGGTCGATGTGAGTGGAGTGGTTTAGAAAGTCATCTTTGATAAAGGGGCTGCCAGGCACCTACATGGCCACTGAATAGAATATTGGACATGTCTCTACCTTTTTCAAATTCTTCTTAGGGCATTTAATCACTGTGTGACCCTAAGCAAGTCATTTAAACTTTTATGTGTTTTAGATTGTGTAGATTTAGTGTAAAATGGGTATAATAATAGTGTCTAATTTCCCAGGTTTTTTTGAAGATAAAATGAGATTTTAATATTCTAATGTTTTGCAAACTTCAACATTCTACTTGAATAGAAGATATTATTTTTAGCTATAAAGGTAGCAACTTGAGACATTTTCTGAAGAAAGAAAAAATAGAAATAATAATTGATAGTTACATGGTCCTTTGAGTTTTTCAAAGCACATAAGCACATTTTATATATATATATAGGTACATATATATATGTGGTTGGTAATTCAAGCATTAGCATCCTGATTTCATACATTATAAAATTAATGCTTAATAAGTTTAATTGACTTTCTCAAGGTCACAGAGTAAATGTCAGAGATAGGAGTGGAATTGAGAGAATGTCTATTTCCAACTTCAGTGTTCTTTTCTACTACCTCACAAAGATTTCAGAGGGAAAGAAGGTGGGATAGTTTTGGATACTGAGTAAATCAATGTGATTGAGATAGTAGTTTGGGAAAAATAAGTTTAGCAAGGTAATCTAATGAAAGAATTTAATGAAACTTGTACATTACTCTATATACTAGGGTTTTTCAAAGTGTAGTGTAGGGATTCCAAGGAATCCCTAAACTGTGAAAGGATTCTGAAAGCCCAAACTATTTTCATTATAATACTACTATGTTTTAATTTCTAATACAATAAAACCAATTGATCTAAGCTACATAAAAAGTTCTTTATGATTCTCAATAATTTTAAAGTACAAATGTTTCCTGATGCCAGACATTTTAAGAATTGCTGCTATAGACATGAGGAAGTATTAGAATTTGTATATGTAAAAAGTGGTGTTTAAATATGATTCATCTGACCACAAGATAAGTAACCTATGCTAGACTACAGGGAAGGAAATGCTAGAAAAAGGAAAACCAGTTTGGCAGTTATTGAGGTAATTCAGACTTATTATAAGGATATAAACCAAAGAATAGAAGGAATTGTGAACTTGGTAGGAGCTAATGAGAGAATTAGACAAATAAAAACAGATTACCAGTTTTCAACTGTGTATATGGGGTATATTGATAAAACTTACAGAAAACAGGAAGGGAAACTAATTTGAGGAAAATAAGAATTTGGCTTTGGATGTGTCAGGTTTGAAGTTAATTGCTTGATATTCAATCCAATAAAATTGAATAAACATTTATTAAATACCTACCATATGCCAGGTACTGTGATAAGTGTTGAGGATATAGTTAATATAAAAAAGCTTACAAACCAAAGGTAGAGACAGTACACAAAAGGAGGAAGGACATTGTGTGTGTGTGTGTATGTGTGTGTGTGTGTGCATGCGCGCACGCATGTGTGTATGGTGTGTTGGGGTGCAAGAATGAGAATATCTAGGGGTCATCTTGTTCAGGATGAATCAGAAGATTTGAAGTCGAGTGAGTCAAATCTAGTTTCTGCACTCTTATAAAGAAGTAATTAAGAAGAGTTTACTACTCTGGCCTTCAGCCCTTCAATCAGAAGTGAAAAGAGACTGACAGATGTAGTGATAATCATGGCTTGAGTTAGGACTGTGGTAGTGTTTAAAAGTGATGAGTTTTCCTGATTGGAGTATCTTCTTTATGGAATTGAAAGCAGGCAGAGCAGCAAATAAAAAGTGAAGGAATATCCAAATGGAAATATCCATGAAACAATGCAAAAGTTTAATAAAAGAAAGAAGTTAAGGCTAGGGATATTGATATTGAAATAACATATAATGTTTTAATAGAATAATGAGAGTAAATGAAATCTGTAAGAGAGAGAAAACTGATCTGAAAGGACTATATTTCTTCACAAACCTTTCATTATAGTTGTATTGTTCATCCAAGATGACAGACAAAATGTGCATATTAGAAATAGATGTGTGTAAAGGGAAAGTCATAGTATAAAAATGCAAGATCAACAAGCAATAAAAAAAATGTTTAAAAGTGCCCTTTATGTACAAAACCCTAAGGAAGATACAATGAGGAATAATACCTGCTCACTTTTGAAGAATCTGGAATCTATTTGGAGAAATGAATCATACACATATATCTAGGACATAAATTTTGGCATCAATTCAGGGTTTTTTCAGTCTCTTAATTCATAGATACAGATGGTGCTGAAAGCGATCAATGACTTCTTGTATCCTTTTTCCAATTTGCATAGACTGGTAAAGATACTTTGGAGAAGGATGAGAGGCTAACAAAGCCAAGTGGAAAGTATTATTTTTTTTTCCTAAATTCATCTCCCAAAGGGGTGCTGAAATATACTTCCTAGTCACTGAGGGAGGGAAGAAATGAACACAAGGGATTTAATCTAATCTGGTCAGATGTGGGAAACATGAGCCTAAACTGACCAGAATGATTAAGAAGAGTACCATCAAAAGCATAAAAAATTCTTTCCATGTAAAACACAGGTATAAGAGAAAAGCACCATTTCAAAGAGCCTCAAAAATATCTGACCCTTTGAAGGCAAAAGAGCTGTGATATGAGTAGCTGAGGTACCTGTAGAATCATTCCACTGGATCCAAGTCCTAGATAAAGAGAGTAATGAGTATGTCAAGAAGGATACATGCCAAGAACATGACCATGATACTAAGATGATAAATTAATATTAAAAGCAAAGACGTAATGGTAAGAGACTGAAGATTTAAGGTACAAAGAAAGATTAAGTACTGGGAAGGATCAAATCCTTATCTCTACTAACACTGGAGCCCTGTACTTGGTTGTTTTGGCAATAAGAAATTATAAAAAAATACAAGTGGGGGTTCTGGACTTTCTCAGAGTTTCATGGTCTTAAGTGATGGTTCTTTTTTATACTTAATTTTGCAAGTAAAGTTTAATGATTTATGAGCCAGAGTTCTTATAAGATGCAACTATTAACATATTGATTCATATCAGAGTTTACAGATAGCATTGGTTGGGGGAAAATCACTCAATTAGTCAGAGATCCCCAAAGATAAGAAGCTGGGCTCTTCTTGACTATTTGGATCTTCTGATATAAGGGTTATATTAAAAATTACTATAATACAAAATAGGACAAGTACATAAAAAAGAAGTTCCAAGAAAAGAAAGGTATTTTGCTAAATGGGACATTAAGAAGGAACTCATGGAGAAGGTATTATTTAAGTTGAATTTTGAAGAATGAGTAGAATTAGAACAGCTCAAGATGGCAAGAAGGGAATTCCGGGTATAAAGGATGAAATGAATAACAACACGAAGACAGACAGCTCTATTTTGCCTGAAGTATTAAATATGTGATGAGGATTATAATGAGAAAGACTGAAAATGTTGAATGCTGACAGCTCATGGAGGGCTTCAAATGCCCATGTGAGAAGTTCTTTTATTATTTTATTTTTAACATTTTTTTTAAACTTTGAATTCCAAAGTCATTTAAAACTATCTTAAGCTTTCCTTTGGTAGACAGTAGGGAGCCATTTAAGAATTATGAGCATGAAAGTGTTCTCAGGACAAAGAAGATCAATTTGACAGCATGGTGGAATATAGATTAAAGGGAACTAGGGAGACCTATTGTGCCGACAGTAGCCTAGGAGAGGCAATAAGGGTTTTGGCTAGGGTGATAGTCAATAGGGACAGATAGGAAGGAATGGATTCAAGAAAGTATAGAGGTATAAATGATGAGGCTAGACAATTGATTGAATGGAAGAGAGGAAAGAAAGAAAAAAATTCAAAGGTGATGGCAAGGTTTTGACAATGTATTTTTTGGAGGTTGTTTAAAGGGATCAAAAAATTCTCGGGAGATTTCAACCATTCAGTTTAGAAGTATTTTGCAAGTGATGAAATTACATTTCATTATATAGGAGGCTGTACTCTCTCTGTGCCCTGTTGTAACTTCATAGGAGGGGAATAAAAAGAGAGTCTGGAAAATTGGTGACTGAACATAGTAGAGAAATGAAACATGCGGAGGTCCAGCCTCCATGGGGAACTAGGTTCTTGAATGGAGGGTTGGAGTCGGCGAAGTGGAACAAGAGACAGCACACACTATGGCGTGGTCATCAAGTTCGATTTATTGGCAAAAGCTTGTTCAAATTATTCAAGAAAGCTTGTGATTTTTATAGTCTTACAAAGTTAGGGTTGATTAGAGATAGGACAATTATTTGGCTAGGATTACAAGATTTTCTTGGGGCCCAGAAATTCCCAGGACCCCAGGTGCAATGCTTCTTAGAAAAAAAGAATGTACAGAATAAATTCATCAAACAATATAACAATAGTGAAACTTTAACTAAAGGTAAATGCACCTTGTGGTCATCACGTCATATCTGGCAGAACATGAGCTTCTCTAAAAATGTCACATTTACTTATTCCAAGATTTATACAATGCTTTTTAATTTTTTAACATGGTCATAAGATTTTTTAGAATAGAAACATTTTTTTTTCTCAAGAACTTATTTCCCTCAGCCCATTTATTAATCACTCATACAATAGCTTGTTTTGTGTAGGGGTCAGTAAACCATGCAATGGCCTACTTTCCTTACTTTTTTTTTCCCATGAATTACTTGCTACCAATGTGTCCATCTATCACTGATGTTTACTGTTCTTTTCATCATATCATTATTTATGTAAGCTCTGCATAGGGGAGTGAAGAACCAGGTTGATTGAATTTGGAATTGTTTCAAACAAGAGGGAGTAACTGAAGATTTCTTTTGGAGTTTTTGGGGAAAGCTATCAATTTCCCAAGTTTCCCAGTTTCTAAGTTTGTTTAATGCTTCACTAGTAAAGAAACCTTTCATGTTTAGGCAGAAAGTACAAAGGGGCTTTTTTGGGGGTGAAGGGCTTCGTGCTCACCTCATTGTGATGAATGGATATATACATACAGCTATGCTAAGAATTCCTAGAGCAGAAATTAAGCAGATAATCATTAACCAAATATATTCCTGAATGCTTAGTTCTGTAAGGACTTCTTCATGTTGCCTTGAATACATGGGGGGAGGTGGGAGTCAGGCCCTGTGGAGACCTTGTCATTCCAGGCAGGGTCCCCAACTCCCAGCATGCTCCCAGCAGAAACAATTGCAAGTTCTGCTATATCTGATGTTTGGCATTGGTCATATTCTATTGTAAATGAACCATCACTTGTTATACACAGTTTATACAAATCAGCTTTAGTGAATTGACTTGAAACTGAATTTTCCTCTATGTTAAGCATAGGAAAAGAGTAAATAAGTCAGGTTTTCTGCTTCTGTGTCATCTTTTGCTTTTCAAATTGGAGAAATTGAGGCATCATTTAATGCCTTTTCCACCCAAGTATCTGAAAACAGTTATAGATGGTAGCAACAGTCATCCTTCATACTTATCACCTTCTCATCCCAATTCCCATCTTAGTAGCCCTTATCATTTCAATAGTTCATACCAATTTCTTCTCCCTGTGAATTTCTCATTTAATTCAGCACATTTACCATAAGATGAATATCATAATGAATGAATACCATAAGAATGAATAGATTCAGAGGTGAAAGAGACCTTAGAGATCATCTAAACCAACCCCTTCATTTTAAAGATGAAGACACTGGCCCAAAAAATGGAGAAATATCCAAATGAATATATCCAGGGGAAGATGCAAAACTTTACTGAAAGGAAAAAGTTAAGGGAATTGCCAAAGGACACTGTCATGGCAACTTGGTGGCTTCATGGATATAGCAATAGGTCTAGAGTCAGGAAGAATCATCTTTATGAGATAAAATCCTGCCATTGTATGACCCTGAACAAGTCACTCAATCAGGTTTGCATGAACTGGAAAAGGAAATGACAAACAAACTGGGTCATGAAGACTTAGATATGGCTCAACAATAACAACAATTATAATGGCAAACTATGTTTTGCCCTCATCTTCATCTGTTCGTGATTTATTGCTTCTATTTTCATCTCTCAACAAGACCAGATCTGGTCTTGTAACTAGTCTTTATTTCTTGTCCTTAGGTTCTTACCCTGAAACAAACCTCTTTTGTAATTATACCTATGACTGAGCCCAAACAGTCTAAGTTATTATTGAGATCACAGAGACTATCATAGAGTCACAGCTTTCCAAGCATAGTTTATGCTACCCATTGTTCTTGCTTTAATCATTGTTTCTGCTTTAGACTTTCACATTGTTTCACACCCTTTGGAACAAGGGCAGGCCAGCAGGCCAGGGGTGCATGATGAAAATTGGGAAGGCAGAGATATGACTTTTAGGGAAAAAGATAGTCACAAGCCTATAGTCCTCTATAAATGCTTGCTATTATAGTGATATTAACACTTGCTATTATATTATTATTATTAATAGTGATATTAATGTATGTAGAAAGATAGGGAATATTGAATTAGGAGTTGTATATAAAAAGGGAGAAAGAAATAAGAGGAACTGAGAGTGATTTTTGTGGGTGAGTGTAAAAGATTGCCATCTCTGTCTTAATAAAGAGTCCTCATATCTCAAAGCACCTTCCTCCCACCATAGATATTTACTTAACCAACTCCAAGGGGATATTCCAACCCTGTGAAGCACAGGGGGAAAATACATCAAGTGAGGAGTCTGAAATCCTCCTACGAGTTTTTATGTACAGCGTTTGCCACATCATGCCTCCAAGGCTCTGAACTTTCCTCACCCTAACCTCCAGACTGTTGATGATGAGAGGGAATGTGAAATCATCATATCAGAGACAGAGTAGTTAGTGTGAAGCTGCTGCAGCCAGCTGCCAAAGGTTACTATGGCAGAGATATAATCAGCAATCCTTGCTGGGGTTCTGACTATGAACGCCTGGAAACCTAATCTCAGAACTTGCTTGGTATCAAGTTGCCTCTGAGGAATCCACAGGTGGAAAGGTATGAAAGTAATACCTCATAGGGAAAGCCCATGAGGTAGGAGATGGCAATCTTCTTAGCACCCAGTGACCTAAGCATATGGAAAGTAAATCAATCCTTTGCCAGTAAATCTCTCTTTGTAAGAAGGAAGAGTATCAAATGAATTTCTCGCCTGTCAGTAATAGGCTGAAGAAACCTTTAATTCATGTGGGGACAATTCTGAGTAACCCTCACCTCCTCTGACATACCACTATTGGATTCTGGTGATCCATGTTGCTGTGGTGCCTCAGAAGGGCTGGCCCAGGCGAGTTTTTAATTAAATCCCCCTAAAGGATGATAAAATCGACCTGTCTCTGCTGAGAGAGTAGTTGTGATCCAGTGTCCTGGGAATACATGTTCCCCACTGAGGGCCTCTCTCTCTCCCCAGAGGCTGTCTCATTGCATCACTGATCAATGTCTCTCTCTTTTCCTGCTTCTGAGCAGGAACATGATGGAAACAGAGAGAATGAAAACTCAATGTAGTTTCCATAGCAACATTTTTTTAAAGAGTACTGGAAAGAGGAGGGAAGGGGAGGCAACTTTATAAGGATTTAGATTCTGTTACATTAGTGAAAAACTAATTTTTCCTGGTAGCCAATGGGATAGTTTATTTGCTAAAAGTAAGTTTTCTTGTAGGGAAGGAAAAAGAAAACGCTCTTTGCTCTAATTACAATATCTTCCAGTAGGGGGTGGTAAGGTGAAGTAAAGAAAGAGAGCTTTCTTAAACCAGTCTCAACTTCTTCCAGAAGGTATCACTTAAAATGGGATAGTAAGGCATGCTGGAAGTGTTTACTCAGGATTCCAGTGCTATAACTACCCAGACTATCAGTGAAGTTTGCCAAATTTGTATTGTCTCTTAATCATTATAGCAGACATTATAAAATGTATGATGGAAATATGTTGCTATTCTAGAGAAGGTCTTGAGTTTAGTTAATTGGTCATCAAGTATCTATTAAACACTTACTATATGCCATGCACTGTTCTGAGGAATCAAATAAAAAGCAAAAACAAAAGTGATCCAAAACTCTAGAAGGAAATCTCAAACAGCAAGACACTAAGTGGGGAAAAACTGGGAAAGGCTTATTGCAAGATGGTAAGACTTGTGCTCTCTTAAAAAATTGTTGATTGGTTTCATTTCTCTATCTCCAAAATTTCTCACATTATACATCTCTTTCTCCATCCAGGGAATGATAGCATGTAACAAAGAATGTTTTAAAGGAAAAAAGAAAAAAAGAGAACAACATTAAAACTGAACAATGTGTTGGCAAATATGCAACATGGGCCATGATACAAACCTATAGATTTCTTGCCTTTGCAAAAATAAAAGTGGGTAGTAGCAATTTTTCATATCTTCTTGAGGGATAATATTGTTGTTTGAAATTCGGCTTAAAAAGCTTTCATTTGTTTTGTGATTATTTTCCTATCAATTTCGTTGTTCTAATCATTGTGTATAATATTTTCTTGGCTTATTTCATTCTCCATTAGTTTCTCCATTCTATATTCATCTCTCTAAGCATCATTTGTCTGTTTTTCTTGTGTAGTAATCTTCCATTATGTTCATGTACTATCATTTGTTTGACCATTCCCTAAATTCACACAAATACTTTGTATGAGCCGTATCTTAAAAATGTAACTGTCATAAAGTTCAAAGAAGGAAGTAAAGGGTAAGAAAACTGGAAAAGATAGGAAGGGAGATGGGTTGCAAAGGATGCTTTAAATCCTAGAGAATTTTTTGTAATCTAAAAGTTAATAGGAAACCCCTATTGTTACTTGAATGGTGGAAGGAGTTGAGACTATTCAAGAACTTACTTGATGTTCAAACTAATGGAGGATTATTTTGCTGCACACTGGGAGTGGGAATTCTTCCTTACCCAAGGCAGGAGCTGGAAGTTACCTCATGAGGCCAGGAATGTAGCAGGGCAAAGTGGGCTTGCTGTTGTTTAGTCTGATCTGGAGATGCCCTTCAGAGCCTTGGACCAAGCCCTGGGGTGTATATGGAGTTTTGAGGCAAATGATCTTGGTCCTGGGCTATTCCACAGTTCTTGGAGGGCCCTAGGAGTAAGAAATATGCTTTGAAGCTGTTAACTAGTATCTGTGCATGTTTGCATTTACATACATATACATATATATATAAATATATATGTATATGTATACAAACTAATTATTCTTTACCTGATGACATGACCATGGTGAAGGAGAGGAGATGGAGGAGAGGAAGTATCTGTCATCTGCACACTCAGAAGCTCCAGCTTTCCCATGTAAATTTAAAAACAAAAACAAAAACCTTATATGGAAAACTATCTGTTATCCTGGTGGATCTGTTACCCACCTTGCAATATAAACCAAGACATTATGACTTGCTGTAAGCTGGATTGCAGTTGTTAAGAAGATATTCTCACTAACTGAGATCTTGGACATATCTAATTTTTATGACATAACACAGTGCATACTAGTTATTTAAAAAAAAAGAAAAAAAATGTGCTTTTTGGAAACAAAACAAAACAAAAAAAGGGAAGCCCACATTTTCTAAGGTTTAAACAGTAGGTGTTCTTGAAGACTTTAAATAGCTCTGATAAAATGGGAGCCATGCATGACCTTCATGGTATTCAGGCTCCTAGAATTTTCACTAGCTTAAAATATACGACCATTTCCCCCTATGTATTTTTATTTCCACATCTTTAAACTCTGAACCAGAGATCCCCTGTGGGATTTTATGCTTCAGTTCCTGAAGCTAGATTCTCCTTTTCAATGAATTTCAATGTATTGCTCACGTTAGCTATAGGGTTGACACATCATGGTATACATTCATTTCAATTGCTTCTAAATAATTAATTCAATGCTAATATTGCTTTTTCTTAACAATTGTTCTTAAGTGTTAAATCAATCATAGATTAATTGAAGCTTCCTCTCCATTTTCACTTCTCCATCCACTAAATTAGCTTTTACTTTCATTTTCTTTCATGGACCTTTCCCCCCTTTCTCCCCCCTTTCTCTCTTCAGGCATTCTCAGAGGGCATCTAAAGTTCTTAGACTCTGTAGTTTTGAAGTATGCAATTTGGAAGGAATGTGAATCTGGAGGGAATTAAATTAACTAGAAGCACTCTGATTTTTGATTAAATTGCTTCTTTCAAAGATAGTATGGAACATTCTAGGTATTCATTTTGAAATTTTCTTCAAAAAGAGTGAAAAAAGCCATTTAAGTTCAAATGATTCTGGCTTTTTTCTTGACATTTAACGTTTATACTCAAAATGCCTTTATCATATTTTTGAATAAGGTTCTAAGCACTAAGAAAACACATTTATTTAATATAATACCCTAAAAATGAGAAGGGTGAGAATTAAGAAGAAAGCACTATAGGGGTTAGGTATACTGTACTTTGGAAGAGATGATTAGAATTCTAAGTGCCCTTCAATACATGGATAGTTGTCAGAAACAAAAAGGACAATTTAATGTGAATAAATGAATCATAGTATACCTGGGGAGAATACTATAGTATCAGAATGAAAGGTAAGGGCCAAGTAGTTTTATGTATGTTGGATCAGAGAAAAAAAAAGATCTTAGGGTTATAGTGGATAGCAAGAGACTAAGAAATAGTATGCTGCACTAATAAGGTTAACAAAAGTAAGCATGGAACTGAAAAATAAATGTGACCTTTATCATCATTACTATTACACAATTTTGGGGCAATGCAGGGGCAGAGAATCTGATTGTTTAACACTTAGCAACTTTACTCTGTATTTTTCTATAAGCATTGCTTGAGCAGGAATGCAGAGCAGAAATACAATCCATCATCATCAGATTGAAGGACAACTGATTGTCGGATAATAGCAACAACAAACACAACAACAATCTAGCATTCTGTCATACTTTTAAAGTTTACAAAAATGCCTTATATCCAGCATCTCATCTGACTTTCACAAACCTTGGCTACACAGGTAAACCAGGACTTGCACTACTTTATGTTTTGGGATGCCTTATGGGAAGTAAAACCACTTTACCACTGGGGATACCTTTCCTGTAAGAATAATTTATAGTAATGACAGTGAAAAAGTAAAACCCTATTATTAAGGCTGTGTTCCTACAACTTCAATTATAAAAGTATTTTCTCTCTGAAAGAGGCATTCTTCTGAACAGTTCCCTTTCTTCTCTTAGAAGGCTAGATATCTGAACCCCTGAAGTTAGAGTTACTGTTCTTTAGAGGCAAATGATAAGACTGGCATTGACCATGAATTCTCCCTTTTTTGGCCAAAAGGTTAGTTAGTAGATTGTTACTGCCTAGGAAAGTCTCTAATCTAAATAGGAGACAAGTGTTTAGTGATGACATTAGACATTTTCCATGTAATTTCTCTGAGGCCAGGTGTGTGACCTCATGTAACTTATGTTCCTTATTTTTTTTCAATGTGTCAACAGTCTTCTTGTCTCATAAGTACTAAACTTGGTGTTATCTGCAATTACCCATCTATGCCTTACCTCATATTCAGTCAGATGCCAAATCTTAGCATTTTTCCAGCACAATATCTCTTAAGTACCTTTCTCCAAGCTCATAACCTCCACTTTAATCAGCTCTCATCTGCAATGTTGAAATGGTCTTCACTACTTTAACATTCTCCCTATTCCCAATTCATCCTCCACTATGATATATGGGGCCATGTATTCCCTATTGTTCTAGCAAAAAAGATATGTTTCTTTCTAGCTTTGTTATGCATTATTACCACCTTTCTTAAATCCTCCAATATAGCCAAACTGGCCCTCTGTTCCTCACAAACACTCCATTTCTCATATTTGTGTTTTGTTTATGCTTTTCTCCATTTCCTGGGATTACATCTGTCCTTCCCTCATGTGGATGTCATTGGCATTTAGCATTGTTTCAAGATTTGTCCTTGTATCTCCAATATCAAGTAGGCCAGCCAGCCAACAAGCATATTTTAAGTTATTTCTCTGCACCAAATCCTATACTACAGGAGGGTCCTGACACATAGTATATATTAAATAAATGTTTGTTAATCAATTGATTAATTATTTATTTTTCTCTATAACTCTCTGCTATTACCCTAGATGCTACCAATCTTAGTTTGGGAGTCTGCTTTCAGGAATTCTTTTCTTAAGCTCTCTGAGCAAGTACACAGAATTCCTATGTGCCTAACATATCCTCACTGGGAAATATTGTCTGCGTAGGACATCCCTCATACCCCCTATTAATATACATACAAAACCTACCTCTATTTTTAATTTGACTGTTTTTCCAAGAACTTGAATATAAGTTTAAAAAAAAGGGGGGGGGAAGGGGTTCTATGAAGAGTCCATGTTCCCAAGAGTCCCAGATAACCAAGACTTCTTGACATCAGCTACTGAAATCTATCCAATGTCTTGCAACTAAAGGTTGTTCCAAGATAACCAATTTATGTGGAGGGGCAGGCTCAGGCAATGGAATTGCCTCTTACTCATTAAACAAAGTAGCAATGATCATGTACATCCTCTGTGATGAGACGTGCTTTCAAAAATTCTAGGAAAGAGTTTATTTTTCATTTCAATTATGAAGTTGATGGAGAAATACCAATCATCAGCCACATACAAAATAACTGAATAGCTAGATATTTTAAAATACATAGATATTTAATTTGCAAATTACCTGGAATGAATCAATGCCTCAGAAAGAGATCCCATAAATGAAGAAGCCCTAATATATTTCCTGGTTGTTCTGGATGTAATTATTTCACCTTCCTCATTTTTCTTTGACTGTGCAAGCACCTCGTCTTTTTCACATACTTGTCATTTGAGTCAACCTGATAAGGTATGAACAGAATGTAAGGGCATTATTCCCTTGGCACCAAATTTTCTAATTCCCTATGATATAAAATAGTATGTCATTCCACACCTTTTGAAATCCTATTAATAGGACACAGACTTTTTTTTTTAAAGGAGGGATTGGAGAAAAGTTTATGAAACTATGATTTAATCAGTGTATCGGAATTTTTGGTGTAGAAATTCCATTAATTGTTGTAGATTTGTAACTCATAAAGAAAATTATATGACATCATGGAAATTGAGTATTCATAGTTAAAAAAGAGTGCTGATCTCCTGTTGGTCTTGTCAATTTTTGACACTTGTTTGGAGTCCTTAGTGAAGAAAAATTTTACTGAACAACAATCAACCATTGTGACAATTATATTTTCATTGGTCTTTACCCTCTAAGAATGTCTTATCTATGGATTTAAATGTTTATTGAATTTAAAGCTGATTTTTGGCCTAAATAGCTTCAAATCTCCTGGGTAGGGCTATATGTGAATACACCTATATAGTCTTCTTCCCATTAGAAAAAAATAGAAAGAAAACTAAGTGTGATCTAGCCTCCTTGTGATGCCTTTAGGAAGCTATAAAAGTACATATGTGATTCAGGCTCTCTTCCTATAAAGAAAAGAAAAATATAATTTGTAACATATGAATAGAGAAATGTTTACTAGGGTTGTAAAATTTGTACAACCTGCTTATTTCCTAGCAGAGGATTTATTCATTATTGTTGCTATTAATATGAATAATATCATTATGAATCTTTGTAACTGCCTCCCCTGCCCCATCCTACTGTTGGTACTGTGTTCATAAGATCATTTTCCCTTGGAGACTTAATGATTGATGAAAACAGAGGATATGTTCCTCCTTAGGAAAGAGCTAACATTCTGAAACTCTGAAAAATTCACACAATTTTGCCCATGCAACTAAGATTCATACACACTATCTGTCTGATAAAGGCTTTCCTTAGAGATATAAAATGTTTTGTAGTAAGAAAAAGTGATATAAAAACAGAATCAGGTGCTAGACAAGATTCATGAAAATAGATTCTAAGGCATAATGCTGATCCATCACTTGATCAAAGGCTGGATTCAGGAAAACTGACAGAAAGAATCCCCATTCCAGAGTAATTGATGATATCTTTTCCCTTTCATGAGCAAGAATTATTAAACATAGATAGATATAAATTTGGGGGCTTTACAGGCTAGTAGATATTATATAGTCCAATCAATCAATTATCAAATATTTATTAAGCATCTAGTTTTGTGCCTCAAACTATGCGAGTTTTTTGGGATGCAAAGACAAAATTAAAATAGTACCTACCTTCAAGGAGCTTATATTCTTTTGTGGACGACCATGTGGTGATCATTAAATACATTACAAAATAAACATGACAGTGTTTTGAGAGGAAGCATCAGCAACTGAGAAGAGATAAAGCCACATTTTTAATGTGGTGCTCTTAAGGTGAGCTTTGAAGGAAACTAGTCATTCTAATTGCTCAAATATAAAATTGAGGTTGTGACTGGTCTAAGGTTAGTTAGGGCAGAGTTAGAATTTTATTAGGGTTAATTGTAGCAGATATAGGATTAAGCATAGATAACCTGACTCCTTTTTTCTATTATTCCACCCTTAAATCATAGAATAGTATAATGGAAGATTTGTGTTTTTTCTTTGCAGCCCAGAAGATCCATGACTGTTTTAATCAAAACAGTAACTGGAGCATCATTATGGCTGTGTCAAAAGAATAGTTTTATTTTGACAATTGGCCCAGTCTTAGTCTGATCTTAATCTTCATCTTGAGCAAAATCCATTTCTATTTGAATATTTTCAACTGACCACCAACTGTTGAATAGAATATTTAATGGCCAGCATACTCTTTGAAGTGAAGAATTTTCACCCTTTTGATTCTTTGTAGTCATGTGCTTCAGTAGAAACACAGTGCCGATAGGAGGCAATCTTATTGACAGTGGTGAGATCATTATGAGAAAGCTAGGTGAACTGGGTCACCCAAAGAAGACTTGATCATTAATTTGTACAGAGAATACAACTCAAATCAAATTATCGAATTTTAATTTTTTTAATTAAAGAATTTCCCATTGTGTCACAGTGGGCTAGGTCCTTAGGAAATATCACAAACTAATTGGGCCTATAACCACTAGGGCTAGGATAGAAAAGAATAAGGACAGTGTTTCAAGAGGGAACTATCTGTCACATGGGTCATAAAACCAAGGTCTTGACATAGTACCTTGGACTCTTCCCTGAGTCAGGACTGAACCACTGCCCCATTCCAGTAATAACTTGGGGATAAAATAAAACATCCTCCAAGGAGGCATTTAGTGGTGAGCTAGGGCTAGAGAGCTGCAGGGGCATTTATCTCCATAGGAGCAACGTTTGACTCTTTGTGGTTTCCACAAATCTCTGTTAAAGGCATTGATCGCCACTGTCGAGACGATTAAAGGAAGCAGTGATGCATAGTATGTTTATATTTTCTTTCTGTAAAAAATACTTCTTCATGCACATAACACACCTCATACAGGAGCTCCAATGCTCTAGGAAAACAAGTAAATATTTTTACTTTTTGGAATAGTGCTTTCTTTTTTTGCTCTTATTAATGCTTGGTTTTGATTCTTGTTCAAGTAAGAATATTACAAGCCCAAATATGGGTGCCCAAATGGAGCTGACAGAAAGAATCATCTGTAAAGTCTTCATAGTGAACCTGTCTCTAACACCATGTACCTGAGTGAACTTTGGCAACACTGAAGTTCTCCAATTCATCAGTAAAGAAAAGAAATTGGATTCAATTCTAATATTCCATGATACTCATCTATAAAACTCCCTTCCAATCTAGCTTCAGTAACAAATAGTAACAATAGCAATTGTTACAACAGTAACAATAAAAATGGATAGTTTTACATTTATGTAACATTTTATTAGTTATTAATCTCTCTTCTGTTTGTCTTAACTGACCTCTCACAAGAACCCTGTGAAATTGATAGGGCAGAAATTGTTACTTTTATTCTATAGATGAGGAAACTGAGGACTCTGGAACTTAATTGACTTGTTCATGGTCCAAAACTATTATAATATGTTACTTTAACTGAATTCAGGTTTTCTCAATCTAAGTGCCATTTCCAATGTTGTTCAGGCTTCATATTTACCAATCAATAGTGTCAAAATGTAGTGGCTTATAGAGCTTAAGAAATGAACTTGGCAGGCTGTAACTGATTTTATTTTAGTAGATTGATAGAGTGGGGGTGGAGGGTGGATTCTGGCACAAGCATGTGGCTGAGCTTTGACAACACTGACAGGCACAGGAGCTATGGGACACATAGATTTCTGGTCTGGTCCAATAGTACAGGTCTATCACTAGTTCACCGCCTATCAAATGGAAGGCAATCAAAAGAAGAGAATCAAAAGGAGGTGGGGATACAGTGTTCAAAGCCAGACTAAATTTGAATTGTAAGACTTTTTTATACTGTTAAACAAATTTTAATAAAATTTTCCAACTGAAATTTCCCCCCAAAAAAATGCTTGAGATTTTTTTGTATTTTGCATACGATGTTATGGCAGGGTGTCTCAGAAGTCTCCAGCAATTATCATTAATTGGAAAAGGCCTTTCTAGATCCCAGTCATTTTAAGATTCAAATCACGGAAAAACAGGAACCTAAGTGCAAAGTTTCTAACATGAGAGATCTAAAAAGTAATCTGAAGAAAAGAAAATGAAGGGTCTGGTAAAGAGAGATCAGGTTAAATAGAGACCAGGAGCAAAGCTATCATGGCTAATTAACTGACTTTGTGTGTTCAAGACACTAAGTTCTATGTGCTATGATGTACAAACTTTGTACCAAACTATATTATCTTGGTTAATTCTCTATTTGTGCTTATAGTGAGGTGGTACAGTAGCTAGAGTATTGGACCTGGAGTCAGGAAGTCTCATCTTCCTGAGTTCAAATCCAGGCTCAGATACTTATGAAGTTGTATGATCCCGGGAACATTATTTAACTCTGTGTGCCTCAGTTTCTTCATCTATCAAGTGAGTTGGAAAAGGAAATGATCACTCTGGTATCTTTATTAAAAAAAAAAAAAAACCCTCAAATGGGGTCATGAAGAATTGAACACAACTTAACTTCCACTGATATTGAGGCCCAGGATAATATCACATACTAAAGGCCTTATCATTGGCAGAAATTTTATGTAAAAAAGAAATTTTACTTTTAACTTAATTGTGGTATTTTAAAAGATTAGAGGAGAAAGATATTGTATTTGTTTCAAGATTTTGGTGATATAATACAGTGCTTAACATTCTCAATAAAGAGAAATGGATGGAGATCACAATATCATAGAATAAGATCTAGAAGGGATACTATATCCTTTTCTAATTCATTCCCTTAATTTATCAAAGGGGAAACTGAGACCCAGAAAAATGAAGTGACAATGAAGGTCTCATTGAGATGTGATTCTGGGCCCTTTGACTATAATTAAACAAATTTTCCTTTGTACTGTGCTTGCTAGCTGGAGTCAGAAGAGAGTGAAATATTTGATTTTGTTTAGTTGGTATCAGACTTATTCAGTTTTGCCAGTTGAGTGTGTATTAGTGGCACCCAGAAGCAGCACCCTCAGAATTTGGTGGAAGGCATAAGAATTGGAGAAGCAACTTGGAATTGTTTTAAAAAATAAAAAAGAATTTGGATTTGGATTTGGATGTGGGCAAAAAGAGTCACAGTCAAGTCTAGGTTCATAAGGAATCATGAAGACTAGCCATGTAAAAAGGCCAAGCCTTGCCTTTAATCAGATAGGAATGGTATGCTAACCTTAAGACTATATATGTAGCTGGATTTGGAATCTTAAAATAAAGTTCCTCAGACTGCATAAGCTATTTTATCTTTTCTCCTTAGTGTTAATAAAGTTGTTTTTTGCTTTTGTTTTCAAAACAAAAAATAAAAACTGACAACTTCTAGTTTGGAATAACCAAAAAAGAAGAAAAGTTTGATCCTGGATATGTCAAAGAAGAGATCAGGCAAAAACTGGCAGAAACAACTTAGCAAAAAATATTAGCACTCCTTATTACTCTGGGGTTTTGATTTAGAGACACTGAGAGACAAATAGGGTCTGCTATAGAATTTAGGTAGGTGAATAAGGACCCCTTTTTCTGTCTTTGGTCATTGTTTTATAGATCACTATTTGGTCTAGGTAAAAAACAAAAAAACAAAAACAAAACCTCTTGATTTCAGGTTTGGAAACATTAACATCTGCAACTTGGTATTGAAATAAATGTTATATTTACCATTAATCTAAGGCAAAAACTCAATGGTTATTGTCACAGTTCTTCAAATTTTATATCCCTTTCCTAGAATTAAATGACTAATACCATTGGGGAAAAAATTTACCCAGAATGACCAGTGGTGCATAAAATTCAAGAACTTCCATCTTTCAGTTTCTGAACTCTGTGAACCATAGCTTTGTGGCCTTACACATGATGTTGTATCAGGACCCAGATATGTGATGTCAGGTCATAGAACTTGTGACAAATGTTAATAGTAAAAAGCAGCTTACCTAACAGTTCTGGGAGGGGGCTGTCTAGAAAGGGTTTAAATGGCATGATGGGAGATTAATTACCTAGCTCAAACGTGACATTTTGTCCTGGTTATAGAGGACCCCCATGGGGCTTACAGAGATGTTTGGTGTTTTACAAGGCATACTGTAAATATCAGCACTTGCTTCAGCTGAAACTCTGAATAACAGAGGGCTAATTCCATTTGTCATATTCAGACAGTTGCTTCTTTCTCCTTGTTAGGGCTGTTGAAAAGTTGTGATGAGTTTGAGGCCTCTAAGGGAATTGCTGTTCCCATATTGAGTAAAGAGAAGATGCAGCAATGAATTAAAGTAGAGAGGAAAAGGGTGAAGAGTATTGAATGAAGCTAAAAAACAGATGTCATTCAGGGAAGTAGGGAAATAAATAAGGAAAGTAACTGCATTTCTTGTATGAATGAATAGGTATTTTTTTTCATTTATTTGTATCCCCAGTTTCTAATACTGTGCCTGATACACAATATATACTTTATAGAATGCAAAGCCCTATTCTAAGTGCTGGGGGTATAAATAGAAAGGCAGGACAGTCCCTGCTATCAAGATGCTCACCTTCTAATATCAGAAATAACATATGCAGAGTTGGTGGAAAGGCCTAGTGTTCTTTAGGGTGCAGCAGCAATTCATATGTACTTTCAATTTCATTGATAAAACCATAAACATTTTTGGTTTCTGATGATAAACCATTTAACAGTAACAAGGGCTTTGTTGACACACATTTTATATCCTAGAAGACACTAACTATTGACCGATGGTAAATGGAAAAGACAAGGTGTGTACTTTGTATCTGAGCTCCCTCTGGAAACACTAGATATTCTGACCTGGACAGGGTAGGACAGATAGGGCTTAGGAGTTTTGAGTATTTCTGTACATAGAAAAGCTGGTAGCTAATGGGTGGGAAAAAGGAAAAAAGAAGGAATGCATGAAAATGTTGATGAGTAATGGGAAGGAATAATGGGAAGATGCGCAAAATGAATTGTATCTCTATGCCATTTCACCATTGAATAACAATTACTATAATATTATTATATAATATTATGATTACTTTAATACTTTGCCAGTCAGCTTTAGATTCAAGCTAATGTCTAAGAGATTTAAGACTTCATATCTTATTCCCATATCATTTCTCTCAGCTATCCAATGCCAAACTAACAACTTTTTTTGTCCTGTGTTTTCTTTGTAGCACAAGTTTCCCAAATCAGAGCTGTGCAGAAATCACATTTTAAAGACCAAATGGAATAATAGTATAGTTGTAGTAGACAGATGTTCATGACACAATTTCCCACCCCGAAATAGGGCTCTGATATATTACCTTCTATCTGGCTACTATGAAGACCAGTGACCTTAATCCATGAAACAATTAGCTCTATTTTGGATAATATTCCTTATACCTGAGACTCCAGAGGCTTGACTCTATTGCTGTGTTTGCTTGATTCTCTCAATAATGGAATAAAAATCAAAGAATGTTATTAGCAATGTCTGAGCTCCAGAGAGTCCTTGAAGAGGGAGGAATAAGAAAGTGAGGTTGCCTTTAAGAGTTAAGTTATTGTAAGCATTTTGTGTTTTTAGTTAAAGAGGATTTTGGGGATGTTTAGCAAATGTGCTGCTGCATTATTTTATCAAATTTTATTTTATTCATGTTTATTTTGTCTTTTTTTTATTTCCATTCTCTTTTGCCTCACAAATCCTGCCCCCAAAAATTTTTTAAAGGGAATAGAATGTTTATATTGGGAAAGACTAAGTACCTGTAAAAGCCAGATTATTTGGTAGGTAGCACAAATTGGGCTGCTTGTTTCCCCATCCAGCTCTACCAGTGCACTCCATCCTCTTCAGCAAAAACTGATAATAACAAATAGTCATTTTTATAGTGTGGATAATGGTCCTCTTGTCTTGTGGATGTTATAACCACAGTACTCTTCACTAGCTTACACTCTGAAACATAGCTTTACTCATGAGAGGCAGCAAAGTGTGATATATTGAGTTCTCTATTAGAAATTAAAAAAAGAGGGGAGGCGGAGCCAAGATGGCGGAGTGAAAACGTGACTCTCCGCGTCCTCGTCCTCCTCTGATCTTCTCTCAAATCAACGATAAAATAAGCCTCTGAACTAATCTTCAAGTCAATGAATCCGGAAATATTTGGACAGTGCTTGCTGATATCTCTGAAGAACTTCATATCAGGTTTGTCTAAATTAGACAGAGGGATAAACAGTGGACCTGGTGAAGGCTGGAAGTGAGGGTGGGACTCAGCTCAGCTTGGCAGAAACTCCGAACTCCAAACTCCAAACACCTGGAGTTTATCTGGGGCACTCAGACACTCTGCCCTGATTAGGGGCAGGTGTTCTGGCAGACTTGGCTTGTTTAAGGAGTAATTCGGACTCAGTCCTAGCCCCAAACAGCTCAGCACCTTAAGTTAATTTGCCAAATTGCCCCAGGACAAAGAACTTCAGCTGCCGTTTTTCCAAGCCTTAAAGAGACATCCACTCTGTCTAAAAAAAAAAAATGAAGAAGCAAAAGAGAGCTCTCACCATAGACAGCTTTTATCAAAAGAAAGAAGGGCTGACCCCAGATTCTGAGGTACCTTTAGACAAAACTCCAGAGGAAGTTATTAAGGACCATCACTGGTCCCTTTTTCAAAAGGTCTTTCTGGAAGATTGCATAAAGAACCTCAAAAGAGAGCTGGAGGATAAATTTTAGAAAAAGAAATAGAACAAGCTATTAATCAATTTCCTAAGAAAAAATCTCCAGAGCCAGATGGATTTACATGTGAATTCTACCAAACATACAAAGAACAATTAATTCCAATACTATACAAACTATTTGAGAAAACAGGGACAGAAGGTATACTGCCAAATTCCTTCTATGAGACTGATATGGTGCTGATAGCTAAACCAGGTAGGGTGAAAACAGAGAAAGAAAACTATAGACCAATTTCCCTAATGAATATTGATGCAAAAATTTTAAATAAGATATTAGCAATGAGATTACAGAAAGTCATCCCCAGGATAGTACACTATGACCAAGTAGGATTTATACCAGGGATGCAGGGCTGGTTCAATATTAGGAAAACTATCAGCATAATTCATTATATTAATAACCAAACTAACAAACACCATATGATTATCTCAAAGGTGCAGAAAAAGCATTTGATAAAATCCAACACCCATTCCTATTAAAAACACTAGAGAGTAGAGGAATAAATGGGCTTTTCCTTAAAATGATCAGTAGCATTTATTTAAAACCATCTGCAAGCATCATATGTAATGGAGACAAACTAAAACCATTCCCAATAAGATCAGGAGTGAAACAAGGCTGCCCACTGTCAACATTACTATTTAATATTGTATTAGAAATGTTAGCTTTAGCAATAAGAGAAGAAAAAGAGATAAAAGGAATCAGAGTAGGTAATGAAGAAACCACATTATCACTCTTTGCAGATGACATGATGGTATACTTAGAGAACCCTAGAGACTCAACTAAAAAACCACTAGAAACAATTCACAACTTTAGCAAAGTTGCAGGATTCAAAATTAATCCACATAAATCATCAGCATTTTTATATATTACCAACAAAATTCAGCAGCAACGGATACAAAAAGAAATTCCATTCCAAATAACGGATGATAGGATAAAATATTTGGGAATCTATCTGCCAAGGAAAAGTCAGAAACTATACAAACTAAACTACAACACACTTTCCACACAAATAAAATCAGACCTAATCAATTGGAAAAACATTAAGTACTCATGGGTAGGCAGAGCAAATATAATAAAAATGACAATACTACAACAAACTAATCTACTTATTGAGTGCCATACCAATCAAACTCCCAAGAAATTATTTTACAGATCTAGAAAAAATAGTAGCAATGTTCATTTGGAAGAACAAAAGGTCAGGGATTTCAAGGGGATTAATGAAAAAAAGGTAGATGAAGGTGGCCTTGCTGTACCAGATCTAAAACTATATTATAAAGCAGCGGTCATCAAAACCATTTGGTACTGGCTAAGAAATAGAGCAGTCGATCAGTGGCATAGGATAGGTTATCAGGACAATCTAGGCAATAACTTTAACAATTTAGTGCTTGATAAACCCAAAGACCCCATCTTTTGGGATAAGTACTCACTATTTGGCAAAAACTGCTGGGAAAATTGGAAACTAGTGTGGAAGAAATTAGGGCTTGACCCACACCTAACACCACATACCAAGATAAGATCTAAATGGATTCATGATCTAGATATAAAGAGTAATATTGTAAGCAAATTAGAGTAACGTAGTATAGTTTACCTCGCAGACCTGTGGAGATGGAATAAATTTATGTCCAAAGAAGATCTGGAACTCCTAATTGAACACCAGATAGATAATTTTGATTAAATTAATTTTAAAAATTTCTGTACAAATAAAACAAATGCAGACAAGATTAGGAGGGAAGCATCAAATTGGGAAATCATCTTTACATTTAATGGTTCTGATAAGTGGTCAAGGGATATAAACAGACAATTTTCAGATGATGAAATTAAAACTATCTCTAGTCATATGAAAAGTTGCTCCAAATCACTATTGATCAGAGAAATGCAAATTAAGACAACTCTGAGGTGCCCCTACACACCTGTCAGATTGGCTAAAATGACGGGAAAAGATAACGATGAATGTTGGAGGGGATCTGGGAAAATTGGGACACTGATACATTGTTGATGGAACTGTGAACGGATCCAACCATTCTGGAGAGTAATTTGGAGCTATGCTCAAAAAGTTATCAAACTGTGCACACCCTTTGACCTAGCAGTGTTTCTATTGGGCCTATATCCCAAAGAGATCTTAGATGAGGGAAAGGGACCCACATGTGCAAGAATGTTTGTGACAGCTCTTTCTGTAGTGGCTAGAAACTGGAAACTGAGTGGATGCCCATCAATTGGAGAGTGGCTGAATAAATTATGATATATATGAATGTTATGGAATATTATTGCTCTGTAAGAAATGACCAGCAGGACCATTTCAGAGAGGCCTGGAGAGATTTACATAAACTGATGCTGAGTTAAATGATCAGAACCGGGATATCATTATACAAAGCAACAACAATATTACATGATGATCAATTCTGATGGACATGGCTCTCTACAACAAAGAATTGTCTCAAACCAGTTCCAATTGTTCACTGAAGAATACCATATACAGACAGAGAGAGGGATATGAAATATGGACCACAACATAACATTTTCATGCTCTCTATTGAGGTTTGCTTGCATTGTGTTTCCTTTTTCTGATTTTCTTTTTTTTTTCTTGTAGATAGGATTTTTCTTGCACAACTTGTCAAGTATTTCAACATTATTAACATGTAGTGGACTTCCTATCATCTAGGGGAGGGGAGAGGACTGGGGGTAAAATTTGTAATGGAAAGCTTTGTAAAGATCAATGCTGGGGAACTACCCATACATATGTTATACAAATAAAAAGCTTTAATAAAAAAAAAAAAAAAAAAAAACTGAGTTTGAATCCAACCACTGAGATCATGGGTCAAATACAACTTCTAGAATTGACAGTTTCTGATTTGAAGATGAATTATTAATACTTGCAACCCGTGCTACATAGTCTCAAGTAGGTTGGCACACATAAGTATGTGTCCATCTGTATATGTTTTATATACATACATAAGTATATGCACACACAAACACATATAAGTATGTGTCACAATTGCTTATAGTCATCTCTAAATTGCCCAATCCAATAGACCTGTCATTTTTCCATTTTCCTTAACTATCATATGGAATTTGACAATTCACTAATACTTGAAAATCTATTCTTCTTAGAGTTTTGTGATGCTTCCTTTATCTAGTTTTTCTGGGGACAAGGCAGGCATTGTCCAACTTTGAGTCCTTGTTCATGTATTCTTTTTTTGTACTTTTTTTCCCCTCAGACATTAACTTTCCTACAAAACTTTCAATTATTAATTCAGTGTGGATGCCTTCAGTTGATAATTACAAAATGATAAGGATAAGAGTAATAATAATAATAATAATAACTACTGTTTTGCACACTGCATTATAGGTATTGTCTCATTTTATTCTCAACACTTTCCCAAGGTTTTAGTCTTTCTACCTGTTAGAAAATTCCATGTCAATGTTCTCTTGTCATGGCAAATTTTAAAACTGAATTCAATAATTTTTCTTCCATCCTCCTATCTTCTCCCCCTCCTCTCAATTTCCCTCCCTCACATTCGTATTCTGATAATGGTATTGCCATTCTCCTTGTCACCCAAAGTTGAAATCTCGCTTCTTTTGATTCCTCACTGTTCTGTTCTCTAATTTCATTAATTCCTGATGTTGTTGATGTTACTTTTACAAGTTTTTTTGAAATAATTTTTTTCCTTTCTTTTTTTAAAGTTTTAAGATCCTGAGTTTTTTCTTTCCTTTTTTCTTTATTAATTCTTCTATTTTTCTCTGGTTATACATGAATTTTAATTTTTAAAATACACAGTTCTTTGTTAAATATGTTGCAAGAGAAAAAAAAATAATGAAAGAGAGAAACCATAGGAGAGGAAGAACAAATCGAAAAAAGAAATGAAAATAGCATGTGTTGATTTACATTCAATATTCATAGTTGTTTTTCTGGGTGCAGATTGTGTTTTCTATCTAAAGTTTATTGGGATTTCCTTGGATCACTAAAGCAGTGAGAAGAACCAAGTCTTTCAGAGTTGATCTTTGCACGATCTTGCTGTTATTGTGTACAATGTATTCCTGGTTTGGTTGTTTTGTTCAGCTTCAGTTCATAGAAATCCTTCTAAGCCTTTCTAAAATTGGCTTGTTCATCATTTTTTATTGAACAATTATATTCCGTTACCTTCATATAACATAATTTATTCAACCATTTTCCAACTGATGGGTAGCTATTTATTTTCTAATTCCTTGCTACCACAAAAAGAAGTCTACAAACATTTTTGTCCATATGGATCCTTTTCCCTCCTTTATGATTTCCTTGGGATACAGACCCAGTAGTGCTACTGTTGGGTCAAAGGGTATGTACAGTTTTATAGCTTTTTGGGCATAGCTCCAAATTGTTCTCAAGAATAATTGGATCATTTAATAACTCTATCAACAAGGTATTAGTGTTTAGTTTTACCACATCCCCTCTAACATTTGCATTACCTTTTCCTGTCATCTTAACCAATCTAAAAGGTGTGAGGTGATACCTCAGATTTCTTTTCAATTTTATTAATATCTCCTTTGAATTTCAGAATTTCTTTTTTGGTATTTAATTGGGGGACTTAATTTGTTCTTTTTCTAGTTCTTTTAGTTGCATGGTCAATTCATTGATTTCCTCTTTCTCTATTTTATTTATGTAGCTATTTAGAGATATAAAATTTCCCCTAAGAACTTCTTTGGCTGCATCGCACAGGTTTTGATACCTTGTCTCATTATTGTCTTTCTCTTGAATGAAATTCTGGATTGTTATGGGAGCAACCTACTAATGGCTTCTGGGTGTTATGGGAGACAGCTGCTGGTGGTTGCTGGGGAATCTGATTCTGACCAGCAGAATAGATTCCTTCATGTGAGAGGATGATAATAATACAAGGAGACTGAGAGGCAGTTGCATTTTCTGACTTCTCTCCTCTTCCCTCTTGCCTCTGATTTATTTGATTCCCAATTCACAAGCAACATCTGCCTCAGTAAAGGCTGACTTGCAATTATTTCAAGTGTGTTATGATTCACAGCAGTGGAGGCTTTTGTAGAGCTCACCTCTTAATGGTACAGTCTCCTTTACAGGCTCTCTGGGTTTCATACTTAGGTGTGGTCCTTAACAGTTTTTGTGATTTGATGATTGATCTACTCAGTCTTTAGAATTAGATTATTTAATTTCCATTTGGTTTTTATTCTATCTTTCCCTTGCCCTTTATTGAATATAATTTTTCTTGTTTTGTGGTCTGAAAAGGAAGCATGCATTATTTCTGCCTTTCTGCATTTGATTATGGGGTTTTTATGGCCTAGTGCATGGTCAATTTTTGCGTAGGTGCCATGTACTCACAAGAAAAAAGTGTATTCTTTCTGTCTCTATTCAGTTTTCTTCAGAGTTTTATCATATCTAGGTTTTCTAGGATCCTACTAATCTCTCTAGTTTCTCTTTTTATTTTGTGTTTAGATTTGTCTGATTCTGAGAGAGGATGGTTGAGGTCCCCCACTAGAATAGTATTCTGTGTACATCTTCTGATAACTGGCTTAAAAATCTTGTCTAAGAATTTGCCTGTTCTACCACTTGGTGCATACACATTTAGTATCTTTACTACTTCATTATTTATAGTACCCTTTATCAAGATATACTTTTGTTACTTATCTCTTTTAATAAGATCTATTTTACTTTTGCTTTATCTGAGATAAGAATTGCTATCCCTGCTTTCCTTTTATTTCAGCCTGAAGCATAATAAATTCTGTTTCAACCTTTATCTTTACTCTATATGTCTCTCTGTGTGAAATGTGTTTCTATAAAACAACATAATGTAGGATTCTGTTTTTTAACCCACTCTGCTATTCACTTCTCTTTTATGGGAGAGTTCATCCTATTCACACTCACAGTTATGATTACTACCTCTGTATGTCCCTCCATCCTATATTCTCTCCTAAATATACTTTTGCCATTTCCACCCAGTCCTTACCCTGTGTTTTTTTTTAACCCACCTTCTCTTACTAGTGGTTTTTTAAAGGAATTCCACCCACTACCTTGTTTTCTATCAACCTTTCCCCTTTCTCTTACTTTTTTTCCTAGTGTTTCTGCCTTCCCTTCTACCCTGTCGCTCCCTTTTCTTTTCCTCTTCTCCCCATCTTTCTTGGGTTACATAAATTTCTATATCCAACAGAACAATTAAATTTTTCCCTCTTAGAGCCGTAACTGATGAGATCAAGCTTCAAACAACACTCATTCCCCTCCTTTCTTCTCCTGGATTGCAATAGGTTTTTTGTACTTCTGCATGTGAAATAATTGTCCCATTATATTTCCCTTTTTCTCTTTTTCCAGTCCAGACCTTTTTCCACCCCTTAAAAATTTTTTATGTCATTCCATCAGAGTCCATTCATAATTACATTCTCAGACCATGTGATGCCTGCCTCCCATGTCTGCCCCCATGACAAATACAGTTCTTAAAAGTTACAATTATTTTTCCTTTTTTCCATATTTTCATTATCACTTCCATGGATATAAACAATTCAATCTTTAAATAATATGTCTTTCCCCTGTTTACCTTTTTATGCTTCTCTTGAGTTCTTCTGTGTTTGTAGATTAAATTTTCTGTTTAGTTCTGATTTGTTCAATAGCAATGATTGAAAGCCTCTTATTTCATTGAAGATCCATTTCCTTACCTGAAAGATGATGCTAGTCTCACTGGATAGTTAATTCTTGGTTGTAACCCTAGGTTCTTTCCCTTCTGGAATATAGTACTCCACGCCCTTCAATCCTTCATTGTAGAAGCTGACAGATCTTGAGTAATGCTGACTGTTGTTCCATGTTATTTGAATTTGAATATCATTTGCAATATTTTTTTTTATCCTTCAAAGTGTAGTTTTGGAGTTTCACAACAAAGTTCCTTGGGATTTTCCTTGTGGGATTGCTTTCTGAAGGTGATAGGCAGATTCTTTCAATCAGTATTTCCCCTTCTGTTTCTAGAATATTGAAGCAGTTTTCCTTAATGATCTCTTGTAGAATGCTATCCAGGCTCTTTTTTTGTTCGTGGCCTTCAGGTAGGCCAATAATTTTTAAATTGTCTCTTATGGATCTATTTTCCAGTTTGGCTGTTTTGCTAATGAGGTAATTCACTACATTTTCCTACATTTTTTTCACCTTTTTTTAGTTTGTTTGACTGATTCTTGATCTCTCATAAAGTCATTAGATTCCATTTGCTCTGTTCGGTTTTTAATGTGTGATTTTTTTTCCAATTAGCTTTTTATCTCCTTTTGCATTTGGTTAATTCTATTTTTGAAGGTGTTGTTTTCTTCAGACAACTTTTTGCCTTCCCTTTTCCAAGCTATTGATTCTTTCATGAATGCCTCTCATTTTCTTTCTCAATGCATCTGCAGCTTGGCTTCTGATCTGCAGTGTAGTGCACTGCAGTGCAGTGCAGCCACCTGGGTGGCTGACCTCTATTAGTCTGGCTTCCAAACATCCATCCTCCAGCATTGTGTTTCTGTCCCCAGCTGCACGTATTGCCTGTCCTGTGCAGTCTGTGCTTATGTCTGCATTTCCATGAGTCTGCTCCCTCACATTCTTCCTCTCTGCTCTCCATACCCCCAAATGCTCCTCCTCTAAGTGGAAATCTATATAAATTTCCCCCATGTAATGGGAATAGTTTCTGTATTTTGTTAATATATAAAATTTAATGAATTTATTTTTTAGACTGCTAGAACATAATTTTGTATTAATGTCTATCTTTTTTTACTTTGATAATTTACATAATAGTATTTTAATATCTGCAAAATATTTTAAAAATTATTATCTCATTTGATTCTCACAGTAATTCTGTTTGTAGGTGTAATTACTATCTCCATTTTTTAGATAAAAAAACTAAGGATGAAAAGTTTAGTGACTTGCCCAGTTTCAAACAGGTAGCATCTGATGCACTATTCAGATTCATTTCTCATAGATAAGGAAAATCCAGCCTTATGGCCTCATTTGATAAACAATTGTTGATTCATTCTCTGAATTCTTATATGCTAATCATTTGTATCAATTTAACACTCAATTATATTCTCACATAGTTGTCTCAAATTATCCACTCTGCATGTTAATTTTATATTTCCACTTAGGTTGTGAGTTCCTTAAGGGCAAAAAACACATTTTTAAACTATATTCTCTTTGTGTGTATGTATTTTTCAGGCTAGATTATACTCTGATATTTCTTTGTAATACGTAATTTATATTTTAAAAATATAAATAATTATTCTGCCTATTATATTGACTTGAGCATCAAACAAAGTTATTATGTATAAAACAATCATTTAAAAACTTAGAGAGCTATCTAGATTTAGACTAAAAATGTCATTAGTCATATTCTCATTTAATGTTCTACTCTTGATCTTCTCATGAGGTAACTCTGAGTATGCCAATATTATACTAGTGGTATAAATTCTGTGAATGGTATTATGAAACTGGAAAGACTTAAGGTATGAGTACAAACTCAAATACAAGATAATTGATGAGTTCTATATATATCAATTGAGGATCAACCTTCATAAATGCAGGGAGATACCTTATAACTGCAACTCTAATAAATACAATGATCCAAGACAATTCCAAAGGATTCATAATGAAAAGTGCTATCTCTTTCCAAAGAGAGAACAAATGAACTCTGAATTTTGATCAAAGTGTTTTTAATTGTCTTTATTTTTCTTGCTTATTTTTGCAAATGGCTAATATGCAAATATAATTTGCAGGATTTCACATGTATAATTGATATTATATTGTTTGTCTTTTCGATGAGAGGGGGAGAATAGAATTTGCAGCTGGATTTTTAGAATAAACTGAATGTTAAAAACCAATTGTCCTTATTGTTAATAATTATTTTGTTGTTGTTGTTAAGGCAATTGGGGTTAAGTAACTTGCCCAGCGTCATACAGCTAGGGAATGTTAAATGTCTGAGACAGATTTGGATTCAGGTTCTCCTGACTTTAGGGCTGGTGCTCTATACACTGTGCCACCTAGCTGTCCCTAATAATTTATTTTAAAGGGGATTATAAATAACATTTATGTAATATGTCATAATAAACATAATAAAATAATATAAAAGACAAATAGCTGCAGAGTGATAAAATTTACAGCAACTCATGAAAATTATTTACTAAGGCATTCAAAAAAATTTTGAGATTCCCATAATGGAAGGATTGCCTTTAATGTGAGGTAAAGAAATTAAAGAAAGATTTTAGGTAGTTGATTTTTGATCAAGCAGGAAATTTAGTCATGTCTTCCAGGACAGAAAAGAGAAAGAAAGACATATTGTAAATATTTGCTGAGGGGGGAAATAATTTCTTCAGTCTTTGTATTTCTATCCCCATTTTATAGAATCATGCATGATATCTAGTAAATACTTAATGAAGTCATATTAACAGAGTGATTGACCTACACTGATACTGCCTGTTATATATTTAGCACTTTGTGGTTTATAACACATGAATTTATGAAATTAAATAGCATCAGAAAAAATTACAAAGTAATTACACATCTGTAATAGTGAGCATGTAGACAGAATGTAAGTCTGCAGCAAAGTATCAGGGTTTAAAAGAAAGAAATGAGAGATGTAATGAAAAATGTATGAATGGAGCAAAATTAAGCAAGAAATATGGTTTACAATGAGAGGAATTTAGAGAAAGTAGTAATGAAGCAAATGCTAGGAAGTGACTGAGTCACTGACTCTAAACAGAGCATCTTTCAGTGTATATGTGGGTAGTAATGAGCTGATTGGCTAACTAAGGCAGAGCTGGCTTTCACCTGGATGTTAATTTGTCCTTGAGATTGTTTTAGAAAGTTATCAATTCAAAAGCCCCAAGGCCACTGTTAGAAAGAAAAGGAGAGTCTGTAGGTGTTACAGTAGTGGAGGTTGGTATTGCTGGTGAAAAAATGGTTCCAGAGATATGTTAAGTTAGAGTCTCATTAGCACAGTCAAGCTCAGTGCCTGATTAATTATAGAACACTTGATAAATAACATCCTGAAGTCATGGAAATCAGGAGAAAAAGTACAGATAATTGAATGGAATTGAAGAACTGGCACTGTTCAGACTGCCATTATCATATTTTTTGCTGTTGTTTATCTTCTTGGCATCTGCCCTTGTCACAACTGACTCCAGTTTTCTAGCAGCTGCTGAATTTGGTGAGAGAGAGGATACTGAGGCATGGAGAAGGTCAAGAACAGAAAAAACTATGAATAGTTTCATGGGGGTTTGCCAATCAGACTTGTCCTCTAAAAGCAATGGCATCTTTCATAGATTTGATCTTTCTCCATTATACAGAATTAGCTCTTCTCTCAAGCATGTCAATGCCGCGTTCCTGCCTGGATGTATGACAAAAGGGTTAATATGGTGTCATCTTAGGTTGTGTTTACACAGTCAAAATGAATCAAAGCTGTCTGCAGTGATCTTGTGAGTTTGGGGTTATTTACATAGTCAAATTAGAAGATGTAAGTAAAGCTGAAAATTTTGACCCAAATAATATGCAATGGCAACATGAAAGGTCTAAATAAATGGCACTTTGCTTTGACAGTGTGGACATGACTCCAGTGACATGAATTTTCCAGTTATCCAAACATTTGATTCCTCTTTTGTTTCATAGCTTCTTAGTCATTTCTATTTTTTTCATTGCTTTATAAGCAGAAAAATCTGTATGGTGCACTGAATAGAGGGTCATCCATGAAGTCTGGAATGTATTTGTGAGGAAAGTATAACAAAGTAGAAAGACTAAGAGATTTTATAGTCAGAAGACTCAAGGATAAATCTCAGTCAAAAAGATCATCTAATAAAAAGGTTCTTTACTTGTATCATATATCATTTATCTATATCAATATTGATATCTGTAGCTATACCTTCAATTTTGTGTAGAAATATTAAAACAGATATATTTATATGAAAAAATCTATATCTGTATATTTATATCTATATCTTTTATGTCTCCATATCAGACTCTATATAGATATGAAAGATATAGATATATGGGACATATATTGCTGTCTCTATATCTATCTATCTATCTATAAATATATCAATGCCTATACTTATATCAAAATGGAAAGACAATGTGTATTTCAACATAAGTGGTTTCCTTTGTAATCTCATGTATTTCATTTTTTTGCATTTAAAATCTTTATCCTGAGAGGGGTATATAGGAGGATATATCACCATACTGATAAAGATATCTACAAAAAGGCTTTAACTAGCTTAAATCCTTCACTTTACACTTTGATTTCTAAACACAAGAAATGGCTGACTCAAGGTCAAACAACTGAGCCAAGACTTGAGCCTAGATCATTTGATTCCCAGAATATTCTTCACTGCACTCATTGAATGTGAAGAAACAGATTGGTAGGAGCAGGGGGTAGGGAGAGTGAATAGTCATCAACAGAGTTGAACAAAGGGAATATAATGCTCATAGGGGTTCAGAAGATAGAACATTGGGCTTGAAGTCAGGAAGACTAATCTTTTGAGTTTAAACCTGTCCTCAGGCATTTATTAGCTGTATCACCCTGGGGAAGTCACTTAACCCTATCTATTTGCCTCAGTTCCTTATCTGTAAAATGAGTTGGAAAAATAAATGGCACATCATTTCAGTATCTCTGCCCAGAAAACCCTAAATGGGGTCCTGAAGAGTCAGACGTGGCTGAAAAATGACTGAACACCAATAAGGAATACACTGGTGCTTGACATCCCATAGCATATTCCAAGTCAGTGGGGTAGAGATTGTTCATTCCAGTTCCCGCTCTTGGCTTGTAGCAACATAACATGGAAAATGAGAGCTAAAAGAAGATGCCAAGGTCCAAGGAATAGCAGCTGGATTTTTAGTATAAATAATAAAATAATGTAAACTATATCATGTGCTATAGAAATATACATCCTTTTGGGACACTGCGAATCTTTATCTCTCCCAAGCACTTTTTTTCCTACTCAGTTATTTTTTTTTCTTTTTCTATGTATTTATTTTATAAAGTAGAATGAACAATCCAAATTAAATAAATAAAAAACACTAAATATATAGCTTTACACATTCTTGTGAGGTTAGTTTGCTTTTGGAAAAACAGATAGATTGAGAGACAGACAGAGAAAGAAGCAGAGAGACTCAGAGGGAGGAGGGAGGGATAAAGGAGAGAGAGAGATACCGAGCCAGAAACACATAAAGAGACAGAGACAGAGAAACAAATGGAGAGAGAAATTTTATTCTTACAGTACAATAACTTAGTACAGAGAAAATAGATATTATAAAAGAACAATTCCATAAGCCTTTCAAAGACTGGCATTGTTTTGCCATGGAAAGAGCTTTGTACTAGATGACATGGGACCAAGCTTCTGGTTAGCTATCTGTGTGATCTTGGACAAATCATTCAACAATTCTGGGTATCAGCTTTTTCATCTATAAAATAAGATATCTGAACTTGTTTTCTCTAAAATCTCTAGAGATAAAGGAGAGATAAGGTAGTAGTTATGGAGCATAATTTATTTTATTTGGATAATCTTTTTTGTTTCTCTGCAGACATTCTCAGTCATGAATTAGTAATAACTCTTAATTCCTCCCATCATCAGAATCAAACCTTCTTCTAGGAAGGATTTTGGGAAGAATCTTGTCAAATCAGGGAGTAAAAGGTAATTATATTTTTTGCACTTAATAGTTATTGTTTTCCAATTACGTGTAAAGATAATTCTCAACATTCATTTTTGTAAGATTTTGAGATCTAAATTTTTCTCTTTCCCTGCTTTCCAACCCCCTCCCCATGACAGTGGATAATCTAAAAGATGTTATACCTATGCAATAATGTTGTATATGTTTCTATATTGATTATGTTGTGAAAGAATCAGAGTAAAAGAAAAAAAAACATGAGAAAGGAAAAAAAAATCAAGAAAATAGTTTATTTCTATCTGCATTTAGACTTCATTATTCTTTCTCTGGAAGTGGATAGCATTTTCCACCATGATTCTTAGAATTTTCTTGGTGCATTGTATTGCTGAGAAGAGCTAAGTGTATCATAATTGAGCATCACACAATCTTGCTATTACTGTATACAATGTTCTCCTGATTCTGCTCATTACACTCACTATCAGTGTTAAAATAATTCTTCAGAAAAAAAAATCATATACGAAGAATCTGAGAATTAACTCAATGGTTGTGTATGGTAGGAGCTTTAACACTGAACTCAATGTCCTTTTAATGCTAATAGCTGACTTATTGGGCTTTAAATATTGTAAAGTGCTTTCCCCATTTATTAAATTTGATCATCACAACCCTATAAATAGGTATTATTCATGTTAATATATTGATTTTTAAATACAATGGAACTAAAATTAATTGTGATTTGTCTAGTCATTGAGCCAGATTATTGCGTTTGGAGTAGGGGACAGCTAAGTGAACATCCTTCATCTCCTTCTACTTCCACTGTGTGACCATTAGTAAATCACTTTCTCTGAGCCTCAATTTACTCATCCATAAAAAGGACATAATAATACCCATAGCACTTACCTTATGGTGCTGTTATGACAACCAAATGAGATATAAAGGGCTTTGCCATTTTTAGAACATTAGTTGTTGTTGTTGTTACATATTATTATAGTAACTACTGAAGGGAGGATTCCCAGAATGAAATAATGTCAGCAATGAATGGTACCTCTGAGCACATCTACTACCTAGATAAGAATGTTCCTATAACATAGACATCACAGGCTCATCAAACATTTGTCCAAAGACCTGTAATTCAAGGGAACCACCTACCTCCTGTGTGGGACAGGTGCTAGATCTCCTTCCCCAAATTAATTAATCAGAGACATCTTCAGATACAAAGAAAAAGTATTTATTTAGTCCCTGGAAGGAGAGGCCCAGACACACAACTGGGATTCATCCCAGCTCCTGCCATGTGCTCCTGGAACCTGACCAGCTTCAGCATTCTCAGGTTTAAATAGCAAAAGACCCAAGTCTTTTCATGGAATAGACTAAAAAAATGTAATCATCCTTGACCAATGGTCACCAATGTTGTCTGCTTCCCACAGGTTATATCACTTCCTGTAACTTCCTGAGGGTCTGACCTTAGAGACCATGTGACTCCCTGCAACCCAAGGTCCAAAACCTGATCTTCTGTCTCTGGAAACAGGAATCATGTGACTTAGTCTCAAACTGAGAAAACTTCATCCAATCAGTCCCATTCACTCCTGAGGCAGTCTAGTCTATCTTTGACTAGCTCTAGTAAGGAAGTTTTTTCTTTTATTAAGCCCCAATTTTTCTCTTTGTAACTTCTTTTGACTGTTACTAATTGTCCTATATGAAGCTGACTAGATTAAACCTGTCTTTTCTTATCTGAGCAGTATTTAATTATCACTATTCCTTCCCAGTTTTGTTTCATATGTAAGCTTAACAATGGTGTTTTCTCTGTTAAATACTAGAGGACACAGTAGGCATTTCACTAGATACCCTCCTTCAATGGTGATATCAAATCTTTAAAGAATGTGCTCTAGTGTGAACATTTGGGTCTATTTCTAAAATAATCCTCTTCATGGTATTAATACCAATGTTCTATCTCTCCAAAAAGACCAGAAGAGATATCAAGTGCTTTGCTGAAATCTAGATGACATATATTGTTGATATTCTTTTGATCTAGCAATATAATTATTGTTATTGTTGTTGTTCATTTTCCCTGTGCAAAATAAAAAATTAGGATAGTTTGTTATGATTTGGTATTGTAACATATTTGCTGGCAGTTTGTGATTATTGTTTCAATTCAGAAAGTGCATTAGCCATTCCTTCAATGGGAAATTTTAGGATTTTTAAGGCATTGAAGTCATGCTCACAGCCCTGTAGTATGTAGACGCCACTCTCTTTTAGGTTTGCACAAGTATTTATTCTTTCCCTTCATTTTACTGGTAAAGAAAGTGAAGCCCACAATGGTTACGACTTTGTCAGGAGCATGTTATATAATATTGGCAGAGTCAAATCTAAGTTTTACACCATTCCATTAATTTTGGTTTACAGTTGTTCAGGAATAGCTTTCTTCCTCCAACAGGTTCTGTTCTTCAGTTAGATTTCTTATTTAAACAAATTTCTTCCCAAAGAAATGCTATTCTCCTATCTGAATAATGATGTGAGAAAGGATTTACCAAAGCATTGTTGTGAAGGATGAAATACCCCTCATGAGGCTCACTACATTAAGATGAATTGAATTGGATTTTCTCCTTTCTCTGGGAATATTATAACCCTAACAATATCTAGGGAAAGAAGACAACTAGACATTTTGCTTTAGTGAGAACATAACAGAAGCTATGTATTTTATATTTTTTAATATGACCCACCAAAATATACAACTCATTTGTAAAAAATAAAGAATCTCAACTGCTCAATATATATTAGCTTGTGGTCTTCTTTGACCCCCAGGACTTTGTTCATTATTCATAGGCCTAATCCAGTCATTCTAATCTTTGTTCTGTTGACCTTTCTAGTTCAGCACAGCAGTTTAAGGAATTCTGTGAAGGGAAAGAAAAAAAAGATTTACAATGTTAACTAAATCTATATAGTAAGCTCATCATATTTTATGTTTGTCTCAATCTTCATTTGACTTTTATATATCTTACATATATCTACATATGTAAGCTTAGTCATATCAGCCTAAGAACCCACTACCTTTTCCATGATCAAATCCTAGTTTTATTCAAAGCTGAGAGTTGGATGAGATTGGATTGGAAGGGCTGAGATGAGCCTTATGATAAGTGAATAGTCTCTTAGCATTGTGTCCATTCATTCTCTGAATACATAACTCTTATCACCCCCATCCCATTAAAGTCCTTGCTCTAGCACAAAACTTGTTAATGCTACTTTGAGAGAGGAGGTAAAAAGTGATGATCAGAGAAGATGCTACCATGAAATTCTCTTGTTTTTAGCCTTTAAAGTCAAATGCTAAGACAAGAACTTTTGCTAAATTTCTCTTTTTATGTTATCACTTGACTACTTAAGGTATCCTCAATCCCTTTCCCGGGTTTCTTTCCTCCTTCAATCAACCAAATAATTAATAAAAAAATCTTTTAAGTTTCTTCTATTTTCAGGTATTGTACTAGGTTTTGAATATACAAAGAAAGAAAATTTGAAATAATCAATATTCTCAGGGAATTTTAATTCTCTCTAGGGATAAAACATGATCATCCATACATTTGTACAGAGTAAATGTTCATCATGTATTTCCTTTTGTCTAGTCATTCTCTGGCTTCTCCAAAACAACAACACAACTACCAATAATAATGGCAAATAGTTGTTCAATACTGTAAGAATACATCTTTCATGTTTCATGACTGTTTTCATTTTCAATATCAACAAATCAGAAGTAAATGATACTTTCAGACTGTAATCCCAATTTAAGATTAATAAAATGTGACTTTCATTATAAGAGTAACTCTTATCTCTCCCATATGCTATATGGGAAGAGAATCCAGAAGAAAGGTGCACCTAGACTCTAATATCTATATTTTCAGCTTCTTTCAGTCTCTTTCTGAAGTGGACCCTAGAGGGAACAAAATAGGTCTTTCTCTTCCAATTCTACATTGACTAAGAGGTAATTGTATGCCAGGCTATGCATTCTCATTTTTCTTCCCCATGGGTTTCATGGAAGAGTCTTTTGGGGCATGAATACAAGCAAGATTATTGAAAGACACTTTTTCATATTGTATTTAATATGTTTGAAGAGAAATGTTGGAATTGGAAAAGCTTATTATTATTATTAATGATATAAGCTCATAATTTATTATCATTTCTAAAAGTAATCTTGAGGCAACTCAAGAAATGCCATCAATTCTTGTTTTTATGTTAAAGATTCTTTCACTGCCAAAAAGTTTTGAACCATTCATGTATACTGGCTTTTAAGTAACACAATCTGTTTGCTAAATAAACCAATTGGTAAGCATTTTAATCAATAATTATTCACCAAGCACTATAATAAGTACTGGGGATACCAAAAAAAAAAAAAAATACCTGCTCATACTTTGTAGGATCCTGCATTTTCTCTTTATTTAAATTTATTCTTGTATTAGTAGATCATATATTGAAATTTTCATTGGTATTATTAATCTTTTTTCTCATTCTTGAAGGGTAACTTGATCTTAACTTCTTCGTCAAATGCTTCCACCAATCATGTTTTCTATTTTTGATCATTGCTAGGAAAATTTTCTAATAATTATTCTATTTTTTGGCTAATATTTGAATGTTGGGAATTTTATGCCTCTATCATACATAGACTGTTGGGCACATCATAGACTATATTCAAAATTTGATGATGATGACAGTTATCTGTTCTTTCAAAGTGTGACAACCTAACTTATCGTGCATCACTACAAAGGAATCCAAACCTTGCAGTGTGGATGATGGCTGTATGATCTCTTGACATGGTCAGAAAACTTAAATTATTTACCTTTAAATCTTGGCTTGTAGACCCAATGTCCATGACCAATATTCAACATGGTGAATCTAAGTCTTAGGATATTCCCATCAAGGAGATGGGGTGGAATGAGGGAGGAGTGTCTGCTGTGTTTGATATCTTTTCAACCATTTTAATTACCAATCTTAGCAAGAATTCCCTGGAGAGAAGATTAGCTGTCAGTGGCAGCCGGCAAGATGCCAATTCACTCAGGAGCTGTCAGCTAAGTTTAGCCCCATCTCACAGAGCCATCCTTTATTTAATCAGGGTGGAGGAACCTCAGTGTACCACATTTGGCTCTGTAGGTGGGGGATGATTGACTGCCTTGTTGTCAGAAAGCTCTTTAATCTTATCCCTATGAAAATGTAGCACCTTCAAATCACCTGGTCATCTCTGAGTGCATCTCCTGCTTTATGTCTGAGTATCCCAGAGGTAAAAATGTCAGAGGTGGTTATAGAAACTACCATTCTTTGGAAAGTTTTGCCTTCTTACTTAGCCTTTTCTTCCCCTTCTCATCAACCCTTTACTTCACTATTGTGGAGCTAAAACAAAACTCCAAAGTTTTCAGAACATTTGGAGAACCAGAATTAAGATCAATTCAAAACAAATGGGAATTGGTCCTCTCCCCCCTTATTATTATTATATTTTTATCTCTAAAGATGGAGATGTAAGCCTTTTTTTAAAAAAAAAATCAGTCTCAATGGTGTCTTTTAGGAACATCTCACTTATTTCTATTCTTTATAGAATAGTTTGTCTATTTTCTCTTCTCTTTTAAAGAATATAGAAAATAACCTCACAATTCACTGCAAAAGCCTTTCATAAATTTGAGGACATTCACCTCTATTAGTCTTTTGTCAGGAAGAATGATCTCACCTTCATTTTAGACTCAGAGCTAAAAGGGACCAGAGAGAGCATTTTCCCCCCACATTCTCATTTTATAGATGAGGGAACTTGGGTACAGAAGCAATTTGTCCAAAATCACACATTCACTAAGTGTCAGAGTTAGGACATGAATCTGGGTCTTCTAATAGCAAGTTCAGATCTTGTCCACTTTGACACGAGGACTTTTTTTTCCATGTTTGTTCATACACATTATTGTCTTGGAGGTTATTTACCTGGAATCTATAAACTTCAAACATATTTTGATAACTATATTTCAATATAATTGGTTTGCTTTGCAATCACAGGAATTCATTTTATGCTTTTTTTTTTGGAAATGGGTCCATAGTTTTCATAATTATGTCAAAGGTATCTATGATAAAAAAAAAAGTTAAGAAACCCTGATGAAAAGCCATTAATCATTTCTATGATTTTCTTTAGAATGTTTTCTACATCCTTTCAGAGTTTGGGATCTCATAATTCAACTTGTTTTTATTGAATTTGAATCCCCTCTTTCCTGATGAGTTCAGTTTCTCAATATCACTTTGTGAAAGTGAGTTTGTGTGCTCTTTGGGGACACAACTTATGCATATATAAAGGCAAAAACAGTTTAGGAAAAGAGACAATTAAGTTGGCTCTGGTCCCTCTCCAACATGTATGGGGGAAAAGAAGGTGAAAGGGTGGATGAAAGCAGTGGAGGAAGATGCTGTTGAGTAGCAAGTGGGAAATAGTTCAATTCATTTTTATATAAGATAACTTAAAATGAATTAATTGAAAGTGGTTTTTAAATGTGTTTTATAGGGAAATCTAAGTTAAATGTATAAGAATGCAAGTCATTCCCCAATTGAAAAAAGATCAAAGGATATGAACAGATGAAGATATTTAAAGTCTCTCTAGCCATTAAAAAAATGTTCAAAATCACTGTTGATTAGAGAAATGCAAATCAAAACAACAGAAAAATGTAACGATATATGTTGGAAGTAATGTGGGAAAACAAGGAAACTAATTCATTGTTAGTGGAGTTGTGAATTGATCCAGCCATTCTGCTGAACAATTTGGAACCATGCCCAAAGGGCTACAAAACTACTTTTTGATTCAGCAGTGCCATTACGGGTCTGTACCACAGGGAAATCATAAAGGAAGAAAAAGGACCCACATGTGAAAAAATGTTTGTAGCAGTACTTTTTTGTGGTAGCAAGGAATTAGAAATTGAGTAGATGCTTATCAATTGGGGAATGGCTGAATAAATTCCTATATATTAATGTAATGGAATATTATTATTCCTTAAGAAATGATGATTAGGCTGATTTTTGAAAAGCCTGGAAAGACTTACATTAACTGATACTAGGTGAAGTGAGCAGAACTAGGGGAACATCATACACAGTAAAAACAAGATTATGTGATGATCAACTATGACAAAGGCTTTGGATAGATGTAGAAATGTTATATATAGATATGTTTTGCTCCTCATGTTTTTTTCTTGGAACACCAATCATCTGTTACTCAGCCCCTTCTGAAGCTTTCAGGTAAATGATCTTCTTCCAGGTCTAAGAACAGTCTATTACTATTACAGACAATTACTGATTATGTCTATGAGAGGGACCCTTCTGTGATTGTCATAGGAAATCTATTCTCTTTTTCTTTATAAAGATGAACAGTGGAGGCATCCTTGAACTCTTGGGCATAACTTCCTCTTACCATATAATCTGGAAAATATCAATCAATTTTTATATGAGCAATGGACCCCACACTTTGTACATTTTAGCTGGAATAGAATCAGCACCAGGTAGTTTGTCACTTGAAAGTAGCCTAATGGCATTCAAAACTTCTTCAGTTGGAACTTTAGCTAGAGAGTGATAGGATGATTATGTATGTGTAACCTATATCAAATTGCTCGCTATGAGGGGAGTATAAAAGAGGGAGGAAGAAAAAAAGTGGAACACAAAATCTTAAAAAAGGGATTGTTGAAAATTATCTTTACATGCAATTGAAAAAAATGAAATACTGCTGAAGAAAAAATTTGTTTTGACCGTTTTTACCCTCTTTCCTTAAATT